>OU343225.1:25098743-25204675 GCA_910596185.1 Chrysanthemum makinoi | reverse complement strand
AGCTTTTGGATTTTGTTTATTTGAAACGCACGCGTTTTTGGTTTTACGTCTTTTACACAACTATGTTACCAAACATAGCCATATTTTCTAGAATATAATGCTTATTGTTTGGCAACTAGACGCGTTCATTTTGTTGGCCTTTTTACGGGATCTATGGTCTAAACGTTTCAATCACAAATATACCGAATGAGTATTGTGCAAAGATTAAGTAAATCTGAAATATGTTTCTTGTAATAATCAAATATGTCATCTATCTTTACAAACGAATGTACTGTTGTATATATACTGTAATGAAAGGGTACAATGAACCATTGTGTCGGTTCTATGATTTGAGCAGTTATTGGTAACTGCTATATGGCGGTTGTAACTGCTTTGTTGATTTTTCTTTATGGTTGACTTTTGTTGACCGGGTCATATGGGTTGACCAAGGTCGATGTGATTAACCCAATATTCTCCCCTTAATCACAATCGGCTTGCTTTAGATCTTTGACTCCAATTAGTTGTCTCATCGTGAGGAATCTGATCTTTGGTAATGCCTTTGTCAAGATGTCAGCCTTCAAATTCTCCACTTATAAATTCGACTTGTAGGTCTTCTCTTTCGACGCATTCTCTTATAAAGTGGTACTTTATATCAATGTGCTTACTTCTTCCGTGGAATACGGGATTCTTCATTAGTTCGATGGCATGACTTGTTGTCGACAAGATTGTAACTTTTTCTTCTTCCGTGTGTGTAAGCTTGCTAAGTAGTCTCTTTAACTATAATGCTTGTGTTGTTGCCGGCCGTGAATTCGACTCACATGATGATAGAGCTACCGCGGGCTTGTTTTGTGTATCTAAAGCTGATTGGTGATTCACCGTAGTAGAAGATAATTCCTGTAGTGCCTTTGCCTTCTTGAGTGTTGACTCCGTAGCTGCTGTCACTATAACCTTGTATTTGTTTCTTTCCATTGACTTGTAGGTGATTCCATAAACTTTTGTTCCTTTAACGTAGCGTAGTACTTGCCTTATAGCTTTCATGTGTTGTTCCTTCGGTTCTTGCATAAAACGACTAAGTAATCCAACGGAGTAACTTAAGTCGGGTCTTGTATGTAACAAGTATCGTAAGCATCCAATCAAGCTTCTATATTCAGTTGAGTTGACCGTTGTTTCTTCCGTGTTCTTTGTTAGTCTTGTTCCTGGATCCATAGGTATTAAAGTTTCGTTGCAGTCTAGCATTCGAACTTCTTTTAGGACCTTGCTTGCGAGGGCGATTGCTTTATTGATATGTCACTCCGTTTGTGTGACTTCATTCCTAAGTAGTAGGATAGTAATCCTAGGTCACTCATCTCGAACTTCTCTTCCATTTGAGCTTTGAACTTGTCTATTTCTTTCTTTGGTGTGCCAGTGATGATTAAATCATCCACATAGACTCCTACTAGAAGTATTGTGTCTTTCGATTTCTTTGTGTAGACAAATTTTGTTCTAACGACTTGAAATCTAAGGACTTCAAGGTATTATCTAACTTTATGTTCCATGCACGTGGTGCTTGTCTTAATCCGTATAGGGCTTTTATCAATCTGTAGACTTTTCCATTCTCTTTTATAAATCCTTCGGGTTGTGTAACATACACTTCTTCTTTTAAGTCTCCATGCAGATTTGACGTCTAGGTGATGTACTTCCCATTTGTTATTAGCAGCTATGGCTAATAGTAGTCGGACTGTTTCCATTCTTGCTACAGGTGCAAAGACTTCTTCAAAGTCTATGCCATGCTCTTGTATGTAGCCTTTTGCTACTAGTCTAGCTTTATGCTTGGCTATATTTTCATTAGCATCTTTCTTGGTCTTGAATACCCACTTTAATCCAATGGCTTTTGTCCTTTGGTAGTGTGGTTAGTTCCCATGTATTTTTTCTATTGATGGAATCTAATTCGACCTTCATTGCTTCGATCCATTTTTGATCGTTTGATGCTTCCTTGTAATTCTTTGGTTCATCTTCAGCTAGTAATAAATGCTCGGTAAAACTTCCTGTTTTCATATAAATCATTCAATGTTCTAAAACCTTGTAGTGGTGTGTGATCAAAGTCTGGATGTAGATTCCGGGTTGCAATTGAGTTACTTTGATTGGTTGAATGTCTTGAGGTAGTTGGTGTAATTTGAGTATTTATTCGTGATGAAATTATTGATGGTGTGCGAAATGTTTATGAGGGTGAGTTAGTTGCTGATGTTTCATATTCATGATCATCGTTTGCGGGATATCATCGCTACTTCATCGGTTGGTTTTCGTTTTCCTGATGTTCATCTGTGGCTTCAAGGTTTTCGACTTTGAAGTCAAACCATTTGGGTTCATCGTTGGTGTGTTCATCTAGGTAATCCTTCCAATTCCATGCTTCATCCTCCTTAAACTTCACATCTCTACTAACACATATTCTTTGTGTTGTTGGATCAAACAATCTATAAGCTTTTGATCCTTGTTCGCTTCCTAAGTATACCATTTTGTTACTTCTATAATCTAACTTTGTCAGATGTTGTGATGGTACCTTTGCATATGCAAAAAAAACTCTTAAACTTTCTAAGTTTGGCTTTTTCATCTTAATTGCTTCATATGGAGTAATGTCTTCTAAGGCTCTTGTAGGAACTGTTAGAATGTATATAGCGTGTCCAATGCTTCCCCCAAAAAGTTTTGTGGCATGTTAGTTGCTTTCATCATGCATCTCGTAGTGACATGATTGTCCTACTTCGTTCTACAACTCCATTTTGTTGGGTGAGTAAGTGCGCGGTTAGTTGTCGTGTATGCCGCTTTTGCAAAGATTGAGTGAATTCATTAGATGTGAATTCTCCTCCACGATCAGTTCTTAACATTTTCAATGTTATCCTTAGCTCCTTCTCTATTGTTTCTTTGTATTCCTTGAAAGTGCCGAAAGCTTGATCTTTCGTAGTTAGAACTACCACATATATCTTGAGTAGTCATCTACTAGCAAGAATATATATCTCTTTCCAGATGGTGTTGGTGGTGTTATTGGTCCACATAAATCTCCGTAAACTAAATCTAATAGTGATGTTGATCTAGTTTTGGCTTTTGGGAAAACTTGTCATGTGTTTACCTACTAAACAAACATCACAAATTTGTGTTGTATGTTTAATGGCAGGTATTCCTTGAACTAACTCTCTTTGAGTCATAGATTTTAATGATTCAAAGTTGAGGTGTCCTAATCGTGCGTGCCATAACCAAGTGTTGTCACTTAAGTTTGCTAATAAGCAAACAGGTGTGCCTATCTTCAGACTTGCTTTGTATAGACGGTTTCTTTGTCTTGTGACTTTCAAGAAGATTTTGTTGTCCATGTCATAAAGTCGTAGTTCATCGTCGTCCATTACGACTTTACAACCTATTTTCAAAATTGTCCAAGGCTCAATAAATTGTTTTTCAAGCTAGGAATGTAATAGACTTGGGATATGATTCTTTGTTTTTCGTCTTCACATTCTACTAGGATTGAACCTTTTCCTTTAATCTCTACATGAGATCCATCTCCGAATCTTACTTTTCCACTAACGTTCTCATCTAGTTCTTTAAAGTGTTCTCTTATTCCAGTCATATGGTTACTAGCTCCATTGTCTAAGTACCATTGACTATCAACACTTGTCTCTTTATATTCTACATCTTCTTCGTAGCAGACCTTCGATCTTTTAGCTTTGTTACATGTGGGTCTTCTAATATTGCCATTAATAAGGTGGGTTCTAAGTCCTCCTCAACAAGATTAGATTGCATACTAGTGTTTGGTTTTGTATAACACTTAGATGCATAATGACCAGTCTTATTGCACTTGTAACATCTAACTTTGCTAAAATCAATATTCTGTTTGTTGAAGTGATTGTGAGTGTTTTCTCCATCCTTCTTCTCGTGGTTATTTTTATCGTGGTTCTTCCATCCTTTACATTTTCCACGTCCACGCCCTCAAATTTTCCTCTATTGTCATGTCGTGTGAACATCAATTTGTCTTGACTGTCCACTTGTTTTCCTTTCTTGAACTTAATCCTCTCTTCATAGGTCTTAAGTCTTCCTATCGCCTCTTCTAATGTCATTTCACTTAGATTGGAATATTGTTCTATAGATGCGACTATTTGCGATACCTTTCGTACAAGATTAGTAGTTTCCGTATAAGGTTTCATCTTCTATTGTGTGTCCTAGACTAGCGGCTTTGTTCACGAGTGTAGTGAGTTTTGTGGTGAAGGTGTCGATTGTTTCATCTTCCTTCATTATAACATCTCAATTCGATTTGAGTGTTTGTAGTCTTGCTTGTTTAACTCTGTTTTCGCCAACGTGTCTAGTTTTCAAAGCATTCCAAATGTCTTTTGCGGTTTTGTTCTTTGTTATTTGAAGTAATTGTTCTTCGGCAAGGCTTGGTAAAGGAAAGCAATAGCGTTTTTTCCTTTTTCTTATCTGATTGAGTCGTTTGGTTCGGCCAATTGTTCCCATAAACCATTCGCCGAGAATGATTTGCATTCGAATTGCCCATAGTGATAATTCATGGCTTTAGGATCGCATTGAAATTGGGGTGTACTATTCAAATGTTAGTACTTGCCTTTTTACCACTGCCTTCATCATAACTTAAATGACAAATAAATCTCCAATAAAGAATTTTAACACAAAGTGTGTATATTAAAAAATTCTTTTTCTTAAACTGAGCTCTTAATGTTTTATCTTCCTCAAATGGGTGTAAAACTTTTCTAGGTATAGTTTTAACAATTTTAAACTATCCTTGGAGATTGTAAAATTTAAACTGAATAACCTAAGGTTAATTACTCCTTACAAATTATCCCTAATTAGTATTCTAAGCAAAGGTAAAACTAGGTTAGATATACTAAACAAAATATGATAAGATTTTAATAATGTTTTAAAATAACTTATCAATCTAAAAACTGTATATATCAAAATATATAATGTAAAATAAAGTGGTTTTGAAAACTTTGGAACCTGGAAGGGTGATGGGTTTAACCCGATGCCTTAACTAAAATAAACTCGTGATCTGGCCCTTTTCTCAGACGTGTCCCTTTATTAACCCTTTATGTTTTCTTCTTATCTCGTTTGAGATAAAAAAAAAACACACGCGATAACTTTGGAGATACTGCCTTTCAAGATTCTCTTCTTAAGATATCTTTTATCTTCTTCTTCCTTCTTCTCCAATATAACCACTCGCTCTCCTCCTTTTATGATGGCTGTGGTTTTGACCGTCCTTTTACTGTCTCCTGTGGTGTTCTGACGAGCACTAATATCCCTCCAATTTGAAATCTAGGGTTTCGGATTAATTGGGGGTTTTCTGATCCGTGAGAATTTTTACGATTGGAGTTTGCTAATGAATAAATTGGGGTTTTCAATTGATCCTTCTGGGCTTGATTCCGTTTAAGAACAGGTGTGTTTGTTCTAATTCGAATCTTTAATTTGTGCCCTAATGATGACACTCGTATTAGTTTTATTTGGAATCAAATATTTAAACGATTTTGAGTTCGTTTTTCTGATCCTGTTTGGATTGGGTATACGAAACTGGTTTCGGAAAAATCTGTTTTTTGCGAGTTTGATTTGTTGCCGGGTTGTGAGTAATCACAAGTGATTACACCCCTGTTGCGAAAACGTGAGATACAAAAATGACGTCGGGATTTGTATTCTTAGCGATTTGCAAAAAAAAAATTTATTCGAAACTTGGTCTGTTTTGATTCTGGAACTTTTTACGAGTCTGGGTAAATGATGATTGTTGGTTGATAGACCAAACCGCTCTGATACCAATTGTTGGCCTTTTTACGGGATCTATGGTCTAAACGTTTCAATCACAAATATACCGAATGAGTATTGTGCAAAGATTAAGTAAACTGTAAATATGTCTTTGTAATAATCAAATATGTCATCTATCTTTACAAACGAATGTACTGTTGTATATATACTGTAATGAAAGGGTACAATGAACCATTGTGTCGGTTCTATGATTTGAGCAGTTATTGGTAACTGCTATATGGCGGTTGTAACTGCTTTGTTGATTTTTCTTTATGGTTGACTTTTGTTGACCGGGTCATATGGGTTGTGATGGGTTGACTGTTGGGTCGATGTGATTAACCCAACACATTTTTTAGATTTTGTTTAATCGCTTCTATTTAAAATGCTAATAAAAGATGCGTTAGGTTTTACGTTGATTTACACTTTTATAAAACAAACAATTACTTGCTGCTAGTTTTGCCAAACATAGCCTATGTGTAAAGGTTTTTGTTTGTTGTTAGGTGTTCCCATGTTTCATTTTGGTGATAACTGGATCTGATGGATATCAATAAGATGACGAACATGTTGGATTCGGAGGTGCTAGAGTCGTCTTTAGACCGTCCGTCTGAGAGGAAATCGTTATTAGGTGAGGACTTATGGTTATTACATTGGGATGATGTATTTGCCTTTTTTTGGACTATTATGTGTGATCATACGGAATTTTGGGGGTGTTTGGGTAAGCTTATTTTAAGTAGCTTAATAGGTTATTGGGTTCTGAAAAAACTTAAATTAAAGTTGCAAATCTCCCTAGGCTAGCCTAATAATGGCCTAGAAGGAAAGACGGGGTATTGGAATTTTTATGTACAAGTTTTGAAATTATATGTATGACATGAATATAGGACCATAGTATTGTTCATAGACCCAAAAAGTATATTTGGAAACATTAACACAATTTTTAAAACACTTCAAACTGTGTTTTTTACGAATTAGCACCACGCTGACCAGGTTTTGACCAAATTGAATCTTTTTGCCGATTTTGCTTAACTTGCCCTGGTCACTGACCTTGTGGCTTGTAATCGCAGATTACTTTGTAGTCCGAGCTTTACGACACTGGGTAGGCTTATTTTAAGAGGTAATAAGCTATTAGGTATTAAAAAAAGGTACAATGCTTATTGAATGTGTTTGGGTAAGCTCATGTGTCAAAGTGCTTTATACATTGGGATGTATTTGTATTTTTCGTAATTATCATGTGTAGATCAGCGTGAGTTTGTGAGAGAGATAACTCTCATGGGAATATGGGATTTAGGGGGTGTTTAGTTAAGCTTATATAAACAACTTATATGGGTTGGGCAAGCTTATGCCAAAGTGCTTATTAGTTATTTGGGGGAATAAGGGGTTTTTTCGATAATGAATAAATGCATAAGTTAAGAACCAAAGTACATTATATTATTATCATTTGGGCATGATTGAAGCCAATATACTCTATGTAGCCTTGTTTTGCCCAGAGATAAGAACCACATATCTAAAGGAATCGTATAGGGCAATATGAGGTCTAAGTGCTATAATATGTGGTCATACGTGCTGATTTTATAGGCTGTTATAAGTTGTGTACAAGTTGTCCTTGTATACATTTATGGTGCTAACGACGTCGTTTCATGCTTGAATCAAAACTACGCCGTTTTATTTTATTTTATTTATTTTTTCTTTAGTTGGCTGCAAATGATGCCGTTTCATGTTTGGATATAGCCTTGGATCAAAACAACGTCGTTTTTGGCTAAAAATTGTCGGTGGGCCTATTTGTCGTTTTCATAAAAAGGTTATGTGGAATCCTTTATCATGGGTTATGGAAGCCGCTGCTTTTATGAAAACTGCTCTTAGATCAAAACCATGTCATTTTTGGATAAAAATTGTCGTTTTGGGCTGCTATTTGTCGTTTTCGTCAAAAGATTATGCGGAATCCTCTATCATGGGTTATGGAAGCTGCTGATATTATGGCAATTGCGCTTGCTAATGGTGGTGTAAGTTTCTACAATTTGATTACCTAATTATTGCATTTTGATGCTGGGTTTTTGTTAGATCTTAGTATATTGGTTAGATTCAATAATGAAATGAGTGAACAATGGATGAGGGTTTTTGGTTTGTAGACACCTAGGCTTTTTTTTTAGAACGGCCACATGTGGATACTTTGAAGACGTGGGCAAAACTTTAGCCCAAGCACTAAAACAATTTTTTGGCATAAAATATGGTCATAAGTTTATGTATATAATCGATTTCTTATAAGAAAGCGGATTTGCATCGTATTAGGGCGTCTGAGAAGCACTATAAACATTACGCAACTCCAAATGCTCCGCCGCAACGCCCGGAAGCCTAATCCATGTTTGAGTAGATAAGAAAATACATGTAAATCCAAATTGCACATAAAAATCAAGTTATATATTTTATTTGTTTAAGGCTTACATACTTTAACGGGTTCACGGGTTGTTAATTTAATACTTTCTTAACCAAAAAATGACCCTTTTATTAAATGGGTTATACGGGTTGAGTTTTTTGTGAACCAAACTTGTTTATCCTCAACCGAAAACCTGTTTAACTTCGTGTCAGATTTGTATGGTTTATCATTTCGTGTCGAGAATTGCCACCTCTACTTTAGATCACATAAAAAGCACACTTTAAATAACATAAGAAAAACACCCTTACCTTTTTTATCCTTTCTTTTTATTTAAATTTACATTCTTACCCCTTCAACTTTCATTTTAAAAACAAAAAAACTTCCTTCATAAAAAACATTTTCACTATCTCTATTTAAAGATGTTTTTGTTTACATCTCACCTCCCTATAACTCTTTTCGACGTAATTGGGAATCGTTGTTGTACGTTGTAATGTTCATTATCCTTTATCTTATGACACTTTTTCACTTTCATCCTTTCAACTTATATAAAATGACTAAAGCACCCTAAATTAATACGATCTATAACTAAACAAAATCGACTATACCAATCAATTCATAGAGTTCTAATTCAGTTAAGAGTTAACTACTTTTTTTATCGTTGTGATTTATTGAGTATTTCACTTCTGGTCTAGTTTTTAAAATGATTTAGATTCAATCACAAAGTGAAACATTCGTTCTGGATTTGATCCAATTTTAACAGGCACATATAGTTCGACTATGTTGATGACAAAAGTTCAATGCAGAACAACAATTATCTAAAGATCAAATCAAGAGATCTCAACCATCCATCTATTTTAAATCTAAAGGTCTAGATTAATCCTAATTTTAATTTAATTAATTACTCAAGGGCACTTTTGTAATCATTCAAAACTCACATCATATAACACACCAATCTAATTCATTTCAACCACTAACACCGGTCTCAGAAGCCTCTGAGCCACCTGAATCACCCTCCCCATACACAGACATAGGTGGCAATGCTAACGACTTACTAGTTGACCAAGGAGATGAGGAGATGGATGATGAGAATGAAGAAATAGAGGCGCGGCCAGCTGCGGTGCCGTTTTCGAAGATTTTCGCTTGTGCGGATAAGCTGAATTGGTGTCTTATGGTTGTTGGATCGGTTGCGGCTGCGGCGCATGGGACGGCCCTTGTTTATTTGCATTATTTTGCTAAGATTGTGCAGCTGCTTGCGTATGGGAGTGAGGATCCGGATGTGTTGTTTGATAAGTTTAAAGACGTAAGTTGCGGTTTTTGAAGTTTTTAGTATGTAGTGATGATATGTGATTGATCATGGAAGGAATTGCGATAAAATAGGCTAGGTGCGTAACTAAAAGCGAGAAACGTAGTTTTTTGGGAAGATGAAGTAGAATTACTAGTATTATTTTACTTGAAAAAAGTTAGGTCATATTCCACTAAATTCTCTCAATTGTTGTGCATATTAAATAATCTTTTGGTATTGTCTACTTTTATTATTGGTCTATTTTATTTTGTAGCATAAATAGAAGTTACAAATTTTAATGCTACCGATAGCTAAACAATCTTGAAAATTTGTACCTTTTAAACAATAAAGGAGAGACATATATCCCTCCTAAACATTAAAATTGCATATATATCCAAGCTAAATACAAAATTACATATATATCCTTCCCAAACAATAAAATTATCATATATGTCCTAATAACTAATTTTAATATATTTAAATCCCAAAAATTAATAACAAACTCACACTTAAATTAAAATATACTATTATGCCCTTGCTTTTCATGACAGGAGGGGGTGATTATCAATCTTCTCCAACGAGGCAATCATCTACCATTTCACTCTCCCATGGTATGTATATGTTTTGTAGTGAGATTAGTGTCATATATATTAAGATTATGACATTAAGTCTAGATGTTGAAAACATTTAATTTGATACTCTGTATGTTTTATCTTCTCTCAAAAGACACATCCCAAAGATCTCCCCGACGGTGACCTCATGCCACCGCCTAACGAAAACATTAAACCACCAACCATCACCGTTCATTATCGCCAACCACTATAGTACTATATTGGTGAAAAATGAATGACATAATTGAAAATGAATTTGTGAGTTTTACTGGTCTTTTGTGAAAAATGAATGACATAACTGTTGCTTCAAGCAAAGAAAGAAGGGTGACAGTTGGTTTTGGCTTATCAGTGTGAGAATGATAGCTTAAGTTTGTTATGTCGTGTATGGTAGAGAGGGCATAATGGTCTATCATCATTTAAGTGATAATTATTATTTATTTTTAGGATCCAATTATAATAAAATTAGTTATTAGGACATATATGTTATTTTTATTGTTAAGGAAGGATATATATGTAATTTTGTGTTTAGCTTGGATATATATGCAATTTTAATGTTTAATAGGGATATATATGCAATTCACCCAACAATAAAAATCAGGCCACGCCAACCTCCTGAAAAGGGAGGGCTTTACCTGGTTTGAGTTTGTGTGGCGGTGGGTTCAAACCCCGTGGATTAGTCGGCCAAAAGGTCAGAAATCATGGTTACCAAAAAAAAAACAAAAACAATAAAAATCAGTTTACAGAATATCACATTAACATCTTAAAGCTAGAGGTTTTATATTATTTGATGTTGCATTTTAATGGTATCAAACCGAACCGACTTGTTGAGATGGTTATTATGTGCAAATCACATGTGATTTTACTTTAAATCACATGTGATTTACCGCAAATCACATGTGATTTATCAAAAATCGTTTTTTGAAAGTGAATCACATGTGATTTACTCATTTTTAGATTAAAACTGAATTTATGAAATTTACATTTTTTCATAACATAGCAAAAAAATAAATAACAAAATCACACGTGATTTCAAGAATTGTTTTATAAAATGAAGGAATATGTTGGTTTGAAATTAAAGATCACATGTGATTTATTACTCTAAAGATCAATGTGACTTGTAAAATCACATGTAATTTTTTAACCTGTGTTTTTAATTTCTAAAAATCACATGTGATTTTTTTTAAAACAGAATCACGTGTGATTTATACACGAATTACAACAAAAAACAAATCACATGTGATTTTTTTACAAATCACGCGTTATATTTCTGGACGGAAATTTAAAAAAAAAGTTCGTCAAAAGTATATCAAAGTGCATATCTGTAGAAAAATGATTTAATTCTCGTCGCGATGGTGTATTTTTCGTAGCTTGAAGATTTACTGTTTACAAGACATGTTATTTTAAAAAAAGGGTGGAAAGTGGGTTTTTTATACAATTATATTTTTACCCTTCTTTTGTATAGTTTGTTCTTTAGATTTGATGTCTCTTCATGTGTTATACTGCAAACAAAATAAAAAAGCCCCACAACCTCCTTCTCACATTACTTTTCAAACAATTTATAACAACCACCACTGGGCTGCTCTAACGAAAATCCCAAATTTTTATATAAATTAAAACCCAAACACCCTCTAATTTGAAGAAATGAGAGATTGGTGGAGTTGAAGATGATTAAGTTGTTATTAGGTGAGGACTTATGTTTATTACATTGGGATGATGTATTTGCCTTGTTTTGGACTATTATGTGTTATAGTAGTGTGATCATAATGGATTTAGGGATGTTTGGGTAAGCTTATTTAAAGTAGCTTAATAGGTTATTGGTTCCAAAAAGCTTAAATTAAGGTTGCAAATCTCCCTAGGCGACTGCGAGTAATTGGCCTAGGCGGGGAGTACGTGGCGGCATTGGAATTTTTATGTACAAGTTTTGAAATTCTATGTATGACATGTTTATAGGACCATAGTATTGTTCATAGAACCACAAAGTATGTTTGGAAACATTAACACAATTGTTAAAACACTTCAAACCGAGTTTGTACGAATTAGCACCGAGTTGACCAAGTTTTGACCAAATTGAATCTATTGGCCGATTCTGATCAATTCGTCCCGGTCACTGACCTTGTGGCTTGTAATCACAGATTCTTTGTAGTCCGAGCTTTACAACACTGGGTAGGCTTTATTTTAAGAGGTTAATAAGCTATTGGGTATAAAACAAAGGTATAGAGCTTATTGAATATGTTTGGGTAAGCTCATGTCAAAGTGCTTTATACATTGGGATGTATTTGTATTTTTCCTAATTATCATGTGTAGATCAGCGTGAGTTTGTGAGAGAGATGACTGTCAGGGGAATATGGGATTTAAGGGGTGTTTAGTTAAGCTTATATAAAGAACTTATATGGGTTGGGAAAGCTTATGCCAAAGTTCTTATTAGTTATTTGGGGGAATAAGTCTTTGAGATGTTATGTATACAGGTGCTTTATGTGATGTTAAAATGATCTTTGATCTTTGGCATACATATTTCTGTGTTCTTATTTTCGACAGATTCGAGATCACGAACAGGCGGAACAGCCCACTATTGAGCCTATGTATATTGATGAAACCACTGGCTGAAACCAATCAGGTATATGTATATGACTAATGTTTGATATTTGTGAACACATACACGTTGCATCTATGAACTGCTAATACCTTGGGTTTTGGAAAGGTAAAGCCCTTTGTTGTCACTTACTTGCTTTGTTGAGTCCTATCCTATCTATGTAGGTTCATGTTTGATAGATTTTTGGTCAAACTTGGTTGTTAGGTCTTAGGAGGAAACGCTAGTTGTTCTTAAAGATAGCAGGTCTAACTGGGTCTGTCATTAGTCATATTTATTTTACTGTTGTTTTACACTCTTACGGTTATTTGGAATTTTCAAAATTAAACAAGCCTACAAGGTTTGAAGTCCATAACTCAGAATTAAGGAAGTATTTCAGGGACATAATCTATTTAGTATGACATAATAAGCCCTTGTTCACACCACGTGTGTAAAGGGTAAAAGCAGGGATGGAAGTACAAGCCTACAATTTTACTAGCAACACCTATATTCTATTATCCACTAATTCCTTGACTAATAACAGTAACTATCTTCTATGTGTAATCACAGAAGACTTTAAGAAGACTTGGGAGTGGGAAGACTAGTTTGATAGTGCATTATAACTTTAATCATGCAAACAATAGCACAACTAGCATCACCTATAATGTAAGGGATAATGGTCCAACATGTAAGCAACTTGTAAACATTCAATCATGCGTTATGTAATTACGAGCAGCTCTTTCAATGTTATCTTCCAGTGAGTCTATTGTCTGAAAGGTATAACTCATTAAGTTCTTTACAATTCCCAAGGCTTGATGGAATATGGCCCTCTATTTTGTTGGAATCTAAGTAAAGTACAGTCAATAATGATGAGTTCCCAATCGCATTAGGGATAGGCCCTGAAAATTGATTACTATATAGATCAAGAACTTGTAGCTTTTGAAGTTTACCAACGCTAGTGGGGATGTTTCCTTTGAATCGATTAGCTCCTAAACTTAAAGTGGTCAAACCAACTAGACTACCTATACTTGAAGGGAGGCTTCCAAATAATTGATTTTCTCCTAAATATAGAGAGCTGAGTTGATCAGAAAGATTACCTATTGATATCGGAAGCACTCCTATAAGGTTGCAATTAGCAAGTACCAAATATACTAATTTGGTGCAGTTTTTCAAAGAATCTATAAACATCATGTCATCCACGCGTCCATGGAAATTGTTATTACTTAAGTATATTTTATAAATATCTCTTAGTTTTGAAAAGTCAACAGTCAACTTCCCACTAAAATCGTTGTTAGCCATTTCAAGAAGTCCTAACTTAGAACAATTAGAAATAGAACGTGGAAGAACTCCGGTGAGTTCGTTACCCCATAACTGATGCCACTCAAGATTCGGGAGCTGGTTACCAATCTCTGAAGGAAGAACACTAGTGAGGTGATTATCAGATAAGGAAAATCTCACTAGGAGTGAGAGGTTGAAAAGGGAATGAGGGATGCTTCCATATAAGTTGCACCCACCAGACGCAAATACCTTCAAGCTTTAACTAATGAATGTTGTTTATTAGATTGTTGGTGTCATTACATAGTGTTTGGAAATGCTTGTGAATGATCATTATTACTAACAATTTTTTTGTAGCTTTATTTTCACAATCCATGAATCTTCCCATTAAAGCACCCAATTTAGGGGGAGCTTTAAACAAGGGGGAGATAATAGCTCGGGCTCATTACATTCAAGATAGCCTCTTCTTTGTTGAGACAAAAAGGGGGAGAAAATATAGAACTTTGAATTATTTATATTTGACTTTTCTCAAAAAGTCAACTGCATACATTTGACTTTCTAAAGTCAAACAGGAACCTTCATTGATAATACTTGACTTTTCTTAAAAAAGTCAAACTGCATACTTTGACTCTCTAAAAAAGTCAACATCATACATCAACTTGTGAATACTTTGACTTTCATAAATAGTCAAATATCATACACTTGCATTATCATTCTCTTTTCAAGTTCTAAAACTAATATTTTTATAACTTTTGCACAAACTTTGTATCTTTTATAAAAATAAAATTTATATTTTGTCCTCAACAAAAAGGGGAGATTGTTAATACAAATATCGTCATTAAACGCTATTTATATTTTTGATCTTTGCCTAAGTTTTGTTAACGACAAAAGTAAATTTAATTTATAAAAGCTTAAAGCTTGTCAAGTTTAATAGATATTAAAACAAGCTTTCTCAAACAATATATTCATCATTCAAGCATTTACATTTGTGATTAGTGACATCTTGATATGACTCTAATCATTATGTATGATAGTAGTTTTAGAATGTGTTAGGTTCTTAAAACCAAACACTACTTAATATTTGCATATTTAAAAAATAGAAATACAACATATGACATCATGTGATGCATCATGGAAATCATTGGAAGATTTCATTAGATATTTTGTGTGGATTTGTACTCTTCATATCTTGCACAATCTCATTTAGATAGAGTTGACTTTGGCAAGATTTGATATCTTGTTTGCCGACCGGTACCAAATTGGTACACAAAGGAACCCTTTTAAGGGTTCCGCGGTCCGTGGACGCTCCCGTCCATTTTGGCTATAAATAGCAATGCCAAGCCAAGTAGTTTTTCATCCCTTTCTAACATACTCATACATATCTTCTCTCTAACCTTTCTAACTCAGTTTCATATCATATTAGTGATCTCTTTGTAGCAAAGAAGATCAAGTCATATTCAAGCTTCAACGAGAAGTTGGAAGTCTTGTTTGTTTAGTGTTGTATGATCTAGTGTTGATCCATACTTCATTGTTGTATCAAACCATCATAATCTTGTGAGTGTGAGTGGTTAGTATTTTAGTCCTCAAAATATGTGTGTGGGAGTAGTTGTACCCTTGGAAAGAACTCGACATCTAGCTTAGTGTCGGAAATAGTGTAAGTGTAAAGGTTTTCTCCGCCGGTGAAAGGAGCTTGTTGACTAGTGAAGTTAAACTCGAAGTGTGAGACTCGAGGAGTGGAGTAGGGCAAGGAAAAAGAGTCCTTGTAGCCGAACCACTATAAACAACTTGTTGTGGTTTGATCATTTCTTTCCTTATTTACTTATTACATATTGCTTGCATATTTCATTAACATACTCAAGATCAATATCAATTGATCTTTCAATAAGTTTCAAAACAAAGTTTTTAATTGGTAAACTATTCAACCCCCCTTCTAGTTTTCTGCAATTGGTATCAGAGCCTCGTTGCTCAAGAATTTCTAAAATAACTTGTATTTTATAAACTTGAAACGATCCATGGATTCTAAAAACTTTAAAGAAGGGCAATCTATGCAAAGACCACCACTTTTTGAAACCAATGGATTTATCTATTGGAAAAACCGCTTTGAAACATATGTAAAATCAAAAGATATAGATCTTTGGTTTATTATTGTTAAAGAGGATTTTAGTTCTACAACAAAGGATATTTCCGTTGATGAAAAAAAGAAATTAGTTGCTAAAAATAATGAAGCTAAAATGATGCTTTATAATGCTTTACCTAGAAAAGAATATGAAAGAATTTTTATGTGTGAAACCGCCAAAGATATTTGGGAATCTTTAATTGTTACACATCAAGGTAATTCACAAGTCAAGGATAACAAAATTGATCTTCTTGTTCAACAATATGAACAATTTGTTATCCCTGAAGATGAAACCATTGATTGTGGCTTTGCTCGTTTAACACTATTATTACATCACTTAAAGCACTTGATGAATCTTTTCGTAGTAAGAACTTTGTCGGAAATTCTTAGAGCACTCCATCCCAAATGGAGAGCTAAAGTGACCGCTATTGAAGAATCAAAAGATCTCTCAATAATGTCACTAGACGAGCTAATTGGCAACCTCAAAGTTCACGAAATGGTAATGGAGAAAGATTCGAAGATCATCAAAGGAAGAAAGGAGAAGATCAAACCGCTGCTCTAAAGCAAAAGCGGAATCAAGCGATGATGATGAATCTTGTTCCAGTAGTGAAGATGAGGAGTATGCCATGGCCGTTAGAGATTTCAAGAAGTTCTTTAGAAGAAGAGGAAAGTTTGTAAGACAACCTCGAGAAGAAAAGAAGCCATTCCGAAAAGATCGGGATGATAAGAGAAGTAAAGGTGAAAGAAAGTGTTTTAGATGTGGTGATGCAAGTCATCTCATAGTAGAATGTCCCAAGCCACCTAAAAGCAAAACTCAACGAGCTTTTGTAAGTGGTGCTTGGAGTGATAGTGAAGACGATGAAGAATCAAGCAAGGAAGAGATCGCTCTAATGGCACATGAGTCAAATGAGGTACTTTCCGACTCTTCTTATTCTTCTATTGATGATGACACTTTGCAAAAACAATATAATCAATTGTGTGAGCTAAGTCTAAAAATCATAACTAAAAATAAATTTCTAAAAACCAAAAAGGAATTTTTGGAAAATGAAGTATATGAGTTGAGAAAAGCAAAACGACTTGAAAAAGGAAAAGCAAATGACGATGATTGTAAATCATGTCAAGAGCTTAATCTTGAAATAGAAAAACTAAAGCTCACACAAGAAGTTTTAATAGAAAATAATTCTAAGTTTAAAAGGTTTAACAAAAACATCGCTCTTGCCGATGAAATAGTTAAAATCCATAAAACACCATGAGACATGAATGGGCTAGGTTTTAATGAAGTATTAATTCCTAAGAGTCAAAACAAAAGCCAAAGGAAACATTCGTCAAAATTGCCGCAAGATAAAGACGGACTAGACGGAACCAAAATAAGGGTTCCGTCCATTGTGCAAAATGGTACCGAATCATGGGTACTTCACAGTAACGTAATGTTCAATACGGACCGCATCAATTTGTTAAAGTAACAAAGAAAACCAATGATAATGTTAAACTAAAACCAGCCATTACATCGTGAGTAGGACTTGTTAAAAATGAATTTAGATCAAAAACTACTCAACAACGATATAAAACTTCTTTTGCCAAACGCACCTTTCCTAAGAGCAACCACAACGTTCAACCTAACTACCAACACAACGTTTGGAATCAAAACTTTCCTAGACCATATCAAACTCCGTGACATGCCATGGAACTCTTACCCATCATTTCCATACATGAATCAAATAAATGGTATGTTTAACCCAAACGGACCCATGAGATATTGGGGACCAAATGCTTGAGTTATTTGCTTTTTAGGTATGCTTGAAAGTTGGATTGGAACCTGATGAATGGATAAAAGATAGTGGATGCTCACAACAACGGCCAACAAAAGTCTCTTCTCATCATACCAAGAGTATGACGGAGGTAATGTCACTTTCGGTAGCAATCTCAAAAGCAAAATCATTGGCAAAGGTACGATTGCTCATAACTCCCTAACTATTGAAAATTTTGCTCATGTGGATAGGTTAGGATTTAATCTACTTAGTATTAGCCAACTATGTGATAAAAAGTATAAAGTACTATTTGATGAAAATGGTAGTAAAATACTAAAAGATGGTATCACCATAGCTAAAGGAGTTAGGAAAAATAACATATACGTCATGAAAATAGATAAAACATATAATGACAAACTTTGCCTAACAACATTAGACGATAGCTCATCTCTTTGGCATAGACGCTTAGGTCACGCTAATATGAGACTTATACAAAACCTATCTTCAAAAGAGTTGGTTAGGAATTTACCAAAACTAAACTATGACCAACACTTTTTGCGACGCTTGCAAAATTGGTAAACAAACACATAGTAGTCACAAATCTAAAAATATGGTGTCCACATCTAAGTGTCTAGAATTATTACATATGGACTTGTTTGGACCATCCGCTATAAGAAGCTATGGAGGCAACTTATACACTTTGGTCATAGTAGATGATTACTCAAGGTTTACTTGGACGTTATTTTTGAAAACCAAAATGAAGCTTTTGATAAATTTGAAATACTTAGCAAGAAAATTCAAAATCTTCTAGGTGTCAAAATTGTGTCGATCCGAACGGATCATGGTCGTGAATTTGACAACTAAACTCAATTTGGAAACTTTTGTGATACAAATGGTATAACACATAACTTTTCCTCCACAACACCTCAATCAAATGGAGTAGTAGAACGTAAAAATAGAACAATTCAAGAAATGAGTAGAACAATGCTTAATGAACAAAACATTCCTCAAAAGTTTTGGTGTAACGCCTTGACACTTCTACATATATTTTAAATAGAGTCTTAATACGTCCTTTCCTAAACAAAACACCATATGAACTTTATAAAGGTAAAAAGCCAACGTTAGGATATTTTAGAGTCTTTGGTTGTAAATGCTTTATTCTTAATACTAAGGATTATCTCACCAAGTTTGACCCAAAGTCTTATGAAGGTGTATTTCTTGGTTACTCTCAAACTAGTAAAGCTTACATTGTCTTAAATAAAGAAACAATGATAGTCGAGGAATCGTTGAACATAACATTTGACGAAAGTCCACCTCCCTCTAAGACATCACCTTTGGTAGATGATGACTTAGTTGAAAGTCAAATTAATAATAACAAGGAAGATGAACCATTAAATAAGGAAATTATCAACATCAAAGAATCTAAAAGTCATCCATTAGAAAAGGTCATAGGACAACTTAATCAAAGAACCTTAAGGTCACAAGCCCAAAATCAAAGTAATTATTTTTGTTTTGTATCCACCATTGAACCGAAAACCATAAATGAAGCAATAAAAGATGAATCATGGGTAATTGCCATGCAAGAAGAATTAAATCAATTCATTAGAAATGATGTTTGGAAACTAGTTCCAAAACCCAAAGATCAAACTATAATTGGAACAAAATTGGTCTTTCGAAATAAATGGATGAAAATGGTGTAGTATCTAGAAACAAAGCTAGGCTTGTTGCACAAGGTTATAATCAACAAGAAGGAATTGACTATGATGAAACTTATGCACCGGTAGCTAGACTTGAATCTATTAGAATATTACTTGCTTATGCATGTGCTTATGACTTTAAATTATTTCAAATGGATGTTAAAAGTGCTTTCCTTAATGGGTTTATTAACTAAGAAGTGTATGTTGCTCAACCTCCGGTTTTACCGACTTTGAGAAACCACATCATGTCTTCAAACTCAAGAAAGCATTATATGGCCTTAAACAAGCACCTAAAGCTTGGTACGACCGACTTAAGACTTTTCTTATTGATAACAAATATACTATGGGATTAGTAGATAATACTCTTTTTACCAAGAAAAAGGAATCACAAATTATTATTGTTCAAATATACGTTGATGACATTATATTCGGATCAACTTGTCAAGAACTATGTGATGATTTCTCTAAAATCATGCATGACGAGTTTGAAATGAGTATGATGGGTGAGTTAAACTTATTTCTAGGACTTCAAATTAAACAACTAGAAGATGGTATTTTCTTTAACCAATCTAAATATATAAAAGACATGCTTAAGAAATTTGGTCTTGAAGATTCCAAACCAACTAAAACACCCATGTCCTCGGACACTAAACTCACCAAGGTCGAAGAAGGTGAATCCGTAGATAACACTAAATATAGAGGAATGATTGGTAGCCTACTCTATCTTACGGCTAGTAGACCGACATTATGTTTAGTGTTTGTCTATGTGCTCGCTTTCAAGAAAACCCAAAGGCATCACACTTAGAAGCATTAAAAAGGAATTTTAGATATATTAAGGGAACAACGTGTTTAGGATTATGGTATCCCAAAGGAACGGGTATAGAAACCATAGTGTATGCCGACTCTGATCATGCCGGTGATTATGTCGATAGAAAAAGTACAAGTGGTATTTGCACTTTTGTTTGACATTGTCTCACCTCATGGTTTGCAAAGAAGCAAACGGCTTTAGCCATCTCTACTACTGGCCGAAGCACGCCTCAGCCGGAAAAGCATGTCAACAAGCTCTTTGGATGAAGCAAGCTCTCGTAGACTACGGAATTCATCTCAACGACATTGTGATACTTTGTGACAACAAAGGAGCCATCGATCTCAAAGAAGAATCCCGCTCAACATGCTCGTACAAAGCATATTGAAATCCGCCATCACTTTCTTCGCGACAATGTTCAAAAGGAAACATTTCAATCGAGAAAGTATCCTCCTAAGACAACATTGCCGACATCTTAACTAAACCTCTTAAACGAGAACCTTTTAATCTTCTTAGACTTGGTTTAGGGTTAATGGAACCAAACATGTAGGATAAACATAGCCCAAAACATTAGAATAGCTAAAACAAAACAATTTTTCTTGTACCTCGCATCAGTAGCTAACGCACCAACGACAACAAAGACGGAACCAAATTTTTGGTGATTGCCCGTCCGTGGTGTCTACGTATAAAACCGCTATATACAAATCATCCTCTTCCTCAAAACCCACTTTACCAAAACGTGTAAAACTTAAACCAAGCTCATTATTGTCATCTTCCCACTCACTAATCAATGAAGATAACATCATTGTAAGTATCCTAACTACATTTCATCTCTTAATTCCGAGTCTAGGATTCTTATTTATGCACAAAACTATCACAAATCATTACATGGGGTTTTATGTATGTTTCTATACCAAATATGAATTCAATTGGCAAATTGCATAACTAGTCATTGAAATTAGGTACTACATTATCATATTGCATAAATAATTCATGCTTCCCACTAATTGATAGATAATAAATATAAGACCTTATTCAAACAACCAAACACCCCATGTCAAAAGTTTTGAAAAGCTTCTCACTTGTAGGAAAACAATTTTTTTCATTGCTAATACAAATAGAAACGTTAAATTTTCATCACTTGCATGCTCTTGAATACTAAAGGTATTGCAAAACTAATATGCACTCCGGGTATATTCAAATGTAGCCACATTGAATTAGGAGCATTTGGGTTATCTCATGGTATTTGCCAAACACCCCACTAAAACTAATCTTCTTTGTGCATAAAATCAATCGAGATAACCGCAACTCCAAATTGTTTTCATATAGGCACACACTAGAACCAAAAACGTTAAAATTTATTCTCATTTTTTAACATATTAAATCTTGTCCTTAGGAATAACCATGGTAGCCGCAAGATTCTATGATCACAAAGACACCCTTAACTACATTCCCAAACACCACAAAACCAAAGGACTTACCAAGGAACAAGTAGAAATATTTAGGGGTCTAGAATCAAGGTACTTCCATGAGGGTAGAACCATTCACTCATCATTCCTTCAACATACCAATCTTCGTGAAGAACTAGCCGCCATTCAATTCGATTGTCTTCTTGACATCGATGAACCTATTTGTCCTAGGTTTGTGTTAGAATTCTATGCTAGTGTGACCGGCTTTAATGATGAAGATGATGATGAATTTTGTCTTAGCTTTAGAATCAACCAAAATGACTTCACCATCACCTTAACCGAATTTGCTAAAGTGCTAGGAATTCCCAACCGAGGAACTTGTGTCTACACGGACAAGTGGTCCCTCACCGCTCTTGACGCAATCAATGACCGCACTTCTCGCTACCTAACTCGTTTGGCCGATAAGGATACCATCCGTGAACACCTTTTTAACCCAAAAAGTGATACAACCCGAGTTACCCGAAAGGGAAAAGAGGTAAACCGAGATCCATATGGAATGGAGCTAAATGAACTTAAGCCCGAATTTAAGAAATGGGAGGAGCTACTTAGAGCCAACGTCATTAGCACCGTAGGAAATAGGGATCACATAAACGCTTGTCTTTGTCACATGCTCTACAACTTGTCCACCCGACAACCATTCAATTTAGCCTACTACATAGCTAGGAGAATGATTGATATTCCAACTCAAGGATCGGTTGCTCTTCCATACAGGATGCTTCTCACCCGTCTCTATAGAAACTTTGCACCAATTCCACCAACTCCAAAAGGGATGCACCTTCACTATGAACTCATCCCTCACATCTTTGTACCTTTGAGTGATGAGCGAGTTGCTAAGACTAAAGGCAAGAGAGCTAAACCTCCAACTCCTTCATCATCATCATCAAATAGCTTCGAGGATGGTCTTCCAAGCTCTCGTCTTCCACCTCATGAGTATTATGCATCTCTTCCCGAGATTGAGAATGAATCAGCAGAGTTCAAGCAAACTAAGGGAATGTTCAAGTGCCTTGGTAGGATGATGAACAAGATTTACAAGAAGTTGGACAAATGAGGGTACTTTAAGGAGTGTTTGGAACAATACATTATCGCTAATGTTTGATACTATTTAGTTGTTTTTATTATGTAGGATGATAATATAACTTAAAACAATGTTGTATGCTAACAATCTTATGCAGGGGATAGCACAAGTATGCTATCAAATTTTACCCATTTTCACTATAATGTGAAAATCAATAAGCCTTGCTCAAAATCTATGCTCCACTATGTTTATATATGTGCTATTTACTTTTCCTAACTAGAAATGTTTAGTATAACAGTTTTTTGAGAAAAATTTCATGTTTCAAATGTCCCGACACCTAAAAACCTACTCTATCCATATTTAGCACTCCACGGATCGGACGGCACCATAATTTTGGTACCGTCCCTTTATGTATTTTGGTACCGCCGTGCATTGACAGTGACCGAGGCGGCACCTTTGGGTACCGTGTGTATGATTTTGTGCCGTGGATCCTCCAGTACTTTTCTCGAATTTCGACTCTTTCATGATTCCAAATTATCTTCCATCACTTATAAATCAATCTTAACTAGTTTATACTGTTATTAGAACTAGTATAATTCACTAAGGTATATAAGAAATCCATTTCCCACCAAAATTCAAAAATTTTAAAAATCCACCCAAGGAGCCCTTTGGCATAAAGGAAGGAACCAAATATTTGGTACCTTCAAATCCTGGGTAATCGAATATTAGGAAATTCCACTCACTAGAACACATTTATTGCATATCTTTTTCTTCTTCACTCCATCTTCTTTGTATGGATTGACTTGGGTGATATGACTAGCATTCAACCCACTTCCAAATCATTAGGAACCTCATCTCTTCAATGGTTCAACATCAAATCAAACACATTTCTCAACAATTTTTCACCTCTATAAATTGAGAGGTTTTACCATGATCATCCTCACACCTTCTTCATTCTCACTACTATCTAGCAAAGCAAAAACCAAGTTAAAATGACTAAATCATCTCCAAAACCTTGCAAGAAGACCGCTAGAATTAGCGTGAGGCCTTGTTGCTTTGTTCATCTTAGCTCATCATCCGAGTCTTCTCCACTCACAATCTCATCTCCTATTAGAGATGATACAAAGCCTACCTTAGCTACACTAAATCAATCACACATTGTGATCACCACTCCACCACCAACAAAAACACCTACTTCACCTCCACCCGCACCCATCCAAACATCCAAAACACCCTCACCACCTTCACCAAGGTCTCCAACTCTCATTCCTATGGAGTTATTTTCAACTCCACCAACATCACCAAATCCTTTCCTAGAGGACTTGGATGACTTGCCTCCTAGGCCAAATCATCCACCACCATTGCCATCATTTGGCACAATTGAGTGGATGGCTCATGAGTCACCTCGGTCATCCTTTGACCCAAACGCCCCGTTAGGGCCTAAACCTCTTCTCTTCCACCCCATTCACAAAGACATTCATGGTCCTTTGTATGGGGATCATTCACTTCCCACATCAATGTCCCCTCATCTTGAGGACATTGAGGAATGTATGTGGGATGCCAATCCCACTAGAGAGGAGATTCAAACGGAACTCCAAAACCTCCACCAATTCAAAGGCATGGTGGATTCTCACTTAAGTGAGACAATGCAAATGCAAAATGCTTTGCTTGCATCCATCATGACCACTCCAAACATCCCCAACACCACCAACACATCCACCATTCCACCACCACAACCTCCCCAAACATTCTACCCTCCAAGGCATGGTTGCTCAACTTGTGAGCAAACGGGCCAAACCGTGGAGCGGACCCGGGTTATGGTCCATGACTTCCAAGAAGAAATGAGGTTCATCCTCAACCACATCCTTGAGCGTCTCAACGCTCTTTTCCATCCACCATCACTTTAGGATGGTTTTAGACTAGTCTTTCTAGTTTTACTTTCTTAGGATAATTTTTATTTCTTGTACTAAAAACACATCATTGTGTTCTCTTTTCATGATCTTTACTAATGAAAAATTTTAACTAATGAATGTTGTTTATTATAGTGTTGGAGTCATTACATAGTGTTTGGAAATGCTTGTGAATGATCATTATTACTAACAATTTTTTTGTAGCTTTATTTTCACAATCCATGAATCTTCCCATTAAAGCACCCAATTTAGGGGGAGCTTTGAACAAGGGGGAGATAATAGCTCGGGCTCATTACATTCCGCATAGCCTCTTCTTTTGTTGAGACAAAAAGGGGGAGAAAATAGAGAACCTTGAAATTATTTATATTTGACTTTTCTAAAAAAGTCAAACTGCATACATTTGACTTTCTAAAGTCAAACAGGAACCCTCATTGATAATATTTGACTTTTCTTAAAAAGTCAAACGCATACTTTGACTCGAAAAGTCAACATCATGCATCAACTTGTGAAACTTTGACTTTCATAAATAGTCAAACATCATACACTTGCATTATCATTCTCTTTTCAAGTTCTAAAACTAATATTTTTATAACTCTTGTACAAACTTTGTATCTTTTATAAAAATAAAATTTATGTTTTGTCCTCAACAAAAGGGGAGATTGTTAATACAAATATCGTCATTAAACGTTATTTATATTTTTGATCTTTGCCTAAGTTTTGTTAACGACAAAAGTAAATTTAATTTATAAAAGCTTAAAGCTTGTCAAGTTTAATAGATATTAAAACAAGCTTTCTCAAACAATATCTTCATCATTCAAGCATTTACATTTGTGATTAGTGACATCTTGATATGAATCTAATCATTATGTATGATAGTAGTTTTTAGAATGTGTTAGGTTCTTAAAACCAAACACTACTTAAGTACTTGCATATTTCTAAAAATAGAAATACAACATATGACATCATGTTATGCATCATGGAAATCATTGGAAGATTTCATTAGATATTTTGTGTGGATTTGTACTCTTCATATCTTGCACAATATCTCTTAGATAGAGTTGACTTTAGCAAAGATTTGATATCTTGACTGTCGGACCGGCGGTACCAAATTGGTACATGGGCGGAACCCTTTTAAGGGTTCCAGGTCCGTGGGCGCTCCTGTCCATTTTGGCTATAAATATCAATGCAAAGCCAAGTAGTTTTTCATCCCTTTCTAACATACTCTCATACATATCTTCTCTCTAACCTTTCTAACTCAGTTTCATATCATATTAGTGATCTCTTTTGTAGCAAAGAAGATCAAGTCATATTCAAGCTTCAACGAGAAGTTGGAAGTCTTGTTTGTTTAGTGTTGTATGATCTAGTGTTGATCCATACTTCATTGTTGTATCAAACCATCATAATCTTGTGAGTGTGAGTGGTTAGTATTTTAGTCCTCAAAATACATTGTGTGTGGGAGTAGTTGTACCCTTGGAAAGAACTCGACATCTAGCTTAGTGTCGGAAATAGTGTAAGTGAAGTGTAAAGGTTTTCTCCGCCGGTGAAAGGAGCTTGTTGACTAGTGAAGTTAAACTCTCGAGTGTGAGACTCGAGGAGTGGAGTAGGGCAAGGAAAAAGAGTCCTTGTAGGCCGAACCACTATAAACAACTTGTTGTGGTTTGATCATTTCTTTCCTTATTTACTTATTACACATTGCTTGCATATTTCATTAACATACTCAAGATCAATATCAATTGATCTTTCAATAAGTTTCAAAACAAAGTTTTTAATTGGTAAACTATTCAACCCCCTTTCTAGTTTTCTACACTTCCAACTAGCTTATTTTGAGCGAGCAGAAGCACTTCAAGGTTAGAACAGGCAGACAAGTTTGTTGGAATGACTCCACTGAATTTGTTATCATAAAGATAAAGACGACGTAGCCTAGATAGACGACCAAGTTCATGAGGAATGGTTCCCGAAACTTTATTCTAATGAGAGAAAGGTGTGGGAGGAAGGCTTGGGTTTTCCTACATGAGAGCGAGCCTTCTAAGCCTTACAAACCGGAATTAAAAGCAGTCCTTTCGTTTGTGCCGCTTTCCACATGAAATACCACTCCATTCACAGAATGAGGAATGGTTCCACGAGGTTAGAACATTGTATGGATCTTGGGTGATTTTTGACTTGAATGACAACAACGCGTGATAATCACTCATTACGCCATAGGAAGCGAGAGACGGGCGGAAGTAAGACATGTTATCATGAGACCTAAAAGAAAAAGAAATAAGAGAGGAAGATGATAAGTGAATTATTGCTTGTAGTGACTTCATTTTGAAAGTTTACTTAAAATTATAAGAACAAGCATTGGCTTTTTATACTTAGTTTTATACTTAAAATTACGTTACCTTCATAGAAGTCGAAAATAAACAATTAGAGGATTACACTAATCACTGTTTTGTTTCAACCTTAAACACTTGAACATACATAATAACTCTCGTTTGTTACTAACACATGTTGTGTTATGTAATTCAGCTTGACAGTAAATGCCTCGTAACATCCTTTCTTTTCTTCTGCTTAAGCAATTTTTATAGATACTTAATACTTGCTCTAACTAATTTAACAGCTTAATTACACAACTTACACTTGTACCCCTACACTATATTCAGTTTCCAGAATAACCTCTTAAGTTTTCCTATTGTCAATCAATCCATACAGATAAAGGATCAATAACATCCATAAACTAGGCTATTGTTTGCAAAACTAGCAGTAGTTGTAGTACCAATTATAAACAGTTATTAGCAGTAGCTGATCGTTTTTTCAAAGCGTTTGGTAACATAATAGCTACCGTAAGTATACAGCGTAGACTGATGTAAAAGCTAAAGTGCCCGTTTATTATCGTTTCAAATGGGAGAGACAACATCCAAAAGCTAAACGCTTGTATTTCTAGAAATATGGTTAAAACAACAATGATGACCATAAAGCTGCACATTAACTGCTAAATGGCTGTTTGGGCTTGCTTATCCAAACGCTTATCCTGAAAATAGAGTTGTACTAATTGTATAAGGAATACAACAAGTATCAAAATATTCGAGCTGATTTATGTATTAGAAATACACTTTGGTCATTATTGACCCATTTTTAATACAGTATACTTGCAGTACTAATAATGATTTTGTACCAGCTGAATGTACAAGTGTATAACCAAACATGAGGTTAACTTTCTATAAAATTGAACTATACACTGCTCGAAACCAGAAGAGGGGGAAGCCTCGAGCTTTCTCATTCAGATATTCAAGAAAAAGTCAAATTTATGAAATTGAAAGTCAAAGAACACGAATAACATTAGCATGTTCATTAAGGAATCGAACACCAAGTAGAACTTAAGTAGAATTCAGTACCACAAATTGGATTCAAGGAAATGAAACCACACTTACAAACATGCTTGATACATATGATACGTCACAAGGAATGTAAACGTACACTTATTCAACAAGAAAAATTAAACCACAATTACAAACATCTTTAACAACTTAACATTTATTTAACTACGACATGCACTTCTCCTTGTTGCAGTTTCCTACAACTTCACCATACAAGCTTAATGATAGACCTAAAAGAGTTGAAAAATAAAACCATTTTAGTGATGATTTTTCACAAACTCATGTAAAATCAGATTTTATAAAATGGGAGAACATAGTACCTTATATACTTTGAAGCACATCGACAATACGTTGCAACTCATTGACAACAATTTCTATTTTCATTCGTTGTGGCGGTGAATCCACAGAGCATGATACTCCAATCTTGATAGTTGCAACCAAACATTCTTCCACTCTCTTTGCATTCGCTTCGGAACTTTGCAACACGATTGCATCACCATCAGGTAATCGTGGTAATGCCATGTAAGCAAATTTATGAAGGCTAAGACCTTCAATAAACATGTCGTCTGTCGGCTTTTTACCAGTCATCACCTCTAGTAATAATATTCCAAGTAGACGTCCCCACAACTTGTCATCTCGCTCCCGATACCATACTCTACAAATGAAAAACAATTAATTAATTTACAAACTTTAACCTGTAAATAAATATAAGCATCATGGAATAAAAGTGGAATTACCTGGAGGTGCATAACCAATAGTTCCTTTAACCCCGGTTGAGCTGTTTTGTTTTAAGTCTGTACCAAGTAGTCGAGCTAAACCAAAGTCTCCAACATGAGCCACCATATCATCATCAAGTAGAATGTTACTTGGCTTCAAGTCACCGTGAACAATCGTTGGTCGGCAGCGATTGTGAAGATAATCAAGTGCAGTGGCAACATCTCTAAGAATATTTATTCTTTGAAGAAGGTTCAGTTTCGATGTATTTTCACTTGAATGAAGCCAATTGTGTACACTTCCATTAGGCATAAAATCATAAACCATAGCTTTAAAATCATTTCCTTGGAAATCAGCACTTGAACATGAAGTTATTATCTTCAACAGGTTACGGTGTCTAATATTACGCCATGCCTCACATTCTGCTATAAAGCTTTTGTGTGCTCCTCGACTTTGAAGATGTAGAACTTTAACTGCAACAGATTTATCATCACTTGAATCGAGGATTCCCTTATAAACAGAGCTGTGCCCACCCTCGCCAATCAAATTTTCTGTAGAGAACCCATCAGTAGCCTTGAGAAGTTGATGGTATGATACTTTCATGAACCGTTCACTCCCTGATGATTGAGATGGTTGATTGTTGCGTTTCTTCTTACACAAAAGATACACACAACATAATACGAAGAGCAATGTGACTGCAATCACGATGACTAATATGAAGAAAGGAAACCTTTTTTTCTTACTACCCGTCTCCTTGCATTTGGGTAACTCAAGTGTAACCAAACCACCACAAAGCTTTTTGTTCCCCAAAACCGAAAATAAACTTGCATTGGCAAACACTCCTTCAACCGGTACTTTACCCTCAAAATCATTAAAGGATATATAGGTTCAAATACTCTAAGGATTTCCATTTGCCTAAAAATTGTGGAATTCTACCGGATAAATTATTTTCAGAAATGTCGAGTACCCCCAATCCTCCCAAGGAACTGAATGAAGATGGTATTACGCCTTGAAATTGGTTGCCACTAAGGTATAACTCTGTAAGGCTAAGGCACTCACCAAGGGTACTAGTAATGGTGCCTGATAGATTATTGTAAGATAAATCAAGATAACTCAACATCTTGAGGTCTTTAATCTCTGACGGAGTGGAACCAGACAGGTTGTTGTGTGAAAGGACTAAAAAATTAGTTAGTTATGGAATTTGAAGAAGTTGCTTGGGTATCTTTCCACTGAGTCTATTGTTTCTAAGGTTTAACCCATTAAGTTGTTTACAATTCCCAAGGCTTGATGGAATATGGCCTTCTAATTTGTTGGAATATAAATAAAGGTTAGTCAACAATGATAGGTTCCCAATGGTATCAGGGATAGGCCCTGAAAATTGATTGCTATTGAGACCAAGAACTTGTAGATTTTGAAGTTTACCAATGGTAGTGGGAATTCTTCCTTTGAATCGATTCAATGCTAACTGTAAAGTGGTCAAACCAACTAGACTACCTATACTTGAAGGTAGGCTTCCAAATAATTGATTGCCTCCTAAATATAGAGAGCTGAGTTGATGAGAGAGATTACCTATAGATACTGGAAGCACTCCTGTAAGGTTGCAATTATCAAGACCCAAAACAACTAATCTGGTGCAGTTTTTCAAAGAATCAACAAACCTCATGTCATCACCTTCTCCGCGTCCATGGAAGTTGTTATGCTGTAATTTAATTGAATAAATATCTCTTAGTTTTGAAAAATCGATAGTCAACTTCCCGCTAAAATAGTTGTGACTCATTTCAAGAAGTCCTAATTTAGAACAATTAGAAATAGAAGGTGGAAGAACTCCGGTGAGTTCGTTATCCCTTAACTGAAGCAGCTCAATATTTGGGAGCATCACACCAATTTCCGAAGGAAGACTTCCGGTGAGGTGATTTTCAGATAAGGAAAAATTAGCTAGGAGTGAAAGGTTGAAAATGGAATGAGGGATGTTTCCATATAAGTTGCACTCAGCAGATTCAAATGTAGTCAAGCTTTTCCAAAGACCCAAGGTATCTGGAATGCTCCCACCCAACGGGTTCCCACCAGCATAGAACTTTTCCATAGATGTGATATTCCCCAAGAAAGGTGGGATTCCGCCTGTTAACTTATTGTCTTGAATTACAAGACTAGTAGGTTTCGAGAGTAAACCCATCTCCTTGGGTATGCTTCCAACTAGCTTATTTTGAGCGAGCAAAAGCTCTTCGAGGTTAGAACAAGTTTGTTGGAATGACTCCACTGAATTTGTTTCTGCTAAGACCAAGACGACGTAGCCTAGATAGCCGACCAAGTTCATGAGGAATGGTTCCTTGAAAGCTGTTGTTCCAGAGACCAAGCTTACGGAGGAAGCTGAGGTTTCCTACATGAGGAGACAACGAGCCTTCTAAGCCTTGCGAATCGAGTCATAAAGCAGTCACCCGTTTGTGCCGCTTTCCACATGAAATACCACTCCAGTCACAGAAGTGAAAGGAATGGTTCCACGAGGTTAGAACATTGTATGGATCGTGGGTGATCATCAACTTAAATGACAACAACGCGTGATAATCAGTCTCGTTACCGCCATATGAAGCGGAGATGGTGGCGGAAGTAAGACATGTTATTGTGAGACCGTAAAAAAGAAAAGAAATAAGAGAGGAAGAGGATAAGTGAATTATTGCTTGTGGTGACTTCATTTTTGGAAATTTACTTGAAATTATAAGAACAAGTATTGGCTTTTTATAGTCGGATTGAGCAAGACAATGTGATTGGTAATAACTAATTAATTTCTACGTATAATCATATCAGGGATGAATTTAAAGAAGAGTGGTAAGACTAGACTTATAGTGCATTATAACTTTAATCATGCCATCCAATAGCACCACTAGAAAGTCTTATTTTCTCCTGTTCAAACAAGTTAGTTGTAATACGCACATAAACCGTTTGATAAAATGTCTCAATGAAATACTTTACACAATAACTCAATTTGTTAACTATCATTTTAGACAGTTTGATTATATTCAAAATAACAATGAAACTGTGATTTCTACATTATCTGATTAACTTCGAGATTAAACCTTGAGTGACAAATCTTATGCTAATGGAGGTTTAAACAACACAAAAAAAGTTGGACTTTAGATATCTGAAGGTACAGTCTTGAAACAATAATATGATACAAAATCAAAATCAACAGGAAGTTTTTGTAGAGCAAAGCCTATTTCCAATTCAATTATTCGCCTATCTATTATTTGCCTTATGGGATCCTTTCCTCAAGGAGCATTTAGAATACCAACCCATGTGGAATTCCATTGACTAGATACAAACTCAAACTTTGACGTATTAGCATATTAAACTTACTGTGTGTTTTAATCCGGGCCGTTTTGTGCTTTTGACTTGTGGTACCAACCTTTTGTTTCTGATTTCATGTTCTATACCGGCCTTTTGCTTCCTACTACTGCTCATTTTGTTGGAAAATAGCTAGGCGAACATAAATGTCTAATACCTGAATTTCATGGAGAAATCGTGGAGCTGTCTAAATTTATAATTAGAAGAGGTGTTATTATTCATACTTTGGTTGAATCTGATATACATTCTTTTCAGTATTTATGTCCTTTTTTTAGTACAGAGTCCTTTACTAAGATAACTTAGGTCCTTCGTAGCTTTTTAAGTTGAATATATTAATAATGATGGCAAGTTTTATATATAATGAAACAAAATAATGACACATTCAGTTAAAGATATTTTTTGAGTCTACCCATTTGACCCGTTTTAGTTTTCGCTGTTCTTTGGTTTGTTTCACAATAGTGGTTATACAGTTCCATGTTTAACCCATTTCATATTACTGTAAGCTACATGTTACCACATTAATTGTTTGACCCATTTTAGTTTTATCAATCTTTTTAGGACAATCGATAACTACACCTCTTTTGTTAATTAAACTTCCATTAAGTAGTAACATTAATACTCCAGTGTTGTACTATCCATAAAGCTTATTGACATTGTAACTTTGACAACACTCTCAACTCTCAAGTTTCAAGTCTCTAATGTGAATGTACGTATTTTTATGAATCTTTAATGGATTCCTAATGTAATTTAAGCAATTAGTAATTATTAGTCTGCATTAATGTTAGATTTGTAAAAAAAAGTAACTAACTGGTGATTCTCGGTGGTGTCCTACATATTAATGTTTAAGAAATTAGTAATAGCTTAACTTGTTTTAAATCTGCCATTATAAGTTCGGAATAGGCAAAATTTGGGAACCACAAACAAGAGTAGCACAACAACATTGCATATCTCATTGTACTTTATTTTTTATATAAATGTCTTCTGACATTCTATATTGTTCACTCTAAATATTCCTAAATTATTTTGATTAATTGATTGTTATAGGTCTTAAAAAAGGTAACGTTGAATATAAGTTTGAAGTGTGGAAATGGCACAAGCTTACAAAAACAGATATTCCCAGTAGTTCACTTTTCCCTCCAATGGCTTTATAACATATGCTCAAACTGAATTTGGACCGGTCCAACGGGGTTGTAAGCTATGCATCAATGCTAGGCAAGATATAGAGCCTCACAGGTTTCATTTGATTTATATTATTTGCATTCCTTGGTTGTTTGTACATAGTGTATTTCTTTCCATGTTTGGTATATGCCACTAATGAAACACTAGCTTACTTCATTTGTATATTTGTACTTAGCTCATGAATTTTAAGATGAAGCTTTTGAAGTAAGCACTTTAATAAATTATGAATATAAGCGAAAGGCGAAATTTTCAGAATTTCATTGTCGAGTTATACAGCTATTGATTTAGTGACTACTATGTAAAGGGGATAGAATTACCCAGCGAGAATGCTGTGTCATTCGACCCATTTTAATAACATGTGATGGATAACTGTATAAGATACATATACAAATGAGCATCTCTGAGTAAAGAATTCCAATCAGGCCTTATAAACACTTTCAATAGAATCCCAAACAGTTAGAAATCTTTTGAGTATATTATTGCTCAAAGCGTCAATCATAATCGATGAAGATAATCATCGATAAACGTGAAAGCTATAGTATAAGAACCAAATTACCTACTGTAATGCACATGTAGCCATGTAAGGGGTTTGTAAAACTAATAAATTTCTTGTAGAAAAAACTAATTATACTTTGCACCTATTAAAATGCAGAATTGTAGAATATGTTGCGTAAGGATACTCATAACCCAAAGCTAAAAGTTGCAATAAATTCTCCAAACCTGGAAGTGTTCTAGCATCATTTATCAACACGATCTTGCTTGTTTCTAAGATTCCAGTCAGTAATCCATGGTTGCATTAGTATATAAGAGAAATTATATAACATTCATATGAAAGACAAAATCAAAGAAGACTTAAATGAAAGTGGACCTTGATAACTGTCATATAATCGTAACGGCAAGAGTTCAAGTAAAAAAACCTTTTAAACTAAAAAAGGTAGGATAAGATGATAACCGTTAGATCAACTGACTTTGAGTTAATCTAAGGTCCAAAACTTACATGGCAAAATTATATAACATTCTTATTGACTTTTTTGAAGCTTATTATTCCGTTACCATCATTGGTTTAAGTTTCGAAAAGGATGATTTTGAGGAAGATGATCGATGCATGATATAGTAATTGTTGATACTAATTTTGAAATGAAAGTGAATTTGACGATAATGATGTTCGGTCGTGATGATGCTAAAATTAACGATGATGTTCGATGATAATGATGATGCTATAATCGATGATGGAGATGTTAAAAGTCGATCATGATGATGCTGAAAACGATGCGATGATGATCATGATCGATGATGATGATGATGCATGATGATGAAGATGATGATGATGATGATGATGCCAAAAGATAACGATAGATTAGGATGATACTGAAGACGATGTAGAATAGTTGTTCTTTCTATATTTTGTTGTTGCACGATTTTTTATGATGCAAAAAACATCATCTTAGATGCACACATGAAGAAAATGCAGTCTGAGAATGTCTAATCATCACGAACATTTTGACGCGAGAATACAATATGATGCAAAAATTAATTTAAATACGAATATGCTGGTTCATAAGTTATGTGAATTAGGTAGGATGCAAAAAAGTCACGTTGCAGAATTAATTTTTCTATACTGTTAATTTGTTATGATATAGTAATGATTAAATAGAATGAAAAAAATAGGCTGCAAAAAATTAATGAACAAAGTTTTTTGAAAAGAACGGTAGGAAGATGCAAACCTTAACGGTCAATGCAATCAAACACAGTTTTTTAATATGTCTATTTTACCATTAGAAGCCTGTACACGTGGCATCATTTTATGGTGTCTTACCTTTTGTAGTTTAAGATGGTGTTTTACAAGAACTCTTCCCGTGACTGTTTCAAGATCATCTAAGTGTCGTCGGGATAGTATTTTTGTTCGTGTGGGTTCTTGGTTCGAAGGACTCAAGGCTATCTTGGATCCCTTTTGCTCGTACCACAACTCGTCGTGTCTCTTCACCACCAAAAGGGAGTCGACCATAACAAATAAAAATAACTTTTGATAATTTTAAAGTGGTTATTGGAAGAATTTAGCTTGTTAAAGTTTTCTTGGGTTTATTAAGGTTCTTCATAAAATAAAAGGTGGCAACAAAGTTTCGAAAACAAAACAATACAAACACAAAAGCATGCATGAAACTAAGAAGTATGATACAAAAAAATTAACACAGTTGGAACACCTCTTAAATACAAAACGTTTGTAATACTAACAGAAGTCATCCTTTAGCTCAACTGGTTGAAACACTGAGCCTCTTGTTGACTCACCTAAGTTCGAATCCCTCTTGTGTCGCTTTGAAGATTTTTTTTTTTTTTTTTTTTTAACACATACGCCATTTTCAAACATTCTAAAACGTGTTAAGTATAAACATGTTGCAATAATTAACAAAAAGATCCACTGCCTCAGTTGGGAGGGGCGTATGCCTTTATCCACAAGGTATTGAGTTCAAATCTGACAGTTTTGCAATATTTTTTTTTAGTGATATTTACAAATTCCACTCTTTGACAAATTTAGCCCTCCAAATTTAAATAAGTTGTTACTTTTCCTAAAACCTATAAAAGTTTATAACTTATATAACTCTTTACACCTCTAACCCCTCAAGTTTTATACTTGACATTTTTTTGTATACTTTTACGTTCTAACAACTATTTTTGGACCCCAAACTTTCACATTTTTATAACTAATAATAAAAATGTCAAAACAATTTATTCGTGACACATTTCGTTCGTAATTTCATCAAATTAATATATTTAGTTTTAATACTAAGACCCGACTAAAAGACAAGAGAATATTTAAAACAAAAGTAATACAAATTACCGACACATATCGAAGTAAATAAACAAAACTCTCGGTTACATCGCCGTATTTATAGATCAACACTTCTACCACTCTATTGACTTGTATATCCAATACTCTCTCCTTTTGGTCGTAAACCAAACATTTATCATTATTCTGAGTCATGCCATCTCGTTCTTAGGTTCCGGGTAGGAGCCGCTGTTGTATCACACTCGAACTGCTAAGGTGAGTTTATAGCCCCCTTTTACTTTTATTACTTGCTTAATAAAACTATGGGGTGAGAAAACATGCAAAACTCTTTTCGGACCTGAAATTGAAAACACTATTACGTGAAACAACCTTGAATCCCAACTATGCTACCGTTAGTTCCCTTTGGGGAGGCGCGATTGTTATGGATAGATCTATCGAGGATGACACCCCGTTCGAGTTTGACCGGATAGGCAAACGTCGGGCGTATATCATATCGTATTGATTGAGTGTACTGGAAATACACTTGTTGGGATTTTATTTATCATGCTTCTAGATGCATACACACTGTCGTAGTTTCGGTCGCATGAACTAGGTATCAGCGTAATAGGCTTTTTGCATATAGTGTCATTCACGGAGATGCTATATGTGCAACTGTGGTCCAACTTGATTTCTTTAACTTAAACCTATGAACTCACCAACCTTTATGTTGACATTTTAGCATGTTTTTCTCATGTTTATTTCTTAGCGCGCGCGTTGACAAAGGCATTCGTTGAAGACTGGCATCCGAAGTGTTTTCAAGCAAATCTAATACAACTTTTAATGGAACAACATATATTTTTATGGGCTTACTTCGCACTTTGGAACAATATTGTAAAACTATTTCTTAAATTAATCTATCTTTCGATAATGGAATAAATTTTCCATTCTTTATTACCTTGTGTTATGATTATTGATTTATTAGCACCCCATGACCCGAACGCTTCTGTTATGAAATTTTGGGGGTGTTACATTCTCCCTAACCCCCTTAGGGGCTCAAGACTGTTCGGAGTAGTGATTTAGTTTAATGGAAGTACTCTTTGATGTGCGTTCTATTATGGCCTCCTATTATTGAGGGAGTGATCGGAATTAAGCCGCGTGGCGATAACCAAAAAAACAAATGACTATTTGATTCCCTTTTGGGCAGGGCCTTTCGTACTCCAATCCGTACGAAGAGAATTATTCAGCACACTAAAATTGAGTGGATCTGCTTACATATTCATGAAAAGCCGGGGTTAAAACATGTTATGAAACTAAGACAACAATTATTACTAATAATAAGAAATACTTAAGCACATCCAAGGCCTAAAAATATAAGCTTCTTTCTGTCTATATTTTCAAAGAGAATAAGTACTCATGTCTATTTAGTTGTTTTCTTATGCTATCCGGCTATTGAACCTTGTTTCCCTCTATATATGGTAATAGAGAGTTAGTTAGACAGCTTAGAGAGCTCCTCAAAGGGCTAGTTCTCACTCTGTTTTGGGGACAGAGTTAAGAGCTTTAAATTTGGAAATAATCAAGCTCGAGTTTTGAGCTCGAGTTTGAGATGACGAGCCGAGCTTGAGGCTGAAATCCAAAGCTCGGCCTAGATCGAATTGAGTTTTGAGCTCGAGTTTTAGTAATCGTGTCGAGTTCGAGCTTGACATTACTCGGCTCGACTCTTACTCTACTCGTTTACACCCCTATAGTCATGAGTAATCCAAAGTGATAACTATTCATTAGAGATGCTCTTGAATTTTATTAATTTGAAATAGAAGTGATCACGAATTGCATATGTTTATATATTACAACTACTTTTTCAGTAATTACTTATATAACCCATGTATTACACGGGTCATGAGCTAGCGAGTTACTATAGGAGATATGCTTAGAGATGTTTATTAAGAATTTTTATGAATTTATTGGAAATTACATAATTATAGGGAGATTTAGTTCGGATATTAAAAGAGACTGAAATTTGAAAACTTACTAATTCTAGTTTGATGGGACACTTGATTTATTATTTATTTATTTATTGGAGATTTTTGTGGCTAAGAATAGTAATAACATTTGTGTTTTACCTAAGGGTTGATTAGTGTTTAGAAAATAACATGTATATTTTAGAACTAGTCGGATACCCGCGCACAACGGCGGCGATAAGTATAGTTATATGTGTTTGATTACCCGTTTAGTGAATTCGTTTCACAAAACTTCGAATGTATATGTGTTAGTTGTATGTGTTTGTGTGGGTTGCCCGTAGCTTTCCCGTAACATCATTATTCCCGCATATAGAAATACCCTCGCAATCTTTTACACGTCAAACACTCCCTCCAAAGTATATGATTTTGACGAATCAAGATTATATTAATGGAATAAAGGTTAAAGTTGTAAAAATTTGAATTAAAATAAAATAAACCCACTAAAAATATAAAAACTCAAAACTCATAAAAATATATGAAAATGGATGTTGAATTAAATAGCATAAAATTTTAGAAAAAATGGTAAAATTAGATTATAAAAAAAATAAATAGATAAAAAGATATTTCAATTTGAAAATAAAGATTAATTTTTAGTTGAGAAGTGACACATGTCACTTTATAATTGGAGCTCTTTATCTTACTTTTTAGTGGTTAAGAGTTAGGCTTGGAGTTTTTTAAGAAGTAACACATGTCATCTTATGATTGGAGCTCGTTATCTTAATTTTTGGTTAGAAGTTAGGCTTCAAATGAGGTTTGGCTTTTACAAGCATTATAATATAGTATAGATAAATTACCCAAATGGATATGCTAGAATGGGCCTTGGTTTACCAAAATAAACATTTGAGCTTCACATCAAATATAGAGACTTGACATAAAATACTTTTTAATGTTCTTTTTTTTTAACCTATCCAATATAACAATCAAACGATAAACACAATCCCTCATCCTCATCTCTCTTCTATCTCCAAACTTTCCACACCACAACACGAAAGCTTAAAAACGATGCCTAACCATCAAATGCTGACGCTACCATCGAAAATTTAGGAAGTCAAAGAGGTTTCAAAATCTCATCCATTGGGTTGGAATAAAAACGATCAAAGAGCTTAAATTCTTGAAACTAACTCTTGGCGGGGTTATTTGTCCTGGCAGTTTGTGGGGATCAATGACACAATAATTGAAAGGAAAAATTAAATATACAGTTAAAAAAAATAAAGAATAAAAAAAATACATGAAAAGACAACAAAAAATATTAAACAGATACATGAATGGAAAAAAAATGAAAAGATAAATCTAGACTACAACAAATTTGTCTTTTCTTTGCACTTTATAAACCGTGAAATATTTTAAAGATATTGACACTTAAGAATGTGAATAATTGTTTCAAAATCCTCACACTTAAAAATTGTGAAATGGTTTAGTTAGACCTTAACTTTCATTTCACTCCAGAACAACAAGCTAAAGTGACATCGCTAAAGTGACATCTATGCTTCGTCCCCAGTGATCTTTATTTTTTGTTCGATGAGCAGATCATACAATCCCATACTTAAAAGTGTGAAGAATTATTTCAAACTCAAAATCATAATATTTAAAGACGAGAAGAATTATTTCAAATTAAAATCATCACTCTTAAAAGTGTGAAGAATTGTTTTAAAACTCTCACTTTAAAGGTGTGAATAATATTCATAAATCTTCTCACATAGTGTGAAAATATTTGATATACCCAATTGGTCACCCGCATACTAGTGTGAACTTTTTTATTATTCTCATTTTAAAATGTCTAAACATACTTAATATGTTCGAGTATGTTACTATTTTTTAATAGTGCTACCCTCGTGTGTCAAGCATGTGACGGAAGATAACAATCAAATACTAACGTCATTAGGAAATTAGACCAGCGGCGATCAATTTTGGCAAGATATGGAGCAACGGTGAAACTTTTCGAATTCAAACAAAAAGTGAGAGATTCGTTCTAGGTTTGGTCCAATTTTAACACGCACGATGGTGTTTGTGTTTGTTGCTCGAAATTGAGGTGTTTTGTTGGAAATTTCGTTGCCACATCAAATTTAACTGTTGTAGTTGCTAGGGGTGTCAAATTAAGTGTGCTAGGGTTAGGGTGTGGGTTTGAAAAATATCTGACGTTAAGGTTAGGGAAAAGATTTCTTTTTTTTGGGTAAAGGGGAGTAATCCTGCACCCTGGTAAATATATTAACCAAATAAACGTTTAAGTACAATGGATATGAGTGAATTCCCATATCTCAGCCCGTTACATAGGCATAAAGCTCACATAACAAGACACTTCCAATTCTCTAAACAAGAAAACAAACCACTACTCAAATACTAACATATGACATAACAAAATAAAATTACTTCCTAGGACCTTGAAACTTTGTGCCATACATGGCATTAAAGGTATCCAAGTTCCCCGGAAGATCACGAACCTGTTTCGCATAATTAAATAAAGTCATATTCATCATACTCATCTTCAAACTCGTGTCCACCACCAAAAATATTAACAGACTCATCAAATGGGTTAGCAACAACCTCATCTTCAGAATCAGACACCACAATCTCTCCCACTTTAGAAAAAGGGTTGGCTCTCTTAGTAGAAGAGGTAGCCGGAATAGGTTGACCATCATCATCCACAAGAGTAGCTTTCCCATCAATAATTAGCTTTTCAAGCTTACCAATTTTCTCATCTATGGGAGTAGAACCAACATCCGTTGATCCCATTGAATCACTCACAAGCTTGGCAGCAGAAGAAGTCCCAATCTCCGAAGACTTAAACGCCTCACCAAGGTCCTTCCCCCGAGAGCCATCAATATCTGCTTCCTTATTAGTACCAGAAGACTTTCCAGTCTTCACCTTTTCAGTAGAAGAATCAATAACAATACATGGGGTGCCCGAGTCATCTTCCACCTCAAGAGTTCCAAAAGAGTTTGACGTAGTAATTGGTGTATCATTAGCAATACCACTAGCAGTTGCCGGTGTCTTCGTCTTTGCAACATATACCTGCTTCCTAGGTGCAAATCTAGGACCCTTACCCATATTAATACCACCAGTCATCTTCGTACCTTTAGGTTTGGCTTTCCGATTCTGCACCACCTTAAAACCCTCATCAGGTTCATCCACATTAGCGGTGGGGGGAGCATCATAAGTCTCCTTAATACTCTTAGGACAACAAGCAGTATCATGCCCAAACACTTTACATTCCGTACAGTGTGGCGGCTTCCATTCATATTCCACCTTTATACTTGCCGTAGTAAAACCACTATCATCCTTATTAGGGATCGCCATAGTCACCACATGTTTAAGCTCGAAATCGGATGATAATTCCACAAGAGCACGTGCAAAACTAATACGACCCCATGAATCAACACACATGGAACTTGTAAAAGCATCTAACATAATCGGCTTACCCACTTGAGTAGCAATTAAGCTCAACCCATCTTTCGAATATGCAAGTAATGGAACATTATGCAATTTAATCCAAACGGGAACTCGGGTTACCTCACTTTTAGAAAATAGGACATCAGGAGTCCATTTAGTGAGAATAAGAGGAGAATTGCGAATAATCCAAGGGCCCTGTTGAAGGACATTCTCAACACCCTCTTTAGAATCAAATTTAAAGAGGAAAACACCATCATCATTCTTCATTAGTTTCGAAAACCAAACTTACCCCACGTGTTGGAGACGTAGTTCTTAACCAAATGAAAAGCAACATTCTTGCCAACAAAAAAGCCAACAAGTGTATTGTCGTACCGGTTGAATACACCTCCATAGCGAGCCCGGGCTTGTATCATGATTATCGATGCGCGTCTCATTCACCAAGGCACGAAAATTAACTTTCCTAGAGACACGTTCCGGGTTTAAAACATTAGCAAATGACCTCACTTCATTATTTTCACTACCAATCACGTTAGGACCAGAAGTAGAAGCATTCACGTTACCCGAATCAGAAGTCAAAGGACCATCACGAGTACCTGCAGCCGAATCAATCCCATACTCTCCTCTAAGACTATTAAGCCTAGCCTTCAGTGATTCATACGGATTAGGTTTGCCAGCAGTAGCGTTCCCATCGAGTCAAGTGGCGTATTCGTACCAACTTGATCGGCCAAGTTAGTAGCTGTATTAGCAACTTTCAACGACGAATCCTTGTTAAAGAATCCTTTCTCCATCTCTCTAAACCCCCAAAAACAATCCAAGAACACGACACAAAACCAGCAGCAGCTAACTCAACTTCGTACAAACCCTAACTCAATCGTTAGGGTTTAAAACACAGACATATAGCGTCTAACCTGCTCCCATGGTTTAATCGCATAAAAACAATGAAAACCAAGACCAATGAAGGAGTAATAACCAACTCGATCCGAATCAGAGAACTCACACAATCCGAATTAGGTTAAACCCAAAAAACAATTTTGTAAACCCTAACTAAAACGAATCACCAAATCAGAAACACAGCAAGAAGAAACGCAGCAGGGATGCTAGGGATCCAAAGCTATGGTCGATTTGGATGGAAGTCGGTTAGGGATGTAAGGGTTACAAAAATCGCCAGAGAGAATTCGCTAGGGGTTTTTTTATCAAGATCGTCTTTTTTTTTAGGGAAAAGATTTCCAAAACCATTAAGTTCAAAAAACTCTCGTCACGTCACGTCCCGACATTGTTTTTCTTTTTCTTTTTTTCTTTTTTTATTTTTGTAAGAATAGAAGTATATGAATTATTTTTGAAGTGAGAATACAAGTATAGTGAAGTGAGTATATATAAGGGTTTAAAAAAATTTCAGGTTTTGAAATCTTACCGTTTGTAAATGGTTTGATTTATATAAAAATAAATAGATAAATAAATAAATTAATACAGAAAAAAAACTGCAACTAGCTGTTACTCTTAAATATGAGGGGCTGAATTGAACTTTTTTTTATCTTTTTTTCATCTTGCGTTTCAACTCAAGTTGCTAAACCAACGCCCTCTTTAACGCCTTTGTAACGCAATGAACCTCGGAGTGCAAAACACAAGCCAACACTTGGAACTAGGCCATAACACCCGTTCCACGTTATGACTCCTTACCCTCTTATATAAAATTAAAAGCACCATAAATTAAATACGGTCTATAATTAAAAACATCCACTATACCAATCAATTCATAGTGTTTTAATTCAGTTAAGAGTTGACTGCATTTTTTATCGTTGTAGTTTGTTGGATGTTTCACTTTTGGTCTAATTCAATACTGTTTTATCCATTTTCATATATTTTCGTCCGTTTTCTTACTTTTTTTTTCGTTTTTATATGTTTTCATCATTTTTTATATGTTTGTATACGTTGTTATCCAATTGTATACGTTTTCGTCCGTTTTTATCTGTTTTTACGGTTGTATTCGCGTTTATGCGTTTTCATCAATTTTATACCTTTTATCCGTTTCTATACGTTTTTGTCCGTTTTTATTCATTTTTTAACGTTTTTATTCACTTGTATATGATTTTATCAGTTTTAGTCAGATTTATACGGAAAAAACAGACAAAACGCATAAAAATGGTCAAAACAGGTAAAAATGGATGAAAACAAATAAAACCAGATGAAAAACGGACAAAACGTATAAATATGTACAAAAAAGTATAAAAAGGGAAAAAACCTAATAATGATGGACGAAAACGGATGAAAACGTAAGAAAAACGGATGAAAACGAATGAAAAACGGAAGAAAATGTATAAAAACGGATGAAAACTGACAAAAACGGATAAAAACCTAAGAAACCCCAGTTACGGGTAGCGCAAAGGAGAGGATCCTAGAAAAAATCTAAGGACTAAATCTGTTAAACCCAACAACCACAAAGGCCATTTAGTAACTTTTTACCTGCTATCATAATTTGTAATATATGGAGTAACCTAAACAACTAGTCACGTAAACAATGGTAACCTCGTTGGAGGGAAAAAAAAATAATAGTATCTTAGTTCAAATTTTAGTAACTTTTTTTTAACAAGCACAATGGTGTTTGTGTTTGTTGCTCGAAATTGAGGTGTGTTTTGTTGGAAATTTTGTTGCCACATAAAATTTAACTATTGTTGTTGCTAGGGTGTCAAATTAAGTGTTCTAGGGTTAGGGTGTGGGTTTGAACAATATCTGAAGTAAAGGTTAGGGAAAAGATTTCCAAAACCCATTTAGTTCAAAAAACTCTCGTCACGTCATCCCTACATTGTTTTTCTTTTTCTTTTTTTCTTTTTTTATTTTCGTAAGAATAGAAGTATAAGAATTATTTTTTGAAGTGAGAATACAAGTATAGTGAATTGAGTATATATAAGGGTTTAAAAAAATGTCACTTTCTGAAATCTTACCATTTGTAAACGGTTTGATTTATAAAAAAATAAATAGATAAATAAATAAATTAATAAGAAAAAAAGAAAAAAAAAAAAAAAAAAAAAAAAAAAAAAAACTGCAACAAGCTGTTACTCTTAAATATGTGGGGCTGAATTGAATTTTTTTTTTTTTTTTTTTATCTTTTTTTCTTTCATCTTGCGTTTCAACGCCTGTTGCTAAACCAACGCCCTCTTTAACGCCTTTGTAACGCAATGAACCTCAGAGTGGAAAACGCAAGCCAACACTTGGAACAAGGCCATAACACCCGTTCCACGTTATGACTCCTTACCCTCTTATATAAAATTAAAAAGCACCCTAAATTAAATACGGTCTATAATTAAAAACATCCACTATACCAATCAATTCATAGGGTTTTAATTCAGTTAAGAGTTAACTGCATTTTTTATGGTTGTAGTTTGTTGGATATTTCACTTTTGGTTTAATATAATACGTTTTTATCTATTTTTATACGTTTTCGTCCGTTTTTCTTACTTTTTTTTTGTTTTTATATGTTTTCATCATTTTTTATATGTTTGTATACGTTTTTATCCAATTGTATACGTTTTCGTCCGTTTTTATCTGTTTTTACGGTTGTATTCGCTTTTATACGTTTTCATCCATTTTTATACGTTTTAGTCCATTTTTCTTACATTTTTATCCGTTTTTATGCGCTTTATCGGTTTTTATACGTTTTTGTCCGTTTTTATCCATTTTTAACCTTTTTATTCACTTGTATATGATTTTATCTGTTTAGGCAGATTTATACGGACAAAAAAAGACAAAACGTATAAAAACGGTCAAAACAGGTAAAATGGATGAAAACAAATAAAACAAGATGAAAAACGGACAAAAACGTATAAATATTTACAAAAAGGTAAAAAACGGGCAAAAACTTAATAATGATGGACGAAAACGTATAAAAGCGGATGAAAACGTAAGAAAAGTGGATGAAAACGTATAAAAACGGATGAAAACTGACAAAAATGGATAAAAACCCAAGAAAATCCAGTTACGCGTCGCGCACAGGAGAGGATCCTAGAAAAAAAATCTAAGGATTAAATTCGTTAAACCCGACAACCACAAAGACCATTTATAAGTTGTAATATATGGAGTAACCTAAACAACTAGTCACGTAAACAATGGTAACCTCGTTGGAAAAAAAAAAAAAAACACATAGTTACTTAGGTCAATTTTAGTAAATTTTTTTTTTGAGTATTAACCCATTTTAATATGTAGTTATGCACCATTAGTTTGACTATATTGACCGTTAACTAAGGGGTACTTTGATACTAACAAAATACAGTAAACTAATACATCGAACCTTCAACTTCTTTCCTCATTATCCATTTTTTGAAACAATTTCTAACAACCATCGCCATCTCTGGCAGCCACCAGCAAACACAAACGAAATAGAAACCGTTTATTAAATTCCCTCAATTTAAACAAAATCCCCAAATTTTATAAAAATTAAAAACCATAACCATCTAATTTAACTTCTAAATCGTTTGGTAGTCAAAGTTTGAAGAAATGAGAGATTTGGTGACATGGGTTTTTGGTTAATAATCTATTGGGTATAAAAAAAAAGGTACAAAGCTTATACATTGATATGTATTTGTATTTTTCTTAATTATCATGTGTAAAGCAGCGTGAGTTTGTGAGAGGGATACCTGTCATGGGAATATGGGATTTAGGGGGTGTTTGGTTAAGCTTATGCCAAAGTGCTTATGTAAAGAACTTATAATGTATGTAGCCTTGTTCTGCCTCGAGATAAGAACCACATATCTGAAGGCGTTATCTTCGTTAAGTTTGGTTTTAATAGCTGCAAGGATTAATTTCTCTGGTTTACACTCTACTTGTATCTTGTTTGAGTGTTAGCATTTTGAATAGTCATTCAATTTCAGTTTATTTAATAATGCAAAGTTTACTACGTTTTAGGATTAGATGCTCTTGCAAGTGCAAAACGAGTTGAAAGATCATTTAAAGTTCCCAGACCTAAAGTTTCCTCCATGGTGGAATATATAGACGAAGATGTGGAAAAATCTTCACTCTCTATTCAAGATGACGTTGGAAGTGGAAGCAAAACGTTTGATTCAGGAAAAATCCTCACTTTATTCAAGTCACTGTTTTAATGTAATGTAACATGTTAAGTTTGATCTAATTGTGAAATGTTTTTTAATATTGCAGAAAGTATCACTGAAGAACGATCTGCTAGATATGCTTCTACCTCACATTCAGAGGTAACTTGTCTGTTTGAGATAATGTTTCTGATCTTATTAATATGATCAAACTTTTGTATCTGCAACTGGCAATCAAAGTTGTATTTTGCGTATGAATGTTATCTCATATTTGCGTCCATACCTAATACTGAGTTTGTACTCGGATCTTGCAGTGTGTTACTCCTTCATCTAGAAGTTTCAGAAGTGGTGATCATCGGCGCTCTATGCGTGACTCACCAGAATATGATAGGCGTGAAGGTAGGGTGGTCTCAAGGAGATATAGTGATGATAGGGATTATCGACACCATTCAGAACCGTGACCTTGTCATTGAATTATGTGAAAATTCTAGGAGAACTCATGGTATCTCAGTATCCTTAATGATAAAAAGCTTATAAGATTGACATGAATGGGATTATGTGAAGATGAAACTACTTTGATCACAAAAGTTGCTATATGCCTAACTGGTGTTTGGAATAATGATTTAAACAGATGGCTATGTATCATGGTTTTGAAAACCTTTGCTTCACAAGTTTTTCTATCTTCTGATACAGTGTGTTTGGGATAAGCTATCTATCTTCATAAGGACAGTTTCCTGTTTGGCAGTAAATGAAATGATCATCTGGCGAGACAGTGGGAGTGGGTTCAGCAGTAAATATTATGCAGTTCTACTTCTGTGGTTTAGCGGTGGTCTAGCAGCTCTGCAAGTTTTGGTCTTCTGTTGTAGTTTGGCAATTCAAGTATTTTGTTTTGCTGTTATGTTATTAGTTGGGTCTGCACTCCTATATTTTTATACCTGGTATACATATGGCAACATGGATTTAATTTATGGGTCAGGCTTGGTTTTGTGACGTGGGGCTGCTATGCTAGCTTGTCATCCTTAGGCTTTGATTTGTGGATTTAATATCTGAACTTATGGGGTGTGTTTTTGCACTAGTCTTCTTTTTGTTTTAGTTTGAAGTTAATTTGTAATTGTTTTGGGTCCTCATTATCACTTTCTGAAACAATTTCTAACAACCACCACCATCTCCGACAGCCACCACCACCCTGCTGCTCTAACACCAGCGAAACAGTAACCCTTAATTAAATTCCCTCAATTTAACCAAAATCCACAAATTTAACTTCAAAATTGTTTGGTAGTCAAAGTTTGAAGGAATGAGAGATTTGGTGAGATGGGTTTCTGGTTGCTGACCTTGTGGCTTCTAATCACCGATTATTTTGTAGCCCGAAATTTACAATACTGGGTAGGCTTATTTTAAGAGGTTAATAAGCTACTTTGTATAAAAAAGAAAGGTACAAAGCTTATACATTGGGATGTATTTGTATTTTTCCTAATTATCATGTTTAAAGCAGCGTGCGCTTGTGAAAGAGATAACTGTCATGGGAATATGGGATTTAGGGGGTGTTTGGTTAAGCTTATATAAAGAACTTATGTCATCAAAATATGGGTCGATTTAAACCGAGTCAACCCGACGGGTTTGGTCAACCCGGTTTTCGATATGTATTAATAGATTCCTTTTGAAATATATGTTTACAACATTTCCTTTTTTAGTTTCAACTTTTTACTTTTTACTTTTTGGTTTTTTCTTATGTATTGTATAGCATGGTACCCGTGCGTTGCGGCGGCGGGTACTCTATGACGATTAACCAGAGAAATAAATCTCAATGAGACCTGATTCACCAGTTTATATCAGTTTCAACGGGTCCTCTCTGGTTCGTTTTCGGATGGCTTTTATTGGTTAGTCGAACAGGTGGCGACACCGGTTCCCGGTTGAACCTGTTGGTCCGGTCCGATTTTCAAAACTATATGTACCATCAACTTGTTAGCTTGTATGAAGCTATGTGTGTTTTATCAATTTGTATAATGTGTATAATAACATGCAATTTTCATTTTAGGGTGTTTTAAAAATAACATTAATTAGCGTTGCGGGTCCCTTCCCTTGGTTCAAATACTCTGAGGTTACGCCTTTTTGGTATTTTATATTTTTGATTATGTTGTAGCTTGTTTAAATTGTACATTGTGAAAATTTCTTTTGTATTTTTTTAGTAAAAAGTGTTTTAATTGATTGTTTTTAATTTGGTAGATATGTTTTTAATTGGTTGTACAATGTGAATAAATTATTGTACTTTTAAGTAATAGGGTGTTTTAATAAGAGTATTAATTACACCATATAATATCTCTTAACTTTGACTTTCAACATTTCACTTTTCAAGATTTGACCATTTTTCTTTTATATGTAGTATAGATAATATCATTTAGGTTTGTTTAAATACCAACTAATTATGCTTAGTTAGTAATTAGCAAAATATATTTTTATAATTAAGGTGAAGGCTAAAAATACTTTATTTGCTCTCCAAAATTTCATTTTTGCTTTTGTACTATTTTTATTCTCATTATACCTAACATTGTTTATGGACAATTATCATTAGACATAATTTGGCGAATTGTTACCTTCTAAACCTATCACTTTTAAACTAAAGAAACCAATAATATTTTAAGTGACGGTGGCAGTGACAGTCGTGGTAGGTTGGTTCTGGTGGTGTCAATGTGTGTTAAAAGGGTTGTTCTGGGGTGCCTTGTAGTGGTGCCTGAGTGTGTCAAAAGGGTCGCTATAGTTTCATCATAATAAGACTCAAACAATAAAGGTCCTATGATTTACCATGGCAAGACCTACATGCATGTGGTCCTATCATGTTCCAACATAATAAAACTATTAAATATAAGTGACCTGTAAAGCTTAACTTAAAAAGAATCCTTTATTAAGTGTCCTATTAACTTATATTCTTATAAGACCTAACGATTTAAGGTCCTGTAAACTGAATATAATAGGACATACATGTAAAGTGTCTTATTAGATTAAAAAATAATAAGACCACAATGGATAAGGGTCTTATAAAGCATGGTTAATAAGACTTATGCGGTAAGTGTCCTATGTGTTGTCTCATGATAGGACTCACAACTTGAGTGGTACTATTAGAAGTTTTTTTAGGACGCCTCATGAAAAGTGTCCCATGAAAGGGTCCTATAAACCATGTTTTCTTGTAGTGGTTGTTTGTTTTGGGTTTTGTAACTTTTTGTTTGTTAGCTTATGTATAGGCACTTGCAGGCTTGTTTCGTTATTACGAATGTTCCCGAAGCATGTTTTGTGCATGTCATTTGGACTAGCTTTATGTGGGTATATCCATATAAGTATTGTATTTTTTTGGTAATTAAGACATTTTCTTGTTCCTTTTTCTCCAATAATAATAATAATAATAATAATACTTTACCTTTTCAATATGTATATGCAAAGAGGAAGAGCATATTTACACAAATTATAACTTATACTTAAATTTAATCATCATACAAAACATAATAATAATAAAGTACCAAAATATGTAAACATTAAGTTAGAATTGTCAGCAACTGTTTAATACTAAATATAAATACAAGCAAAAGGTAAGCCAACTGATCTCGTCAACCAAGGTATGGTCCTTCATTTTACACTATAACAAAAGGTAAGAAACCAAAACAAACTGATTTCATTACTCACAATAAAATAAATCCACATACGCCATTATGTTGACCCACTACTAAAAGTTATACATTTCAACCTGATCCTATTTTCCATTACCAAACCCATCCATGTTTTCATGCATTATGTTGAACAAACCTTTTTGGTGATATCAGTTCTTTCTCATACATACGTCATATAATTTGCATGAACTCGAATTACCTTTTTATACAAACCATTAAGTTATTGCATAAAGTAATTTAATCTTCTAGTCTCTTTTGCGCCCAGTTGGACAAAATTAAGAAATATTTGAAACTATAGGACAGTCCAGATTCAACATATGAATTGTTCTCAGCTTATGAAGTATGAAGCTAAAATGAATATCAGATTAATAGAGTTAAAGGCATAATAAGAGCTCTAGGTGTGGGAGCTCGTTGTAGCTTGTTGTGAGGACATGGCAAGCTTGCCATGGCTAGCCATGACACCGACCCCTTTTCATCCTTCGTCATTTTAACTTCTTCGTATGCACGACGAACAAAACTTTGTCAGTTTTTTATTTTTTTTTTATTTTTTTTTTTTTTATTTTTTTTGTTTAATATTTGTATTTTTAGGAAGTGGTGGGCCCCAAATGAGTGGGGGAGGGGGGGTAGTTGTGGAGGTTTGTTATAATAATGTGGAGGTGGTGAAGAGTAGTCATAGAGTAGGCAAGCTCAATGTATCAAAATATCAACTCATTTGTAATGTCAATGGATCTTCCATATTTGAATCAGTACTATGTTCATTTGGGAAAAGAAGAGCAACAAATTCATTCATGGCTGAAATTATCTCAGAAACTGTAGTGGTTGCCTTGTAGGTTTAACATTGTAAGGCTAATGCACTGAACAAGGCTACTAGTAATGGTATCTGATAAATTATTATAAGATAAATTGAGATGGTTCAACATCTTGAGGTCTTCAATCTCTGATGGAATGGAACAAAATAATGACACGTTCAGTTAAAGATATTTTTTGAGTCTACCCATTTGACCCATTTTAGCATAAATGACAAGACACGTTTTTTGTAATTTAATTGTTTGACCCAGTTCAGTTTTATCTATATTTTTAGGACAATCCATAACTACACCTTTTTTATTTTATTTTATTAAACTTCCATTAAGTAGTAACTTTGGCAACACTCTCAACTTTCAAGTTTCAAATCTCTAATGTGAATGTATGTGTGTTGGACCAACTGTATATCAAAATATTCGAGCTGATTTATGTATCAGAAATCCACTTCGGACATTATTGACACATTTTTAATACAATATACTTGCAGTAATAATACACTGTACCAAACATGAGGTCAACTTTCTATAAAATTGAACCATACACTACTCGAAACCATAAGAAGGGGAAGCCTTGAGCTTTCTCATTCAGATATTCAATAAAAAGTCAAATTTATGAAATTGAAAGTCAAAGAACATGAATAACATTAGGCTGTTCATTAAGAAATCAAACACCAAGTAGAATTCAATACTACAAATTGGATTAATGGAAATTAAACCACACTTACAAACATGCTTGATACATATGATACGTCACATTGAAAGTAAACGTACTCTTATGTCTCTTACACTTATGCAACAAGAAAATTAAACCACAATTACGAACATCTTTAACAACTTAACATTTATTTAACTACGACATGCACCGCTCCTTGTTGCAATTTCCTACAACTTCACCACAAAAGCTTGATGATAGACCTGAAAGAGTTGAAAAATAAAACCATTTTAGTGATGATTTTAAACAAACTCATGTAAAATCAGATTTTACAAAGTGGGAGAACAGAGTACCTTATATATTTTGAAGCACATCGAGAATGTGCTGCAACTCGTTGACAACAATTTCAATTTTCATCCGTTGTGGTGGGGAATCCACAGAGCACGATACTCCAATCTTGATAATTGCAGCCAAACATTCTTCCACTTTCTTTGCATTCGTTTCCGTACTTTGCAACACAATTGCATCATCATCAATAACATCGATTACATGATCCGGTAATGCCACGTGAGCAAATTTATGAAGGCTAAGACCTTCATTAAATATGTCGTCTGTTGGCTTTTTCCCGGTCATCACTTCTAGTAAAAATATTCCAAAACTGTAAACGTCCCCACAACTTGTCATCTCGCTCCCGATACCATACTCTGGAAATTACAATGATCAGTTAGTTTACAAAACTATAATCTGCAAGTACAAATATAAGCATCATGGAAAACAAGAATCATATATTACCTGGTGGTGCATAACCAATTGTTCCTTTAACCCCGGTTGAGCTGTTTTGTTTTAAGTCTGTACCAAGTAGCCGAGCTAAACCAAAGTCTCCAACATGAGCCACCATATCATCATCAAGTAGAATGTTACTTGGCTTCAAGTCACCGTGAACAATCGATGTTTGGCAGTGATTGTGAAGATAATCAAGTGCGGTGGCAACATCTCTGAGAATATTTATTCTTTGAAGAAGGTTGAGTTTTGATGTATTTGCACTTGAATGAAGCCAATCATGTACACTTCCGTTAGGCATAAACTCATAAACCAAAGCTTCAAAATCATTGCCTTGAAAATCAACACTTGAACATGAAGTTATTATCTTCAACAGATTACGGTGTCTAATATTACGCCATGCCTCACATTCTGCTAAAAAGCTTTTGTGTGCTCCTCGACTTTGAAGATGTAGAACTTTAACTGCAACAGGTTTATCCTCACTTGAATCGAGGATTCCCTTATAAACAGAGCTGTGCCCACCCTCGCCAATCAAATTTTCTGTAGAGAACCCATCAGTTGCCTTGAGAAGTTGATGGTATGAAACTTTCATGAACAGTTCACTCCGTGATGATTGAGATGGTTGACTGTTGCGTTTCTTCTTACACAAAAGATACACACAACATAATACGACGAGCAACGTGACTGCAATCACGATGACTAATATGAAGAAAGGAAACCTTTTTTTCTTACTACCCGTCTCCTTGCATTTGGGTAACTCAAGTGTAACCAAACCACCACAAAGCTTATTGTTCCCCAAAACCGAAAATAAACTTGCATTGGCAAACACTCCTTCAACCGGTACTTCACCCTCAAAATCATTAAAGGATAGGTTCAAATACTCTAAGGATTTCCATTTGCCTAAAAATTGTGGAATTCTACCTGATAAAATATTTTCAGAAATGTCGAGTACCCCCAATCCTCCCAATGAACTCAATGAAGATGGTATTATGCCTTGAAATTGGTTGCCCCTAAGGTATAACTTTGTAAGGCTAACGCACTCACCAAGGCTACTAGTAATGGGGCCTGATAAATTATTATAAGATAAATAGAGCTCGCTCAACTTATTGAGGTTTTTAATCTCTGATGGAATGGAACCAGACAAGCGGTTTTGAGAAAGATCTAAAAAATAATTTAGTGATGGAAGTTGAAAAAGTTGCCTGGGTATGTTTCCACTGAGTCTATTGTCTGCTAGGTTTAACTTATTAAGTTCTATACAATTCCCAAGGCTTTGTGGAATATGGCCTTCTAATTTGTTGTAATCTAAGTAAAGTTCTGTCAACAGTGATAAGTTCCCAATAGCATCAGGGATAGGCCCTGAAAATTGATTGCTATATAGACTAAGAACTTGTAGCTTTTGTAGTTTACCAATGGTAGTGGGGATATTTCCTTTGAATAAATTAGGCCCTAAATCTAAAGTGGTCAAACCAACTAGACTACCTATACTTGATGGGAGGCTTCCGAATAATTGATTGTCTCCTAAATTTAGTAAGGTGAGTTGATGAGAGAGATTACCTATTGACATAGGAAGCACTCCTACAAAGTCGCAATTTGAAAGATCCAACCATACTAATTTGGTGCAGTTTTTCAAAGAATCAATAAACCTCATGTCATCAGATTCTCCGTGTCCATGGAAGTTGTTATTCTGTAATCTAATTATATTAATATCTCTTAGTTTTGAAAAATCAATTGTCAACATCCCACTAAAATTGTTTTGACTCATTTCAAGATTTCTTAATTTAGAACAATTAGAAAGAGAAGGTGGAAGAACTCCGGTCACTTCGTTACCCCATAACTGAAGGAACTCAAGATTTGGGAGCTGATTACCAATTTCTGAAGGAAGACTACCAGTGAGGTGATTTTCAGATAAGGAAAAATTAACTAGGAGTGAGAGGTTGAAAATGGAATGAGGGATGCTTCCATATAAGTTGCACGAACCACAGTAAAATGAGGTCAAGCTTTTCCAATGACCCAAGGTATCTGGAATGCTCCCACCAAGCGGGTTCCCAGCAGCAGATAACAATTCCATTGATGTGATATTCCCCAAGAAAGGTGGGATTCCACCTGTTAAGTTATTGAAGTGAATTGCAAGACGAGTAAGTTTCAAGAGTAAACTCATCTCTTTGGGTATGCTTCCAGCTAGCTTATTTCCACCGAGCGAAAGGACTTCGAGGTTAGAACAACCAGACAAGTTTGTTGGAATGACTCCACTGAATTTGTTATCAGAAAGATAAAGAAAACGTAGCCTAGATAGACGACCAAGTTCATGAGGAATGGTTCCTTGAAAGCTGTTGTTCGGGAGAGAAAGCTTACGGAGGAAGCTGAGGTTTCCTACATGAGGAGACAACGAGCCTTCTAAGCCTTTCGAAACCAGTTGTAAAACAGTCACTCGTTTGTGCCGCTCTCCACATGAAATACCACTCCAGTCACAGAAATGAAAGGAATGGTTCCACGCGGTTAGAACTTTGTATGGATCGTGGGTGATCTTTGACTTAAATGACAACAAAGCGAGATAATCAGTCTCATTACCGCCATAGGAAGCAGAGACAGTGGCGGAAGTAAGACATATTATCGCGAGACCATAAAAGAGAAAAGAAATATGAGAGGAAGCTGATAAGCAAAACATTGTTTGTGGTGACTTATTTTTAGAAATTTACTTAAAATCATAAGAATAAGTATTGGCTTTTTATAGTCTGGTTGAGCAAGACAATTTGATTGATAAAACCAATTTTTATGTGTAATCATGTATCACGAATTACTTTAAAAAAGAGTTGGGGTAGGGAAGACCTTTTGTCAAAAAAAATGCACCTTCCTTTGTCTGTAACAAACTATTGTGATAACGTTGAAAGTGCTGCATTTCTTTTGGTACAAATCTTGTATTATATTAGGGAGCTGATAAATCCACGGAACTAATTTATAATTCCACGGCAATTAAAAGTAATATTACATGGATACCCTTCACTTCATCTGACTCTTTTTTTCACTGCATGCCGCTTTCTTCACGCTATATCCTTACCCACCATGGTTTTTACATCATACCGTAGCCTTACTAGTTACTTTTAATCCTACCGTAGCCTTACTAGTTACTTTTAATCCAACTTTCTAGTCATTTTAGCAAGATACAATTTAGAGCTGATAAATCACACACAATGACACTCAGGTAATCACCAGAACTTACTATATTCATGAAAAGAAAGACGGAGAATCCGTATTTTATTTTCACAATAGCTCATACACGAATCACTAGTAACTAGTCACAGACCGTTTTATAAATAAACACATATTAGATTGTACGGGTACTTAGTAGTTCGGGTTACGTTTCCACAATTCATTTGCTTGGTTTTGTTTTAGACCAAAACGATATCAACTTTGTTTCAGTTCAAGTTCATTTTAATTTTCGATTGGATACCAATATTCGTGAACCTATCATATTAAAACTTAACTAATCTTGATCGCACCCGTAAATCTAGAATCGGGGTTTCTAATGCAAATTGTAACTTTTAAGTTAAGAGCGTTCAAATAATTTTATTCAAACAGGATCAAACAACATAGCAATAAGAGGGACAGCGAGGCTTAATATTTAAGTGTCATAAACATGTTAATTCGACTATGGTATACTTGTGACGCAATAAGCGGTGGGGATGAGGGGATATAGTAAAATTATGGCAACGGTGATGTTAGAAAGGGTGGGCACGGAAAATACGCAGAGAAACATGGATATGAACATATGAAGTACATGGGTATAAATGTAATCTTACATTCAATTGCAGTGGATTTATCATATAGAGCCGTGAATTTATCAGCTCCCATTATATTAATCTTTACTTTTGTCTGTAGCAATTATTGTGATAACGTTGAAAGTGCTGCATTTCTTTATTACTGTAACTGATTCAATTAATCTTTACTCATGTCTTCGCTTTTAAGAACTTTAAGAAGAATTGACATGCACCTTCCTTTTGTCTGTAACAAACTACTTTTGGTACAGATCTTATATTATAGTATTAATCTTTACTTTTGTGTAGCACTTATTATGATAACGTTGAAAGTGCTATATTTCTTTATTACTGTAACTGATTCAATTACGAGCACATTCATATATTCCATGCTCATGTCTTCCCTTTTAAAAGATGGAAAAAACTTAGTAAGTTTAATTAACTTACCAAAGACGTACTACAGTAAGTTTGCTTTATTTTATTACTATACTATTTTAACACTCGTGTAATACACGGGCTATTTTCATTTATTTAGATTAAACATAACAAAAAAAAATGTTAAGTTGTATAGTAAAAACTGAGTAACATATATGTATCGAAATAATTATCAACGATAAACAAATCTAATGGATTGTACGTATATACTTCATTTTACTAATGAATGACATTAATAGTTTTATTCATGCCCTATTAACACGTGGGATTGCAAAATGAAACTGAAATAATGAGGCATTAAAATATACATGGAAAAAATGAGCCCGGTAAAAACATAACCTGAATCGACCTATTCATAATAATAATAAATGGGTCTCGGTTATCACCTCTAAAGTAAACATTTGAGAACCTACACACGACTTCATCTCAAAGAAACAACCGCTCGAGTATATTCTTGGAATCAACACTGGTCCAACGAGGTTGATTTGCAAATACCAAAAATGGCTAGATATGTATCTCTTGACATGTTGTGGTTGTTGACTCTAAGCTTTCATGTAACCATAGCATGAAATACAACATAGTCCCTGAGCATCAGTAAACACTAGAATTTAGCAAAGGTTATTGCAGAATAATTTTATGACCATAAAAACATAAAGGATAGCTTACACGTGTTTGGGAATAAGTACCTTCAAGGTGATAAGCTAAAAATAAATTAATAACCCAAAGGAACACATTAAGTATTGTTTTTTTTTTTTTTTTTTTTTTTTTAAATATTGTTTTTTTAAACTTGGTGTAAACTCCAAATGAGTAATGAACTCAGCCTAAACTAATTAAGCACCTACCTGCTAGCTTTAGGCTATTTAATGTCAAAAGAAGCTAAAGTAAATAAATGTCATTATTTTGAAGGGAAATTAAAGTAAGGAAAGTAAAGAAATTGGGGGTGTCTAACTTTCGTCCTAATAATGGAGTGAAACATTTTATGAAAAAAAAAATACAAGTACTTTCTTTTATCTCCTCTTTATTTCTTCCTTGAAAAAAACTCAAGAGCACCACATAAGTTTTTAGTTTCACTCCATTTCACTCACTTTCATCTCAAAAAACATCTTGAAAACATAGTGTAAGCTAAAAAGATTGCAATTGACATGAAACCTAATAGTGTAATTTATTCAAAATATATCAACACAAAAACTCTTATACATATTTCATAAGCACAATCTATCCATTTTCACCAATTTGATAAGCTTACAACAATTTGACTTTTTATGAAAGTATAAGTTGTTATATGTTTTATTTAATCCGTTAACATAGGTGTTGTTGCTCAAAGTTTATCCTCTAAGCATATTAGAACCCAAGAATTTCAAAAACTATGATGAGTTAAAAAGCCAATTTTCGCATACGTGTTAATTTTACACAATTGTGTGTCAAGTAATGGCTTCCTTCAACCCTATTCAACCATGACTGTGAGTTCTAAAACAGGTTATTAGGTTAACCAAAACATGTTTAACCGTATCTACAATTCAATTTTTTTTTTCAATTCAAACTTTAACATTTTTCTTTTTTTTCTGATCATAAAACAGACAAACTTTAACCTTTAACTTTTTTTTTACCGTGAAAGAGACAAACTACTACTTTATTTTATGGGTGAAGTCCATAAATACGTAACATACTATATTCAAGTTACCAATATAGGTAATGCACCTCATATTGTTCAATTGCAAACAAATAACTTTAAAAATAATTAACAAGTGTTGTGAACGTAATGAACAAGAACACAAAAATGAGAGAGGAAGAAAATTCTTATTATTTAGATGTATTCATAATATTACAATATGTCACAATTCTCAAATTCCTACCATTTCTCAAACTCAATATTCATCATTTTTCGTAAACTAGGTTTACAGGTATCAAATTCGCGTAACCTTAGGGGTTTAGCTGCGAATTCATGAACAATCATCAAGGACATTTCATATAGACTAGGTTTAGTGTACATATCATTAGCATCATTATCATCATATTAGTTCATGCATGGTTTTGCATTTTACGTTAAACGCATAATTTTTTTTATTAAATAAACGCTATCGCGTAATTAATTATTTTGAACATTTGATCCGATACTTCCAAAAATTATCCCGATATATTTTTATACTCATATTAAGATTATAAAAATAATATTATTAGTTCACCCGGTGTTTTAAATTTATTTTGTATATAAATTGTTATATTTATATAATTACGACGGTTTTCTTAAATACTATACGATAATTATTATTTCACTCAAATTTTGCAAGGAATGTATTTTTATAATTTTTATGACTTCAATATATTTTATTTTGATCCGTTAAAATTTATTTTTAGCTAACGCTATCCTAAATGCTTAAATATGTATACAAGTTACCAACTATCCTTAAATAACTACATATTCACTCTACACTTATACATTTAATTTAAACAAAACACACAAGTCTTTTTTTTTGTATGGATGTCGACCCACAAAGGGTGACTCACACCATTTGATATCAAATATCTTGTACTCAAATTATACATATATTATTAAAAGACTACAAACTACACATACAACAAAATATCCAAGGTGAAAATAAAAGTTTCTCTCTTCCCTTTTCTTTTGAAGAACCGGCCAACCCAAGACACCATGAAGAAACCATTAATTTTTGAAGTTCAAGTGTTTATTTAGTTCCATTAGTGATCTTGTTAAGGTTTTGAAATAAAAACCTCAAGATTATTAAGCATACCTTGTTCATTTAACCTCATCAAGTTACTAGTCGCGGTTAGAGTGGTGCGTCTCATTTCTGTGCATCCACTCTGTCATCATAACTATTTCAACAGGTGAGTATTCACAATCCCCTTTTTACTGTTTTTACTATATTTTGAGGCGAAATGCATGAACCATACTTGAACTAAATTGATTTCTAGTTTATGAACTCATTTTACTTGAACCTTTGAACTTGAATCAAACCCTTGAATTTAATTACGAATTTATGCCTTATTTGAACTTATTGAACCGTACGTACTATGACCCAAAATTCTCGCCTTATTGGTGGAGTGTGCAAAGTCTCCCTATGTGAACGGAGCAATACCAATTCTCGCCTTATTGGTGGAGTGTGCAAATTCTCCCATGTTCGGAGTGTTCTTAATTGTATATAATAGTTGTATGATGTACCGTTCGTACATTCGCATTGTTAGTCACCTATAGTAGGTAGTATGGATAGCGCTATTAGAGGTCGGCCAACCTCTCGTCCACTATGTTACGGGACGCATATTATTTATTCTAGGGGTTTTGCCTGGCATACATTATTATATACGTAGTACTATATTGTGAACTATTATGACCACTTATACTTGACTACTTAACACGCTATTTTTTGTGCAATGGGTTGTGAACACACAAGTTGCAAGTTTTGTATCGGCGGAACTTGGAACTGAGTGATTTACAATGCCTTTGCTTTGTGGACTATTTCTGATGACCGAAACCTTTGAATCTCTTTTACGAGTTTTCTCATTTTACGAAACGTGTATACTCACCAACTATTTTCATAGTTGACCCGTTTTTCTCTCATGCATTTTTGGTGATTGTTAGTAAGCTTTTTCTACCAGGTCTTGCATAATGAAGTTTTCACTTGTCACTACAAATCGTTATGTAATACTCCCTCCGTCTCAAAATTATTGTCATGAGAGAGATTTCACAAAGTTTAATAAAAGTGGGGTCATTTTGATTTCCAACCACTTAAATGGAATATTCCCTCACTTTATTCTCTAGTTTTTACTTAAAAAGGCAAGTGGACAATTATTTTGAGACATCCCTAAAAGGAAATATGGACTATAAATTTGAGACGGAGGGAGTAAAACGCAATATTTTGGGATCTAAACTTTGTAATATATTTGCCGATGTCGGCTAAACTGGTATTGTAATGGTGTACTCTTTCTTTTAAATCTTAACGTTGGTATGTTCTATTATCTTGTGCTTATGTTCCTTTCCGTTACACCTTGTGTTTCCGCCTCCGGCGAGGGTGTGACAGATTGGTATCAGAGCCAAAGGTTATAGAGAATGCCGATTTTTCAAAAATAAAAACCACAGCTATAACCGGAATAAAGTTTTATTAAACATCGAACATCATCCGAGTCAACTAGTCCTATCGTTGCGTCGTTAATCATAAATTATACATAGCCTGATCAACTATGTCTAATTTATGAAGAACCATGCAATGATAAGAGTGGTGGTTTTAAATCATGTTTAGTCGAGTCTTTAGAGTCTGGTCACCTGAAACTGCATTGGTCGGGTGGGTATGCATAGCATGTTTTTATATTCACGTCTACGTTACCATACTTTGTTTATACATTCTCTTTTCCCACCTTTTGACTTATTAGGCATAGCATGTCTCTGTTCCTGTCATATTTCGATCACTATAACACATATTACCACCTTATTTCTATACAACATGATTTTGAGTGCATAAATTTCTTCCAATTTTTTTTACCACGTTCACGACATTGATTAATTTGAGACCTATCGATATCGACCTTAGTTGTAAATTATTTTGTTGATTTGAATTGTGTAAGCAAATCCAAGATCGAACGGATCTTTCAAAAGACTTCATTCAAGGATGTTGAATCCTATCATACTAACAACTTGTTTCCTAGCTTGATCTAGTGACAGTTCTTGTTTGATGACTTGCGAAAATCAAGCTAAGAGTCAAGTTATTACTCAAAAGGTCTTTTGAGGGATACGTTTGGTATTGGGTAAGTTTACCCCATCAAATCTAATCACGGGCATGTATTTAGTTGGATGAGGAACCCATATGCATGAGCATTGACATGATCATTAGACTATTCGTACGAACATGAACTTTTAGAACTCTTGTCGAGGTTCGGACTATAGTATCAATAATTGAATCACTATGACGTGATTCCTCTAACCGGGGAAGAATGTCACAATTCTCAAATTCCGGCCATTTCTCAAACTCAATATTCATCAATTTTCGTAAACTAGGTTTACAAGTATCAAATTCGCGTAACCTTAGGGGTTTAGCTGCGAAATCATGAACAATCATTAAGGACATTTCATATAGACTAGGTTTAGTCTACATATCATTAGCATCATTATTATCATATTAGTTCATGCATGGTTTTGCATTTTACGTTAAACGCATAATTTTCTTTATTAAATAAACGCTATCGCGTAATTAAATATTTTGAACATTTGATCCGATACTTCCAAAAATTATCCCGATATATTTTTATACTCATATTAAAATTATAAAAATAACATTATTAGTTCACCCGGTGTTTTAAATTTATTTTGTATATAAATTGTTATATTTATATAATTACGACGGTTTTCTTAAATACTACACGATCATTAATATTTCACTCAAATTTTGCAAGGAATGTATTTTTATAATTTTTATAACTTCAATATATTTTATTTTGATCTGTTAAAATTTATTTTTAGCTAACGCTATCCTAAATGCTTAAATATGTATACAAGTTACCAACTATCCTTAAATAACTACACATTCACTCTACACTTATACATTTAATTTAAACAAAACACACAAGTATTTTTTTTTGTATGGATGTCGACCCAAAAAGGGTGACTCACACCATCTGATATCAAATATCTTATACTCAAATTATACATATATTATTAAAAGACTACAAACTACACATACAACAAAATATCCAAGGTGAAAATAAAAGTTTCTCTCTTCCCTTTTCTTTTGAAGAACCGGCCAACCCAAGACACCATGAAGAAACCATTAATTTTTGAAGTTCAAGTGTTTATTTAGTTCCATTAGTGATCTTGTTAAGGTTTTGAAATAAAAACCTCAAGATTATTAAGCATACCTTGTTCATTTAACCTCATCAAGTTACTAGTCGCGGTTAGAGTGTTGCGTCTCATTTCTGTGCATCCACTCTGTCATCATAACTATTGCAACATGTGAGTATTCACAATCCCCTTTTTACTGTTTTTACTATATTTTGAGGCGAAATGCATGAACCATACTTGAACTAAATTGATTTCTAGTTTATGAACTCATTTTACTTGAACCTTTGAACTTGAATCAAACCCTTGAATTTAATTACGAATTTATGCCTTATTTGAACTTATTGAACCGTACGTACTATGACCCAAAATTCTCGCCTTATTGGTGGAGTGTGCAAAGTCTCCCTATGTGAACGGAGCAATACCAATTCTCGCCTTATTGGTGGAGTGTGCAAATTCTCCCATGTTCGGAATGTTCTTAATTGTATATAATAGTTGTATGATGTACCATTCGTACATTCGCATTGTTAGTCACCTATAGTAGGTAGTATGGATAGCGCTATTAGAGGTCGGCCAACCTCTCGTCCACTATGTTACGGGACGCATATTATTTATTCTAGGGGCTTTGCCTGGCATACATTATTATATACGTAGTACTATATTGTGAACTATTATGACCACTTATACTTGACTACTTAACACGCTATATTTTGTGCAATGGGTTGTGAACACACATGTTGCAAGTTTTGTATCGGCGGAACTTGGAACTGAGTGGATTTACAATGCCTATGCTTTGTAGACTATTTCTGATGACCGAAACCTTTGAATCTCTTTTACGAGTTTTCTCATTTTACGAAACGTGTATACTCACCAACTATTTTCATAGTTGACCCGTTTTTCTCTCATGCATTTCAGGTGATCGTTAGTAAGCTTTTTCTACCAGGTCTTGCATAATGAAGTTTTCACTTGTCACTACAAATCGTTATGTAATAAAACGCAATATTTTGGGATCTAAACTTTGTAATATATTTGCCGATGTCGGCTAAACTGGTATTGTAATGGTGTACTCTTTCTTTTAAATCTTAACGTTGGTATGTTCTATTATCTTGTGCTTATGTTCCTTTCCGTTACACCTTGTGTTTCCGCCTCCGGCGAGGGTGTGACAGATTGGTATCAGAGCCAAAGGTTATAGAGAATGCCGATTTTTCAAAAATAAAAACCACAGCTATAACCGGAATAAAGTTTTATTAAACATCGAACATCATCCGAGTCAACTAGTCCTATCGTTGCGTCGTTAATCATAAATTATACATAGCCTGATCAACTATGTCTAATTTATGAAGAACCATGCAATGATAAGAGTGGTGGTTTTAAATCATGTTTAGTCGAGTCTTTAGAGTCTGGTCACCTGAAACTGCATTGGTCGGGTGGGTATGCATAGCATGTTTTTATATTCACGTCTACGTTACCGTACTTTGTTTATACATTCTCTTTTCCCACCTTTTAACTTATTAGGCATAGCATGTCTCTGTTCCTGTCATATTTCGATCACTATAACACATATTACCACCTTATTTCTATACAACATGATTTTGAGTGCATAAATTTCTTCCAATTTTTTTTACCACGTTCACGACATTGATTAATTTGAGACCTATCGATATCGACCTTAGTTGTAAATTATTTTGTTGATTTGAATTGTGTAAGCAAATCCAAGATCGAACGGATCTTTCAAAAGACTTCATTCAAGGATGTTGAATCCTATCATACTAACAACTTGTTTCCTAGCTTGATCTAGTGACAGTTCTTGTTTGATGACTTGCGAAAATCAAGCTAAGAGTCCAGTTATTACTCAAAAGGTCTTTTGAGGGATACGTTCGGTATTGGGTAAGTTTACCCCATCAAATCTAATCACGGGCATGTATTTAGTTGGATGAGGAACCCATATGCATGAGCATTGACATGATCATTAGACTATTCGTACGAACATGAACTTTTAGAACTCTTGTCGAGGTTCGGACTATAGTATCAATAATTGAATCACTATGACGTGATTCCTCTAACCGGGGAAGAATGTCACAATTCTCAAATTCCGGCCATTTCTCAAACTCAATATTCATCAATTTTCGTAAACTAGGTTTACAAGTATCAAATTCGCGTAACCTTAGGGGTTTAGCTGCGAAATCATGAACAATCATTAAGGACATTTCATATAGACTAGGTTTAGTCTACATATCATTAGCATCATTATTATCATATTAGTTCATGCATGGTTTTGCATTTTACGTTAAACGCATAATTTTCTTTATTAAATAAACGCTATCGCGTAATTAAATATTTTGAACATTTGATCCGATACTTCCAAAAATTATCCCGATATATTTTTATACTCATATTAAAATTATAAAAATAACATTATTAGTTCACCCGGTGTTTTAAATTTATTTTGTATATAAATTGTTATATTTATATAATTACGACGGTTTTCTTAAATACTACACGATCATTAATATTTCACTCAAATTTTGCAAGGAATGTATTTTTATAATTTTTATAACTTCAATATATTTTATTTTGATCTGTTAAAATTTATTTTTAGCTAACGCTATCCTAAATGCTTAAATATGTATACAAGTTACCAACTATCCTTAAATAACTACACATTCACTCTACACTTATACATTTAATTTAAACAAAACACACAAGTATTTTTTTTTGTATGGATGTCGACCCAAAAAGGGTGACTCACACCATCTGATATCAAATATCTTATACTCAAATTATACATATATTATTAAAAGACTACAAACTACACATACAACAAAATATCCAAGGTGAAAATAAAAGTTTCTCTCTTCCCTTTTCTTTTGAAGAACCGGCCAACCCAAGACACCATGAAGAAACCATTAATTTTTGAAGTTCAAGTGTTTATTTAGTTCCATTAGTGATCTTGTTAAGGTTTTGAAATAAAAACCTCAAGATTATTAAGCATACCTTGTTCATTTAACCTCATCAAGTTACTAGTCGCGGTTAGAGTGTTGCGTCTCATTTCTGTGCATCCACTCTGTCATCATAACTATTGCAACATGTGAGTATTCACAATCCCCTTTTACCGTTTTTACTATATTTTGGGGCGAAATGCATGAACCATACTTGAATTAAATTGATTTCTAGCTTATGAACTCATTTTACTTGAATCTTTGAACTTGAATCAAACCCTTGAACTTAATTACGAATTTATGCCTTATTTGAACTTATTGAACCGTACGTACTATGACCCAAAATTCTCGCCTTATTGGTGGAGTGTGCAAAGTCTCCCTATGTGAACGGAGCAATACCAATTCTCGCCTTATCGGTGGAGTGTGCAAATTCTCCCATGTTCGGAATGTTCTTAATTGTATATAATAGTTGTATGATGTACCATTCGTACATTCGCATTGTTAGTCACCTATAGTAGGTAGTATGGATAGCGCTATTAGAGGTCGGCCAACCTCTCGTCCACTATGTTACCGGACGCATATTATTTATTCTAGGGGCTTTGCCTGGCATACATTATTATATACGTAGTACTATATTGTGAACTATTATGACCACTTATACTTGACTACTTAACACGCTATATTTTGTGCAATGGGTTGTGAACACACATGTTGCAAGTTTTGTATCGGCGAAACTTGGAACTGAGTGGATTTACAATGCCTATGCTTTGTAGACTATTTCTGATGACCGAAACCTTTGAATCTCTTTTACGAGTTTTCTCATTTTACGAAACGTGTATACTCACCAACTATTTTCATAGTTGACCCGTTTTTCTCTCATGCATTTCAGGTGATCGTTAGTAAGCTTTTTCTACCAGGTCTTGCATAATGAAGTTTTCACTTGTCACTACAAATCGTTATGTAATAAAACGCAATATTTTGGGATCTAAACTTTGTAATATATTTTCTGATGTCGGCTAAACTGGTATTGTAATGGTGTACTCTTTCTTTTGAATCTTAACGTTGGTATGTTCTATTATCTTGTGCTTATGTTCCTTTCCGTTACACCTTGTGTTTCCGCCTCGAGGTGTGTGACAGATTGGTATCAGAGCCAAAGGTTATAGAGAATGCCGATTTTTCAAAAATAAAAACCACAGCTATAACCGGAATAAAGTTTTATTAAACATCGAACATCATCCGAGTCAACTAGTCCTATCGTTGCGTCGTTAATCATAAATTATACATAGCCTGATCAACTATGTCTAATTTATGAAGAACCATGCAATGATAAGAGTGGTGGTTTTAAATCATGTTTAGTCGAGTCTTTAGAGTCGGTCACCTGAACTGCATTGGTCGGGTGGGTATGCATAGCATGTTTTTATATTCACGTCTACGTTACCGTACTTTGTTTATACATTCTCTTTTCCCACCTTTTAACTTATTAGGCATAGCATGTCTCTGTTCCTGTCATATTTCGATCACTATAACACATATTACCACCTTATTTCTATACAACATGATTTTGAGTGCATAAATTTCTTCCAATTTTTTTTACCACGTTCACGACATTGATTAATTTGAGACCTATCGATATCGACCTTAGTTGTAAATTATTTTGTTGATTTGAATTGTGTAAGCAAATCCAAGATCGAACGGATCTTTCAAAAGACTTCATTCAAGGATGTTGAATCCTATCATACTAACAACTTGTTTCCTAGCTTGATCTAGTGACAGTTCTTGTTTGATGAGTTGCGAAAATCAAGCTAAGAGTCCAGTTATTACTCAAAAGGTCTTTTGAGGGATACGTTCGGTATTGGGTAAGTTTACCCCATCAAATCTAATCACGGGCATGTATTTAGTTGGATGAGGAACCCATATGCATGAGCATTGACATGATCATTAGACTATTCGTACGAACATGAACTTTTAGAACTCTTGTCGAGGTTCGGACTATAGTATCAATAATTGAATCACTATGACGTGATTCCTCTAACCGGGGAAGAATGTCACAATTCTCAAATTCCGGCCATTTCTCAAACTCAATATTCATCAATTTTCGTAAACTAGGTTTACAAGTATCAAATTCGCGTAACCTTAGGGGTTTAGCTGCGAAATCATGAACAATCATTAAGGACATTTCATATAGACTAGGTTTAGTCTACATATCATTAGCATCATTATTATCATATTAGTTCATGCATGGTTTTGCATTTTACGTTAAACGCATAATTTTCTTTATTAAATAAACGATATCGCGTAATTAAATATTTTGAACATTTGATCCGATACTTCCAAAAATTATCCCGATATATTTTTATACTCATATTAAGATTATAAAACTAACATTATTAGTTCACCCGGTGTTTTAAATTTATTTTGTATATAAATTGTTATATTTATATAATTACGACGGTTTTCTTAAATACTACACGATAATTAATATTTCACTCAAATTTTGCAAGGAATGTATTTTTATAATTTTTATAACTTCAATATATTTTATTTTGATCTGTTAAAATTTATTTTTAGCTAACGCTATCCTAAATGCTTAAATATGTATACAAGTTACCAACTATCCTTAAATAAGTACACATTCACTCTACACTTAAACATTTAATTTAAACAAAACACACAAGTATTTTTTTTTGTATGGATGTCGACCCAAAAAGGGTGACTCACACCATCTGATATCAAATATCTTATACTCAAATTATACATATATTATTAAAAGACTACAAACTACACATACAACAAAATATCCAAGGTGAAAATAAAAGTTTCTCTCTTCCCATTTCTTTTGAAGAACCGGCCAACCCAAGACACCATGAAGAAACCATTAATTTTTGAAGTTCAAGTGTTTACTTAGTTCCATTAGTGATCTTGTTAAGGTTTTGAAATAAAAACCTCAAGATTATTAAGCATACCTTGTTCATTTAACCTCATCAAGTTACTAGTCGCGGTTAGAGTGTTGCGTCTCATTTCTGTGCATCCACTCTGTCATCATAACTATTGCAACAGGTGAGTATTCACAATCCCCTTTTTACCGTTTTTACTATATTTTGGGGCGAAATGCATGAACCATACTTGAACTAAATTGATTTCTAGTTTATGAACTCATTTTACTTGAACCTTTGAACTTGAATCAAACCCTTGAACTTAATTACGAATTTATGCCTTATTTGAACTTATTGAACCATACGTACTATGACCCAAAATTCTCGCCTTATTGGTGGAGTGTGTGAACGGAGCAATACCAATTCTCGCCTTATTGGTGGAGTGTGCAAATTCTCCCATGTTCGGAGTGTTCTTAATTGTATATAATAGTTGTATGATGTACCGTTCGTACATTCGCATTGTTAGTCACCTATTAGTAGGTAGTATGGATAGCGCTATTAGAGGTCGGCCAACCTCTCGTCCACTATGTTACGGGACGCATATTATTTATTCTAGGGGCTTTGCCTGGCATACATTATTATATACGTAGTACTATATTGTGAACTATTATGACCACTTATAATTGACTACTTAACACGCTATATTTTGTGCAATGAGTTGTGAACACACAGGTTGCAAGTTTTGTATGGGCGGAACTTGGAACTGAGTAGATTTACAATGCCTTTGCTTTGTGGACTATTTCTGATGACCGAAACCTTTGAATCTCTTTTATGAGTTTTCTCATTTTACGAAACGTGTATACTCACCAACTTTTTTCATATTTGACCCGTTTTTCTCTCATGCATTTCAGGTGATCGTTAGTAAGCTTTTTTTACCAGGTCTTGCATAATGAAGTTTTCACTTGTCACTACAAATTGTTATGTAATAAAATGCAATATTTTGGGATCTAAACTTTGTAATATATTTGCCGATGTCGGCTAAACTGGTATTGTAATGGTGTACTCTTTCTTTTATATCTTAACGTTGGTATGTTCTATTATCTTATGCTTATGTTCCTTTCCGTTAAACCTCGTGTTTCCGCCTTCGGCGAGGGTGTGACACAATAGGAGGTATTTATAAGACATAGGAAAACCCTAACTTGTTATTCAAGAATAGGATGAATAGACATAAGCTCATAAGCCCATAACATTTTAAAATACTCCTCCATGGATATTCATCGTTCATTATACTTCATAGACTGCCTCATTAAAAATCTTATCAAGAAAAACCCAATGGGATAAAAAAAAACTTGATGAAGGAAAAGAGTGCAATGCATATAATGCTCCTCCTCCTCAATCTAATGTATATATTTCAAGCATCGCATGCTAATCTTCTAAACAAGTTGCTCGTAAACTTTTGTTGGCAACAAGTTTGCAATGAAGTCCATCAAATTGATGATGTTACGAATAAGTCCCGCATAAATGACAAAACATATGTGTAGCTTCCAACCCAATATCAAATCAATTGGTTGGAAAGTATACAATGCATGTACAACTATTAAAAGAGAAAAAAAATAAACTCTCGTGATGCGTATTAATTACAAAATTGGCATCAAAACCTCAATTGTACTTATGTATGGTACTTGAGGACTAATTATTTTTTTTGAGACACGTGCAAAAGCAATTTATATAATATGCGTCTAAAATTATTTTGATCCATATATGGATTCATTCAACTTTATCAAATAAAGTTATTGAGAACTTTATTAATCGTATCTAGAAGTTGAAGTTGTAAGCCATGCTTGAGACATTACATATCCTTCATAGAATACGAAAGCTCTAATAAACCCAATTTTAAGGAAAAATAGATACTTATCTCATAAAATATCAGTAAGATATTTACATCCACCTCGAGATAATTTGTCTCTTAATAATCAACTTATTGTTTTGTGAATTTATTTATTTCACAATTCAAGTATTAAAACACATAAATCTAGAGCTCTTATTTCAGTCTAGCACAAAAACCAATTATATCCAATAGATTATACACATTGACGTGTACGAACTTCAAGACTTTTAGTATTTGCAAGATACTAAGTCCTTTTATGTTGGCCAATCATTTCATTGAGCGCACATTTGGATATTAATTGATATTTGATCTTCATCATGCATAATATCAAGCAATATATTGTATGTAGACAAATTTATCGGCGTCGTTTTGTTTCGATTCCATAATAATTCAACACAAGATAGAATTTACTGAGATCTCATTATCGATCTAAGGTTCTTTAGAACCTTAATGTCTAGTGTCTGTTTATGAGACTATCATGGGGTCTTTTACACCTCGAACAACCATCTTGTTTTCATGCTTCATATTTTGCATCGAGGATTTTATTTGGAATCGATTTGTCTACCATGCTTGAGGCATGTAATAATAAAATAGTGTCCTTGAAGGACAACTTCTAATTAGAGCATGAGTAGCTGAAATTTTGTTTTTGGCCAATATTTATTTATGGCTATTAGATTATCCATTGAATAATCAATTCATAAAAACAATTCTTTCGAGGATCAACAGAATATGATAATTCATTCTGAATTTGCAGCTACTTCTCTCCTCCCGAAGGAATTATCCATCTTCTATATCTCATATATGTGCATTTTAGGTGGAGTATTTTGCACACAAAAAAACAAAATTGGGATATATTTGGTTTATAACCAAAACCAGTTATAAAAGGGAGGATTTATAATAACATATTGGCATGATGCGAATTTTGTTGTTGTGCTTGTGCATATTATAATATGGCCCCATACAACAACACAAGTTTTTCTTTCAGTTTCATTTGATAATTTAGAAGTAATTCATCGAATTTTCATGATGAAATACTTACTCTGGACTGTTAGGCTCGCATTGAGCTATTAATTATGCAAACTTGAGGTTGCGATTTAATGACCATTTAGACGATGCATCGATTTTAAACTCTAAATGGTTCATATAATAGATTTGTATGCTTACATACATCCATTTGTTTTCTTTCCTATTAAAATTGAGGAATTTAATCCTCATTCTAGTTGATATAATAATAATCAACTTTCTTTGAGAGATTATAACATTAGATTGAAGAAATTTATTCGTCCATAGCTTTCGCATCATTAATGACTCAGGATGGTGTAACTGGTCATGCCAAAAATGATATAATTATTATTGCTCATAAACTTAAGTTTATGGCAGTTATTAGCTTTTACTAATCTTTATATAATGCATGTGGAGGAAGATATAAAAGAATATAATGTATCTTTAATACTTAACTTCGTTTCTCATGACAATTTTAAATTTCTTTTGTTGAGCAAAATGCGCTAGCATAGGTTTTTAAATCTATGAATATATTGTATAATATCTTTGACACACTTGTATTTCATATACATCACATTGCATTTTTGCATAAATAGCATATTTTGTATGCTCCTTTCTTATTATTTTCGCCACTACTAGTGGTTTGCTATTGTCATACTTCCTCGACCATAGCATTTACCATGATAAATGATCTTTAACCATTTATCGTTACATTATCACATTCACATGAGGGAATGAGGATCTCATATTGATCATTTTATCTCATTCACTTGAGGGAATGAACATCTTATGTTGATCATTTATCACATTCACTTGAATGAATGGAGATCTTTATGTTGCAACTTGAGGTTGCCAACCAGTTTCTTTTAACACGACAATATGGAGCAAATTTAGTAAACGGGTTTATCGTGTTTCTTCAAACATGCCCATTTCTTTTATATCAAAGCATCGTTCTCGATATATGAGTATATTCGAGGCATTAACCATCTCATCGCATTTTTCTTTTCATCATTCAGATGTACTACTTAATATTGCGAAAAATGTGCTCGCATTGGCAAGAATCTCTTGCTTATGATGGTCAAATCTTTATTTTAGATTTTGGGGATAACATTTAATTCATAATGACCTTTTGGGGCAACAAATGAATTAGCCCAATTAATATTCTCTCTTTTCATTTTGGGTTCTCCTAAAAGTCTTGTCCCCTTTCAAATATAGATGTAAATAATGTAGCAAGTTTACCATATTTCATCTAATGATATTAAAAATTACAAAAATTATTAAAAGTTTTAATTAATTGCATAAGAGTAAAACTGTCATTTTATAAAAAAAAATAAAAAAACAAAATACAATAATAATTATTTTTCTTAAACTTTTTGTAATAATTATTTTAGGACGAGGGAGTATTTCAACAGGGATTAGGATCCTCTAATTTTGACAAAAACATGATTGGATATGTTTATTGAATTTACACTATCAAATATAATCAATGGTTGAAATTAAGTGCACAATTCTCTCTCCTATTTCTCTTTTATTACTCTCTTTAGTTTATTAATTTCTCACTCATTCATGTATGTACTCCAATTATGTTACAAACAATGTTTTAAAACATTGGTCGACCCGGCAGGTTCAACCGGTTGATCCGGAAATCGGTTAGGAGACCGGGCAGAATGTGACCGGGTTTTTGCCTATTTAAAAACCGGATTTAACCGGCGGTTTTTCATTGACCCCGGGTTGATAAACACGGCCAGGTCATGACTTTTGTTATTTTTTTTTTCTTTTCTTTAAACAAAAAAATATTTTTCTTTCCTCTAACACTAACAAAACCCTTTGGTCATTTCGTTTTCACTAAACTCAAATTGTGTGTTAGGTTAAGTTCTATTTGTATGGACAACCATGTTATAATTGGAAGGTTTATAGTTAAATTGAAAATTTAAAATCGTGATGACGTGGTTAAGTTTTGATGAAAAGTATATAAAACTATGAAGGTGCTAAGATCGTCAGATATGTTGCTATTTGGCTAAATGTGTAACTATGTACATTACTGTATTACTTTTCTCAGATTTCATTTACACTGTGTTCTCCACTTTAGTTTAGGAGGGAAAGTGAGTGGAAAGTAAAGAAATAAAACAAATTGTGTGTTCTTAAGTTTTTTGAAAGAAGGAAAGGAGGAGGAGGGGACTGGAAGTGGGGTGGGATATGGGGTTTTTGGAGGCAAGATCTTTCTGCCCACTTTTGGGAGGGTTACGAAGGAATGGAAGTGTCAAATGTCTAAAATTACCAAACCGTCCCTCATTTATTCCTATCTATCTCAATTATCTCGTTCATGGTCACGTCTTATCTTCAATTTTTTTTGCACATGTCTTTTTTTCTTGTTATTTTATTTTAAGGTTATAAATTTGGGTTAATGGTCTGAAAAATACATGAACTTGCCACATTTTAATATATTGACAATAAACTCTTAATTTTTCTATTAAAACCAGAAAGTTTCTTAATGACCCATATTGTAACCAAATTGCTTACGTGGCACCTTTAATCCGTTTTTACCTTGTTAATTGTCTCTTCCCGTTTTAAGAGTTGAGGGGTCTGTTTTGCCAACATTCAAAATTAATACTTTTGACTTTGACTTTGCTTTTCCCTAAACCCTCATACATATACTTTTAAACATCTTGACCAATAAGAAATCCCAAAACAAAATCTCCTTTCCCTTGACTACGATCTAACCTCCTCAAACTGCCGAATCAGTTAGATACATGCAAAGACTTCCCTTGGCCTCAAAGCGGTTTATGATGATCTTCTCACCATTTTCGTCGCAAAACCCAATCAAAGAGACAATATTTGGATGTTTGAGACCTGAAAGCACAAAAACTTCTATCCAAAATTCAAAATCTCCTTGCCCTTGACTACGATCCAACCTCCTCGCAGAAATATTTATCAATTCCTCGGAGTGCAGGAGTGGCCCTTTGTAAACATAGCCGAAATCACCTTTCCCAATTATATTTTTTTTCAGAAAAATTGTTGGTGGCTTTTAGTATTTCTTCAAGTGGGATTTGCAAGTGACTGAACTGGGAGATTGAGGTTGACGTGTTTCGATTTTCTCTGGTAAAATCGAGGAAGCTCAAAAACAATTTGGGATTCAAATGAATGAATGTGTAGACGTACCAAGTAGTTGGGGCTATATTCTCTATAAATATTTCATGCCTTTAAGTGACTGGAGGTAGAGGTGGGCGGTGGAGGTGGTGGTGAGGCAGCGCGTGGTGAAGGAAGGTGTGATGAGGTCGGTGATGGTGGTGATGTCATGGAAAGGTGAGATGACGTCATCGAAGAGTGGATCGAGTAACAGAGCGTATGAGGGTTTAGGGAACATGATGAGGGTTCAGCTGGAGGTTTAGGTGATGATAGGATGTGGTGGATGAGTTCAATCTTAGTGTTGATTGTAGCAGTGAAGGAGAGTAAATGGCTTTGTGTTTAATTAGTTTTGAATGTTGGCAAAACAGACCCTTCAACTTTTAAAATGGGAAGGAGACATGGATTAAAGGTGCACGTAAGCAATTTGATTACAATAGGGGTCATTAAGAAAGTTTTTGGTTTTAATAGGAAAATTAAGAGTTTATTGTCATAATAGTAAAATATGGCAAGTTCATGTATTTTTTAGACCATTAACCCTATAAATTTCTAGTTCCAAAAATGAGTAAACAAATTAAAAAGTTGTTTCGTTATTTTATTTTAAGGTTATAACACTAATGACAAATAAAAAATGCATTATTAATAAGTAGATCCAGAAATTATTGTTGTGCTACGTCCAACATATCGACTATATCTCACGATTGGGTTTGTTGGGAAAATCAAGTGTTACGTCCACCCGTTTAATTTTGGTTATGATTACTTAATTTGTATTTTTTTCTCATTATAATATATAAAGGTATAATTGTCAAATAAACATTTTTCTTCACCTTCACTCTAACTTGAGTACACCACTTTTCTTTTTTTCATCACTTCCTTTCCTTTTATTAACAACTCAAGAACAAAAATAAAAGTGTAGCAATCCTTCATTGATTGGCTATAACTGTTGTTATATAACTTAATGAGTTAATTACTTAATTGGTCCTTAAGGTTTACCGGATCTTGCAGAGAATGTCCCTATGTTTTTTTTGACAGGTCATGTCCTCGTGGTTTTGATTTATTACGGGTTTGGTCCTTTGACCAATAATACTGTTAGTTAACCGTTAACTTGAAGGGTATTTTTGACTTTCTACATGTTTTAGCAAACCACAAGGACGATTTTTGTAACTAACACAAAAAAAATAAAAAAATAAAAAAAACATTTAAAAAAAGTATTTATTATACTTAAATTTGGGCTTATGTATAATGTGAAGGCCTAAGAAAACTTTTTTTTTTGTTAATTATTATACTTAGATTTTGGGCTTATGTACAACATGAGGTCCTCAATTTTTTTATTAACACTTAAAAAAAATTAAAAAAAAAAAATTTATTATACTTAAATTTTTAAGCCAAAAATTTAAGTATAATAAACTTTTTAAAAAAATGAAAAATATAAAAATTAGGCTTCTGTTTTATAAGTTTTTATACGTTTTTATCAATTTTTGTACGCTTTTTATACGTTTTTATACGCTTTCGTTTTTTTTATTAAATAGTTTTTTAAGTATTAATAAAATATTTAAGCGTATAAAAAAAACTTTTTTTAATGCGTATAAATTTTTTTTAAGCGTATAAAAACTGTTTAATCAATTTTTTAAGCCCTCACATTATACATAAGCCCAAATTTAAATCGTGCTAAAACATGTTGAAACTCAAAAATACCCTTCAAGTTAACGGTCAACTAACAGAATTATTGGTCAAAGGACCAAGCCCGTAATAAATCAAAACCACGAGGACATGATCCGTCAAAAAAGAAACGGGAACATTCTCTGCAAAATCCGGTAAACCTTAAGGACCAATTATGTAATTTACTCTAGCTTAATATAGTGATAAACTTTTTACATAGCTTGACATGTATAATAATCTTTGTAACTTATTGTCTACTTTTGTTCTTAAATATTTCAATCACATAAAATAGAAAATAGATACTTTAGAAAAGTACCTATCAAAGATGTTATGAAAAATATACATGTGTAGTATAGAACCAGTTTGACTCGACGGTTGAACCGGTAACCCGCTGAACCGGCGACTCGACCGAGTCAACTAAAATACCGGGTTTTAAAACATCGGTTATAGATATATCTATTAACTATTTTTGGGTCTTTGTTCTTTTTTCCTTCCAATTTCCTTTTTCCCTCCATTTTCTATCTCTATCAATTACTGTTATCACTTATTTTTATTTCACAAAAGCAAAAACATGGATGACATGGAAGATTCTTTTATTGAAGTACAAGAAGAAGCCGAAGATTAGGGGTGGCATTTCCTGACACGACACGATAAAGGACACGAACCCAACACGAAGTTAAACAGGTTTGGTGATAACGTCTAAAATGAACATGTTTTTAGTAGAGTTATTGTCAATTTTGTGCATGATATTCGACTATATTTACTCATAACTGTTGCAAAAGTGCAAAGATGCGTATTGTGTATGTATATGTAGTCAGGTATCGCGAATAATGAAGAAATGAAGTTTTTATGCACATTTGGAAGATTCTCAAGGAAGGAAGTTGAGATTGGAAGCTTGTGGACTCAATGATATAGAAGCGTAGTGATTTCTAAGCATCTACAGTAAGGAAAGATCAAGTTTGGCTTTGGAAATCATTAACGTAAGCAAAGAATGAAGCGTAAAGGAGAAAGTCAACAAAAAAGTCAAAATAGCAAAACTCAGCCGATCGGTCGCAACCCGCAACCTGATCCGGATGGGCAGTTGGTCAAAACACAAACCGATTCGGTCGGCCAAGAAACCGATCCGGTTCTCGCACTGCAGTTACACAAATCGCATTTATTGTTGCCTTAACTCCCCATAATCATTGGAGTCCGATCATTTCTTGATATTAACTTGGAGAGAACGTTTTTTGGGCAGTTAAGCAAGAGCTTTGGCTATTTAAAGGACCTAGTACTTGTATACTAAGTGTGACACAACCAAAAGAGTATTAGTTTACACCAAAACTAATACTAACCCTATTATTTCAACCCAAAAGCTTAGTATTTACTGGAAAACGCCCAGGAGCAAGGAGGGAACCATTCTTGTCCATTGTTTCGGAAGTTTGAAGTTGTGCGGTGATCCTAGGTGATTGGAGGCGCGTGGTTGCTACAATCCACGATTTCTAATTCTTGTAATCACAAAAGTTTAGGTATTCTATGAACTTTGTTATGGAAATCTATTCTCTTGAATTGTTTGAATTACCTTGTTATGACTTGTGTTTAGATATGATTGTTTTCATGGAGTAGTTTGTGATATACTTGTGTGTTGGAATGTGATTAATCATAATAGTGTTCTCAAAATGTGATGCATGTATATATGATCTTGTTTAAATGAGTTTGTTGGAAAAATACTAGTCTTGGATTGATTTGTCAATAAAACATGTTTTAAGAAAAAGGACAGAAAGGATTTCTCTTGTGTTTTATTCCAAAAAGTGTAGTGACAAACTAGTATGGGGATATGGTGATTGACAACCACCATGTTTTGCTTATTAAAACAAGACTAGGAACATTTTCATCACGAAGGGTCGAAAGATTCGTAAGAACAAATTTAATGAGAACATGTTGCAAACAAATGGAACTTTTATAGAATAATCATTGGGATAAGGACCGAAAGGATTACCTAAATGTTTTTGTTCTTAGAATGATTTTTACAATCAAATACCATGGTTGGGGAATCACTTGCTTATGATTTGTGCATCATACTAAGAGTATACACGAAACCTTTATGAACACTATCTATGGTTAATTATAAGACTACACACAAGTATATATTTACATTATTGATTCGTATTTTCACTTGAACATTTATTTGAGGAAGCCTTGACAAGCTTTCTTGTTAGAAACTTTTTTCAAATCGATTTCAAACACAAAAAAATCCCTTGGGACGATCTCGACTTACCAAACTTTGCTATTACGGACGAGTATACTTGCTCGTATGTGTTAATAGGTGATAACGTCTAAAATGAACATGTTTTAGTAGCGTTATTGTCAGTTTTGTGCATGATATTCGGCTATATTTACTCATAACTGTTGCAAAAGTGCAAAGATGCGTATTGTGTATGTATATGTAGCCAGGTATCGCGAATATTGAAGAAATGAAGTTTTTATGCATATTTGGAAGCGTCTAAAGGAAGGAAGTTGAGATTGGAAGCTTGTGGACTCAATGATATGGAAGCGTAGTGATTTCAAAGCATCTACAAAGAAGGAAAGATCAAGTTTGGCTTTGGAAATCATCAACGTAAGCAAAGAATGAAGCGTAAAGGGAAAAGTCAGCAAAAAGTCAAAAGGAGCAAAACCCAGCCGCTCGGTCGCAACCCGCAACCGGATCCGGCTGGGCAAATGGTCAAAGCTATGACCGATTCGGTCGACATAGAAACCGATCCGGTTTCTGGCACTGCAGTTACACAATTCGCATTTATTGTTGTCTTAACTCCCCATAATCATTAGAGTCCGATCATTTCTTGATATTAACTTGGAGAGAACGTTTTTTGGGTAGTTAAGCAAGTGCTTTGGCTATTTAAAGGACCTAGTACTTGTATACTATGTGTGACACAACAAAAAGAGTATTAGTTTACACCAAAACTCATACTTACCCATTTATTTCAACCCAAAAGCTTAGTAGTTACTGGAAAACGTCCAGAAGCAAGGAAGGAACCATTCTTGTCCATTGTTTCGGTAGTTTGGAGTTGTGCGGTGATCCTAGGTGATTGGAGGCGCGTGGTTGCTACATTCCACGATTTCTAATTCTTGTAATCACAAAAGATTAGGTATTCTATGAACTTTGTTATGGAAATCTATTCTCTTGAATTGTTTGAATTACCTTGTTATGACTTGTGTTTAGATATGATTGTTTTCATGGAGTAGTTTATGATATACTTGTGTGTTGGAATGTGATTAATCATAATAATGTTCTCAAAATGTGATGCATGTATATATGATCTTGTTTAAATGAGTTTGTTGGAAAAATACTAGTCTTGGATTGATTTGTCAATAAAACATGTTTTAAGAAAAAGGACCGAAAGGATTTCTCTTGTGTTTTATTCCAAAAAGTGTTGTGACAAACTAGTATGGGGATATGGTGATTGACAACCACCATGTTTTGCTTATTAAAACAAGACTAGGAACGTTTTCATCACGAAGGGTCGAAAGATTCGTAAGAACAAATTTAATGAGAACATGTTGCAAACAAATGGAACTTTTATAGGATAATCATTGGGATAAGGACCGAAAGGATTACCTAAATGTTTTTGTTCTTAGAATGATTTTTACAAACAAATACCATGGTTGGGGAATCATTTGCTTATGATTTGTGCATCATACTAAGAGTATACACCAAACCTTTATGAACATTATCTATGGTTGATTATGAGACTTCACACAAGTATATATTTTTATTCGTGATTCGTATTTTCACTAGAACACTTATTCGAGGAAGCCTTGACAAGCTTTCTTGTTAGAAACTTTTTAATAAGATCTATTTCAAAACAAAAATCCCTTGGGACGATCTCGACTTACCAAACTTTGCTATTACGGACGAGTATACTTGCTCGTATGTGTTAATAGGTTATACGGTTAATTCGTGATTATAAATTTTTAAAACTTGCACCAACCGGAGCACATCAAGTTTTTGGCGCCGCTGCCGGGGATTTTTCTGTAATTTTCTTTGAAATTTTTCAAAAAAAAAAGTTTTGTTACAAACTAACCGATTCGGTTGGTTAGCCAACCGAATCCGGTTAGACATTCTGTGATAATTTTTTCTTTGGTTCGAATTTTATATCTATCTTTTTAGTTTATTGTGTTTTGATTTCTAGAGTAATTGTGTGGTTTAATCAGTTCTTAGATTTATTGTTCTTTACCTTATTTCATTTTTCTTTACATTTGTTATTTATTTAGTTAATCTAGTTTTGTTAATTTTAATATTATAGTTAATGGTAATGGGTAAGAGTTATTTTATTTTCAGTTATAGTTCATTTTCATAATAGAATTTATTAGTAGTTTTTTTTTTAGTTTTAATTTTAGTTTTGGTTTTAATTAGATTTAATAAGTTATTTAATTATTAGTTTATGAAGAGTTTTATTTAATTAACTGGAGTTAGTACATCCTTAATGACATTAATTTGCTTTTAATTATTATTAAAAAAAAATAAAAAATATATATATTTGTCGATCAAACCGATCGGTCGCAACCCGCAACCTGATCCGGTTAGTATTTCTGTCTTAGATTTTCAACCAACCGATTCGGTTGGTGATCCAACCGAATCCGTTTGGAGTTTCTGTGATGAATTTTATCAATTTTAGGTTTTGAGTTTTTATTTGAGTTCTTAATTTTGTTAGATGTCTTAGTTGTTTTATTATATGTTTTTATAGTTTGTTCCTGTTTTACTAACGTTAACGCTAATCATTCGGGATTTGTTTTGTTTTGCTTTGTTAAGTTGTCTAGTAACATGGATAGTTTGAGCGGAATCTCGGAATACCTTCGTACTTTGGATGACATGTTCAAGGATACGGGAAGTTCATTAGAAAAGATTGGAGGAATTCTGGAGGAAAGCAAGAAAGAATTGGGAATTAACACGGGTGATATGGAAGAAGTATGTGAAAACAAGGTTCAACTACCCAAAAACAAAAGAGTGGTAGTGTTTACACAAGCACCGTCAACGGTGTATGATTCACCGATGATGAGATTTGGAACACCTTGTGAAGTGGAAGGAGTACGTGCTTGGGATGCACAGCTTAATATGGCCTATGGAGAGAATTATATCTTGGAAGAGGTTCTTGACGAAATCGGTCATGTTCGTATGGACTATGAAGCATATGGGAGAAAGATGGTCAAAAATCTGAAGGTCAAGATTCATGGACATATCTTTGAAACTGATTTTGTTGTTTTAGAGGAAGGAAATGCGGATGAGCCAAATGTTTGTTTTGGTCGAGATTTTCTTGTCACGACCAAGTGTCAAGTAGATTTTGGTATGGGAGAAATGCGGATTAATATAACCGAGTTGGAAGAAGGAAAAGGGATCAACGAGATGCTAGTGGAAGTTTGTGCAAACATGGAGGAGAAAAATGTGGAAGTGGTTAAAATGGGGAAAGCAAACCGAAAGAAACCATCATCAAATAAATTAACCCCAACAACAACCTCCACCACCAAAAATGATTACACACCATCATCACCTACCACTACTATCAAACCCTTAACCGAAAGTCAAAAAGAAGCTATCTTAGAAAATCTGGAACAAAAATTTCTAGAGCTCAATGAAAAGAAACCGGTTATTGAAGTTCTCCAAGATTATGTGCTTTACCGAAAGAAGTTGGATGCATTGATGCTAGCGAGGGCTAGGTTGGAAGATAAGAATCTCACGGATGAGGATCGAGATCGGATTTTGTTTAAAGGCATGCCAAGGAAAGAAAAGGATCCGGGTAATTTTGTGTTGCCAATCAAAGTAAATGGAACTACACCAGTTTATGCTTTAGCTGATACGGGGTCGAGTGTTAACGTGATGCCGTATCCATTGTTCAAAACTTTAGGACTAAGTAATCCGCAACCTAATCATTCTAAGCTCACTATGGCGGATAACACTCAAACAAAGGCAATGGGAGAAGTTAAGAATGTAAGAGTGCAAATTGGCTATCAACCGTATTTGGCAGATTTTCTTGTCTTGGATATTCCTGTGGACAAGAGTTTACCGCTATTGTTGGGGAGGCCATTTTTACGAACTTGTGGAGCAATTATAGACATGGGAAGAGGCACCATGACTATTGACGATGGGATTTCGAGGCAAACATACTACCCAAAACCAAGAGGACCAATTTTGGAATGTATGGAAGATTTGGAATGGATGGATGCAAATGATGATTTAACTTGTTTTGAAGTGGGACGTGATGTTCACGGTAATCCAATGTACGGACCTTTAACTCCACCTTATTTCGATATAGAGGACGAAATGGAACGTGCATTCGCGATAGAAGCTTTCTATAACCCATTCAAAAACATATTGGTTTACAAGAAGTTGACCGATTTTTTAGGATCTCTACCGGTGCAACTTAAGAATTTGGAGTGGAAACCCGAAGGGTTGGGGACTTACAAGAGACAAACCGGAGATGGAGCATGGCATGTTAAGTTTGATATATTATGCCCGGACGGACGAAGATTTATGAGGAAATTCAAAACTTTTGAAACGTTCCGTGAGTTGACTGGAAAATTTCAAAGCGAGGATATCCTTAGGCAAGAATATTTTGAGGAATTTTGAGGAAAGGCAAAGACCGTAATAACAAGCAATCATTTGCTTGAATTTCATGAACTATTTTTTTTTTTTTTTTTTTTTGATGCATTAGGATTTTTTTTTGTTTCTTATTTATTTTTCATGTTATGATTGAGGTAATTTGGTTTAATGCATGATGACTATGAGTTTTGAGTTGAGTTTGGATTAGTTCATTTATATGATGAGTTTAGTTTTTTTGGATTGAATGATTGTTAAAAATTTCATTTGGTGAATGAATGTTGTGTGAATCTTTAGCAGGAATTTTTGAGTAAAAAATGTTGCTTGGAGGGTAAATGCCTAAGTAACATGTTAAACAAATAAAAAAGCAAATTTGGCAAAAAGCATACCGAAACGGTTGTGTCCTTGACTGAACCGGTTGCACCAAAGTATAAAAATTTCATTTTTCCAAAAAACACACACACACACTAATTTTCCAGGTGGGTTTTGCAAAAATTCATCCAAGAGTGCAGATTGGAAGTTGTTTGAATTGTTGGATAACATCATGGCACCCAAGCAAGTAAGCATTTACATTCAATTAACTCAATTAAGGTGTTATTAGAACATTTGATTCGAATTGGAATTTAGGTCACCAATTTGGGGGTTTTTTGTTATAATTCGAATTAAGTGGTTATATTTTAGGATTGAGTGAGTAATTGATATAGGAGTGCATTACCACAAGAGATTGATTGATTGATTCACCATAGAATGGATTTTAAATGATAAGATTTTTCGGAATTAGTTGGGTTATGCTTATGAAATGAGATAAGTTACAATTGGTGATTCATTTTGATGGATGATATGTTTTTAAGAGTGATGGATGCTACACTATTAGAACTAATGATTTTAAAATATAGAATGAGTTCTAAGATGTTAGATGTTTGATGATTTGGAAGCAAGATAGAGTAATTCTAGGACGTGAGAAATCATTGAGGATGATAGAATGCGATCTAAGAGTGGTTTGAGCGTTAGAAATTCGAGATATTGAGGATTTGAAGGTAAAATACCTTATGCAGTATGCACAACCGATTCGGTTGCGCATTGCAACCGAACGGTTGTTGCCTGACAGTAGGAAACCGATTCGGTTGGTGATCCAACCGAATCCGGTTGTGGTTTCTGTGGGAATTTTTTTTTTGTGGAATTTTGAAATGTATCTTAGAGGGTTCTCTAACCTTCTTGTTTGTTCTAACACTCTTATATGATCTTATTTTTTTGATTTCTATAGAGGATTATTGTAGGAAGCTCGAGTGGGGAGGAAATTCCAATTAACCCACTTGTTACGAAGTTTTGTGAAAGGAACGAGAAGAAGAAGGTTAAGTATAGTGTGAAGAAGGAAGCAAATGCTAATTTAAAATTCAAAAATCTCACCGATGGAGAGAAACATGCTTTTCGAGAAAGATTGTCGAAGTTACAACATAGGCAATGTTTGGTTCCAAGGGTGATCGATTGGGATTTATTTAACGAATGTGAGTGTGAGGATGAGTTAAGAAGGATGATGCGAACGTCTTATGTATATCCAGGGGATGGAGATTCGTTCAATGATTTGTCATGGGAAAGAGCATTCAGTGTTAATGAAGAAGTCTACCGAGAATGGTGTATGGAATTCTTTTCAACCATGTATTTTGAAAGAAAGGTGGATGTTCGGAATTTGATGTCGGAGATTTGTATTTGGTTTAGACTTTGTGGTAGGGATCATGCTTACACGTTGCCAGCTTTTGGTGTAGCTCTTGGTTTGTATGAGCCACATGAGGTTAATCATCGATTATTTGAAACTCACTTTTCTAGACTTCGGAGGTTTGAAAAAGATTACCCTAGTATTACCGCTTATTGGAATCAAGTGGGAGATCCTACTTGTGCTAGGAGGAATGCTTCAACCATCAGGAATCCGTTGATGAGGATACTTCACAAGTTGATTGTGACCGGGCCATTTAATAGATTTGGAAGCAGACAAATGTCAGGAAACCGGACTTATGGATTATGAAGTTACTGGAAGAAACTAAGGACGGTAATGCCATTTGGCAGATAGCCGAATATTTGTCTAGGAGAGCCCCGGGAATCAAGAGCAACAGTAACATTTGTGGAGGACATTTTGTGACAAGATTGGCGAAGAATCTTGGGTATTATGTTGATGAGGAATTGGCTAAGTGTGGAGAGCCAAAGTATAGTGAAACGTGGACTGCGAAAGGTTTTGGTAATGCTTTGAACAGGAGATTGGGAACCGTAGGGTTATGGATTGAACCAAGACCACAACAGCAACCACCACAACAGCAAGGGAATATACCAATGGAGAACGTGCAAATGGGTACGTCCAGTAGTTTTGATTCAGGATGGGGAGAGTGGAACCAATATCTAGATGAGATTCAATGTAGGGATGTGTGGAGAGACTCGATGATGTTAAGGAACAATTACATCAATGATTATTCGATGCCTATTTTTCAACACATGGCTCGAGAAGCCAATTATGAGTTGCCACCCTACAATCCACCAAATGTTCCACCATATCCTTTTCCTTACACTTCTTATCCTGGACCCTATCCATATCCATATCCTGGGTATGCACCGTTTCCTGATCCAATACCCCCATATGGTCGATTACCTGAAGCTGGAGGAACAAGTTATGAAGTTGGAGGATCATCATCAGGAGTTGGAGGCAAGAAGAAAAAGAGGAGAGTTCGTTCAGAAATCATAGACGAAAACTACGTAACCGAAAGTGATGATGATGATGAGTTTGATGATGAAGAAGGAGAAGAAATGAGCGAGGATGACGAGTGATTATGGATCGTTCGTGAAATATGGTTTCAAAAACAATGGTCATGATGTGTTTTAAACTATTTCTATCTTTTGATTGATTTTCTTTAGGATGTTTGGCATATTTTGGTTTTATCTAGTTTTTTTTAGTAGTTTTGTTTTGTTTTATGCATTTCGTGTTGCAGTTTTTGTTTGCAGGATGGATGTGTTGGAAGCTTATTGATGGTCAAATGTTTCGAGTTGGATAACTCACAGGCTTGCTAATGACCCAATGTGCTTATTGTATATTTTATCCCGTGGTATCTTTTAACTATCTTTTTCCCATTTTCTTTACTTTGAAGTTCATTTTTCATTACATTGAGGACAATGCAAAACTTAAGTATGGGGGAGGGAAGAAAATAGGAAAAATGATGCATTATTATTTATTTTTTAGATAACTTTTGGATGCAATTAATTAGAAGAAATTCGCCCTTGATGGTTCTAATGGTTTTGGCGTTATTGATAATTAAAATACATAATTTGGGATTTCAATGGTAAAATGAGGTTTTTGAAAATTTTTTAGATTTGAACCAAATTACTGAAGTAATTCATTTTGGATTCGATAGCATTTTCTAGCATGCATAATAGTCTTTTTCCCACATTTTTGTGAGGTTTCTTTTTGTATAAAACATCTTTTGTTTTATATTTGCTATGAGTGTGCCGGTGATTATGTCGATTCTAGAACTTGTACTAGTTATGCATTACGGTTAAAATCACTTTCGAGTGATCTAAATATTTTCAAATGATAAGAGGCACTTTAAGAATAACCCAAATGGCCTTCCATTTTTACATCTAATGATATATTAGCTGACCGCATCGGTTAGTTAACCACCCATATGGACCCATTTTGTTAGTGCTCATTTTTAGCACTAGATACCCCTAGTTACACCTGCTGAGCCATTCCTTTTCGTTTTTGATAAATCCAGAAAAATACAAAAATATTTTACACTTTTAAACTTTAGCCAACCCTTATCAAATCTAATGGTTTGTTACTAGTTATTTGGAATGATTGGATTGTTTTTGATGATTATGAGTTAGCCGCACTTTGCCATTCGTGTGTGCCATTCCGACGAAGATGAAGGTGCGCAACTTCATGTTTGTATTTTTTGTGGTGTATGCTTATACGAAGTGTGGGGGAGATGTGATGTAAAAAAAAAAAAAAAAAAAAAAAATGTGTGATGACAATTATAGCCAATGTGCTATATTATTATGAAGATGAAGGAAGATGAAGTATGTTCGAGTTATCAATTAGCCAATGTGCTAAGACGTGATATATATATATTTGGTTATCGATATGAGAAGAGGAGTAATAATCATTTTTCGGGATTGTGGTTTGTATGATGACTAGTACCATGGAGGTTTGGACTTGATTTTATTTTTATTTTAAACCAATTTCATAAACTATCTCATGCCTTATCCATACCTATTATTAACCCGTAGCCTTATCAGTATAACCCGAATAAAAGACCTCTTTGATGAATTTATTTTCTTTGTTTTGATACTTGTACAAGCTTATGGTAAAAGCATTGATCATGACTAGGCATTGAGTGATATACATATACCCACCAATATATGAGTGTTGAGTGAAATCTTAAAGCCATTTGTGAGGGATCCTAGTTATGTTATCTAAAGTGTTTGGTTCATTTTTAGAAGATTTTCACATATTATAAGCAAAATAATAATTATCTTTATTGGTAATTGTTACATTTTTCTGGAACCGTGGTGTTATGGACCATTGAAATCAATCTTTGCAAATGTTTGACCTACTCGAGGGCGAGTAGAGCTTAAGTGTGGGGGAATTTGATAACGTCTAAAATGAACATGTTTTTAGTAGCGTTATTGTCAGTTTTGTGCATGATATTCGACTATATTTACTCATAACTGTTGCAAAAGTGCAAAGATGCGTATTGTGTATGTATATGTAGCCAGGTATCGCGAATATTGAAGAAATGAAGTTTTTATGCATATTTGGAAGCGTCTAAAGGAAGGAAGTTGAGATTGGAAGCTTGTGGACTCAATGATATGGAAGCGTAGTGATTTCAAAGCATCTACAGCAAGGAAAGATCAAGTTTGGCTTTGGAAATCATCAACGTAAGCAAAGAATGAAGCGTAAAGGGAAAAGTCAGCAAAAAGTCAAAAGGAGCAAAACCCAGCCGCTCGGTCGCAACCCCATAGCCGGATCCGGTGGGCAAATGGTCAAACATTATGACCGATTCGGTCGGACAATAGAAACCGATCCGGTTTCTGGCACTGCAGTTACACAAATTCGCATTTATTGTTGTCTTAACTCCCCATAATCATTAGAGTCCGATCATTTCTTGATATTAACTTGGAGAGAACGTTTTTGGGCAGTTAAGCAAGTGCTTTGGCTATATTAAAGGACCTAAGTACTTGTATACTAATGTGTGACACAACCAAAAAGAGTTATTAGTTTACACCAAAACTCATACTACCCATTTATTTCAACCCCAAAAGCTTAGTAGTTATTTCTTGGAAAACGCCCAGGAAGCAAGGAAGGAACCATTCTTGTCCATTGTTTCGGTAGTTTGGAGTTGTGCGGTGATCCTAGGTGATTGGAGGCGCGTGGTTGCTACATTCCACGATTTCTAATTCTTGTAATCACAAAAGATTAGGTATTCTATGAACTTTGTTATGGAAATCTATTCTCTTGAATTGTTTGAATTACCTTGTTATGACTTGTGTTTAGATATGATTGTTTTCATGGAGTAGTTTGTGATATACTTGTGTGTTGGAATGTGATTAATCATAATAATGTTCTCAAAATGTGATGCATGTATATATGATCTTGTTTAAATGAGTTTGTTGGAAAAATACTAGTCTTGGATTGATTTGTCAATAAAACATGTTTTAAGAAAAAGGACCGAAAGGATTTCTCTTGTGTTTTATTCCAAAAAGTGTTGTGACAAACTAGTATGGGGATATGGTGATTGACAACCACCATGTTTTGCTTATTAAAACAAGACTAGGAACATTTTCATCACGAAGGGTCGAAAGATTCGTAAGAACAAATTTAATGAGAACATGTTGCAAACAAATGGAACTTTTATAGGATAATCATTGGGATAAGGACCGAAAGGATTACCTAAATGTTTTTGTTCTTAGAATGATTTTTACAAACAAATACCATGGTTGGGGAATCATTTGCTTATGATTTGTGCATCATACTAAGAGTATACACCAAACCTTTATGAACATTATCTATGGTTGATTATGAGACTACACACAAGTATATATTTATATTCTTGATTCGTATTTTCACTAGAATACTTATTTGAGGAAGCCTTGACAAGCTTTCTTGTTAGAAACTTTTAATCAAGATCTATTTCAAAACAAAAATCCCTTGGGACGATCTCGACTTACCAAACTTTGCTATTACGGACGAGTATACTTGCTCGTATGTGTTAATAGGTTATACGGTTAATTCGTGATTATAAATTTTTAAAACTTGCACCAACCGGAGCACATCAATAGGTTAGACGGTTAATTCGTGTTTATAAATTTTTAAAACTTGCACCAACCGAGCACATCAAGTTTTTGATAACGCTCAGTTATAATTTAATTTAATGGTAGAATTTATTGGTAGTTTAAGTTTTGGTTTTGTGATTTAATCGTTATTTTAATTATTTAGTTTATGAAGAGTTTTATTTAATTAACTGGAGTTAGTACACCTAATGCGTTATCCTGATCCGGTTCTTTTATATGTGTTATTTGGTTTATAATCATTTTAGGTTTTGAGTTTTATGATTTTTTTTGATGTTAGATGTGGTTTGTTTATTATATGTTTTATAGGTTGTTCTTGTTTTACTAAAAGTGCGTTTTGCTAGAATACCTTCACTTTGGATTGTAGATACCAAGTAATACAGAAAAGGAATTTTGGAGGGAGAAAGAATTGGGAATTGACGGGTGATATGGAAGAAGTATGTGAAAACTAAGATTTCAACTCCATATACAAGAGAGTTCCGTCAACGGTGTATGAAGAAATTTGGACTTGCGGAGTATACTTAATGGCTTATGGAGAGAATTAATCTTGGAAATAAAGTCATGGACAAGTTGGAAGAAAGATGGTCCAAAAGGACTCAAGACTGATTTTGTTGTTTTAGAAGAAGAAATGCGGATCCCGAACCTAATGTGTGCCATAACTTTTGCATGGTCGAGATTTTCTTGTCACGACCAAGTGTCAAGTAGATTTTGGTATGGGAGAAATGCGATTAATATAACCGGTTAGAAGAAGGAAAGGAGTCAAAGAGATGCTAGTGGAAGTTTGTGCAAACATGGAAGAAAAAGAGGTGGAAGAGGTTAAAATGGGAAAAGCAAACCGAAAGAAACCATCATCAAATAAATTAACCCCAACAACCTCCACCCAAAAATGATTACACACCATCGTCACCTACCACTACTATCAAACCCTTAACCGACATTGAAACCAAAAAGCTATTTTAGAAAATCTAGAACAAAAATTTCTAGAGCTCAATGAAAAGAAGTCGGTTATAGAAGTTCTCCAAGATTATGTGCTTTATCCCGTAGAAGTTGGATGCATTGATGCTAGCGAGGGCTAGGTTGGAAGATAAGAATCTCACGGATGAGAATCGAGATCGAATTTTGTTTAAAGGCATGCCAAGGAAAGAAAAGGATCCGGGTAATTTTGTGTTGCCGATCAAACCTTCCCGGTGTAAATGGAACTATACCAGGTTTATGCTTTAGGCGATACGGTCGAGTGTTAATGTGATGCCGTATCCATTGTTCAAACTTTGGGACTAAGTAATCGCAAACCTAATCATTCTAAGCTTACTATGGCGGATAACACTCAAGCAAAGGCAATAGGGTAGAGTTAAGAATGTAAGAGTGCAAATTGGCTATCAACCATTATTTGGGCATTTTGTCACGGATATTCCAGTGGACAAGAGTTTACCGCTATTGTTGGGGAGGCCATTCTTACGAACTTGTGGAGCAATTATAGACATGGGAAGAGGCACCATGACTATTGAGGATGGGATTTCGAGGCAAACATACTACCCAAAACCAAGAGGACCAATTTTAGAATGTATGGAAGATTTGGAATGGATAGATGCAAATGATGATTTAACTTGTTTTGAATTGCTTTTCTTGTGGGACCGATGTCCACGGTAATCCAATGTACGGACCTTTAACTCCACCTTATTTCGATATAGAGGACGAAATGGAACGTGCATTTGCGATAGAAGCTTTCTATAACCCATTCAAAAACATATTAGTTTACAAGAAGTTGACCGACTTTTTAGGATCTTTACCGGTGCAACTTAAGAATTTGGAGTGGAAACCGAAGGGTCTTGGGACTTACCAAACTATACTACGATGGAGCATGGCATGTTAAGTTTGATATATTATGCGGACGGACGAATTTATGAGAAAATTCAAAACTTTTGAAACGTTCCGTGAGTTGATCGGAAAATTTCAAAGCGAGGATATTCTTAGGCAAGAGTATTTTGAGGAATTTTGAGGAGAAGGCAAAGACCATAATAACAAGCAATCATTTGCTTGAATGTCATAAACTATTTCTTTTGATTTGATGCATTAGGATTTTTTTGTTTTTTTTTATATTTTTTATTTTATGATTGAGGTAATTTGGTTTAATGCATTATGACTATGAGTTTTGAGTTGAAGTTTGGATTAGTTCATTAGCATGATGAGTTGAGTTTTTTTTTTTTTTGATTGGATGATTGTTCAAAATTTCATATGGTGAATGAATGTTTGTGAATCTTTGCAGGAATTTTGAGTAAAAAATTTGCTTGGAGGGTAAATGCCTAAGTAACATGTTAAGCATAAAAGCAAATTTTTAAAAGCATACCGAAACGGTTGTGTCCTTGACTGAACCGGTTGCACCAAAGTATAAAAATTTTCATTTTTCCAAAAACACACACACACTAATTTTCCGGTTGTGGTTTTAAAAAAAAAAAAAAAATTCATCCAAGAGAGCAGATTGAAGTTGTTTAAGTGGTAGGAAAACATCATGGCACCCAAACAAGTAAGCATTTACATTCAATTAACCCAATTAAGGTTTTATTAGAACATTTGATTCGAATTGAATATTAGGTCACCAATTTGGGGTTTTGTTATAATCGAATTAAGTGGTAATATTTTAGGATTGAGTGGGTAATTGATATAGGAGTGCATTACAACAAGATATTGATTGGTTGATTCAACATGGAATGGATTTTAGATGATAAGATTTTTGGAATTAGTTGGGTTGTGCTTATGAAACAAGAAAAGTTGCAATTGATGATTCATTTTGATGGATGATATGTTTTTAAGAGTGATGGATGCCACATTATTAGAACTAATGATTTGTAGGATGAGTTCTAAGATGCTAGATGTTTGATGAATTGAAAGCGAGAGTAGAGTAATTCTAGGATGTGGGAATCATTGAGGATGATAGAATGCGATCTAAGAGTGGTTTGAGCGTTAGGAATTCGAGATTATGAGGATTTAATGCCATCATCGTACAACCGATTCGGTTCGCATTGCAACCGAACGGTTTGTCTTGACATATTGGAAACCGATCGGTTGGTGATCCAACGAATCGGTTGAGGTTTCGTGTGGATTTTTGTGAAATTTTGAAATGTATCTTAGAGGTTCTCTAACCTTCTGTTTGTTCTAACACTCTCATATGGTCTTATTTTTGTGATTTCTACAGAGAATTATTGTAGTCCCTCGGAGCTCGAGTGGGGAGGAAGCGGGTCTCTGATTCCAATTAACGCTGACTTATTACGAAGTTTTGTGAAAGGAACGAGAAGAAGAAGGTTAAGTATAGTGTGTTTTAAAAAGACGGAAGCAAATACTAATTTAAAATTCAAAAATCTCACCGACGGAGAGAAACATGCTTTTCGGGAAAGATTGTCGAAGTTACAACATAGAACATGTTTGGTTCCAAGGGTGATCGATTGGGATTTATTTGAGAATGTGATTGTGAGATGAGTTAAGAGAGATGATGCAACGTCTGTATATCCAGGAGATGGAGATTCGTTCAATGATTTGTCATAGGAAAGAGCATTCAGTGTCAATGAAGAGGTTTATCGAGAATGGTGTATGGAATTCTTTTCAACCATGTATTTTGAAAGAAAGGTGGATGTTCGGAGTTTGATGACGGAGATTTGTATTTGGTTTAGGCTTTGTGGAAGGGATCATGCTTACGTTGCCCTTTCCACTTTTGTGTAGCTCTTGGTTTGTATGAGCCACATGAGGTTAATCATCGATTATTTGAAACTCACTTTTCTAGACTTTGGAGGTTTGAAAAAGATTATCCTAGTATTCCCTTATTGGAATCAAGTGGGAGATCCTACTTTGCTAGGAGGAATGCTTCAACCATCAGAATCCATTGATGAGGATACTTCACAAGTGTGTTGGTGAAGGGCCATTTAATAGATTTGGAAGCGAGACAAATGTCGAAACCGGACTTATGGATTATGAAGTAGCCACATCGGTTGGAAGAAACTAAGGACGGTAATGCCATTTGGCAGATAGCGCAGATATTTGTCTAGGAGAGCCCCATTCTTTTTGTTACATCCGGAATCAAGAGTAACAGTAACATTTGTGGAGGACATTTTGTGACAAGATTGGTGAAGAATCTTGGGTATTATGTTGATGAGGAATTGGCTAAGTGTGCCATTCCGAGGCAAAGTATAGTGAAACGTGGACTGCGAAAGGTTTTGGTAATGCTTTGAACGAAGTGTGGGGGGAACCGTAGGGTTATGGATTGAACCAAGACCACAACAGCAACCACCACGCACGAAAGGTAATATACCAATGGAGAACGTGCAAATGGGTACGTCCAGTAGTTTTGATTCAGGATGGGGAGAGTGGAACCAACATCTAGATGAGATTCAATGTAGGGATGTGTGGAGAGATTCGATGATGTTAAGAAACAACTACATCAATGATTATTCGATGCCTATCTTTCAACACATGGCTCGAGAAGCCAATTATGAGTTGCCACCCTACAATCCACCAAATGTTCCACCATATCCTTTTCCTTACATTTCATTATCCTGGACCTATCCATATCCATATCCTGGTACGCACCGTTTCTGATCCAGTAGCCCCCATGTTTATTGGTGATTACACTGAAGTTGGAGGATCATCATCAGAGTTGGAGGTAAGAAGAAGGGAGAGTTCGTTCGAAATCATAGACGAAAACTACGTAACCGAAAGTGATGATGATTATATGTTCTTTTAATGATGAAGTTATCAAGAAGAGAAGACATGGCGAGGATGACGAGTTTTTCACCTTTTGATTATGGATCATTCGTGAATTATGGTTTCAAAAACAATGGTCATGATGTGTTTTTAAACAATTTCTATCTTTTGATTCATTTCTTTAGGATGTTTGGCGTACTTTGTTTGATTTTATCTAGTTTTAGTTAAAAAAAAAAAATAGTTTTGATTTTTAATTTTTTTTGTTTTGTGCATTGCGTGTTGCAGTTTTTGTTTGCAGGATGGATGTGTGGAAAGCTTATTGATGGTCAAATGTTTCGAGTTGGATAACTCACAGGCTTGCTAATGACTCAATGTGCATATTGCATATTCTATTCCGTGGTATCTTTTAACTATTTCTTTTTCCCATTTTCTTTACTTTGAAGTCATTTTTCATTACATTGAGGACAATGCAAAACTTAAGTATGGGGGAGGGAAGAAAATAGGAAAAATGATACATTTTATTATGAAGAATTATCAAGACTTTTTTCGAGAAGATAACTTTTGGATGCAAGTGATTAGAAGAAATTAAGCCCTTGATGGTTTAATGGTTTTCGCTCCCGAACACACCATATTGATAATTAAAATACATAATTTGGGATTTCAATGGTAAAATGAGGATCTACAACTTTTTTTTGAAATTTTTGGATTTGAACCAAATTACTGAAGTAATTCATTTTGGATTTGATAGCATTTTCTAGCATGCATAATAGCCTTTTTCCCACATTTTTGTGAGGTTTCTTTTTGTATAAAACACATCTTTTGTTTTATATTTGCTATGAGTGTGCCGGTGATTGTGTCGATTCTAGAACTTGTACGAGTTATGCATTACCACCATCCTCTCGGTTAAAATCATTTTCGAGTGATCTAAATATTTTCAAGTGATAAGAGGAACCACACACTCACCTTAGGTATAACCCAAATGGCCTACCATTTTACATCTAATGATATATTAGCTAACCACATTGGTTAGTTAACCACCCACATGGACCCATTTTGTTAGTGCTCATTTTTAGCACTAGATACCCCTAGTTACACCTTCTGAGCCATCCTTTTCGTTTTTGTTACATCCAGAAAAATACTTGAAGGAGTGCTAAAATATTTTACACTTTAAACCTTAGCCTACCCCTTATCAAGTCTATTGGTTTGTTGCTAGTTGTTTGGAATGATTGGATTGTTTTTTTTGATGATTATGAGTTAGCCGCACTTTGCCATTCGTGTGTGTCATTCCGACAAAGACGAAGGATGCATACTTCTTATTTGTATTTTTTGTGGTGATGCTTAACAAACAAACGAAGTGTGGGGGAGTTGTGATGTTTAAAAAAAAAAAAAAAAAAAAAAAATTGTTATAGCCAGTGAGCTATATGATGGATATTGATTAGCCAATGAGCTAAATTGAGTTATACATATTTTGCGGAGAATCGATATGTGAAGAGGAGTAATAATCATTTTTTGGGATCGTGGTTTGTATGATGACTAGCAACATGGAGGTTTGGACTTGATTTTATTTTTATTTTAAAACCAATTTCATAAATTATCCCATGCCTTAACCATACCTATTATGAACCCTTAGCCTTTACGTTATAACCCGAATAAAAGACCTCTTTGATGAATTTATTTTCTTTGTTTTGATACTTGTACAAGCTTATGGTAAAAGCATTGATCATGACTAGGCATTGAGTGATTTACATATACCCACGTAGTTTTCGTCAATATATGAGTGTTGAGTGAAACTCTCTCTTTTTCTTCTTAAAGCCATTCGTGAGGTATCCTAGTTATGTTATCTAAAGTGTTTGGTTCATTTTTAGAAGATTTTCACATAATATAAGCAAAATAATAATTATCTTTATTGATAATTGTTACATCTTCTCGGAACCATGGTGTTATGGACCATTGAAATCAATCTTTGCAAATGTTAGACCTACTGAACGAATAGAGCTTAAGTGTGGGGGAATTTGATAACGTCTAAAATGAACATGTTTTTAGTAGCGTTATTGTCAGTTTTGTGCATTATATTCGGCTATATTTCCCACACAGCCACTCATAACTGCCAATCTTGCAAAAGTGCAAAGATGCGTATTGTGTATGTATATGTAGCCAGGTATCGCGAATAATGAAGAAATGAAGTTTTTATGCACATTTGGAAGATTCTAAAAGAAGGAAGTTGAGATTGGAAGCTTGTGGACTCAATGATATGGAAGCGTAGTGATTTCTAAGCATCTACAGCAAGGAAAGATCAAGTTTGGCTTTGGAAATCATCAACGTAGGCAAAGAATGAAGCGTAAGGATCCCTTCCTTGACCTAAACCAAAGTCAACAGAAAAAGTCAAAATAGAAAACCCAGCCGATCGTCGAACCCTTCAACCGGATCCGGCTGGGCAGTTTGTCAAAACATTAACCGATTCGGTCGGCCAATTAACCGATCCGGTTTCGCACTGCAGATTACACAAATCGCATTTATTGTTGCCTTAACTCCCCATAATCATTGGAGTCCGATCATTTCTTGATATTAACTTGAGCCAAGCGTTTTTTGGGCAGTTAAGCAAGAGCTTTGGCTATATAAAGGACCTAATACTTGTATACTAAGTGTGACACAACCAAAGAGTTTTAGTTTACACCAAAACTAATACTACCCTTATTATTTCAACCCACTCGGCTCCCTAAAGCTTAGTATTTCTCGTGAAAACAAATATAAGCCCAGGAGCAAGGAGGGAACCATTCTTGTCCATTGTTTCGTAATTTGAAGTTGTGGATCATCAACGCGGTGATCCTAGGTGATTGGAGGAGCGTGGTTGCTACAATCCACGATTTCTAATTCTTGTAATCACAAAAGTTTAGGTATTCTATGAACTTTGTTATGGAAATCTATTCTCTTGAATTGTTTGAATTACCTTGTTATGACTTGTGTTTAGATATGATTGTTTTCATGGAGTAGTTTGTGATATACTTGTGTGTTGGAATGTGATTAATCATAATAGTGTTCTCAAAATGTGATGCATGTATATATGATCTTGTTTAAATGAGTTTGTTTGAAAAATACTAGTCTTGGATTGATTTGTCAATAAAACATGTTTTAAGAAAAAGGACCAAAAGGATTTCTCTTGTGTTTTATTCCAAAAAGTGAAGTGACAAACTAGTATGGGGATATGGTGAGTGACAACCACCATGTTTTGCTTATTAAAACAAGACTAGGAACATTTTCATCACGAAGGGTCGAAAGATTCGTAAGAACAAATTGAATGAGAACATGTTGCAAACAAATGGAACTTTTATAGGATAATCATTGGGATAAGGAACGAAAGGATTACCTAAATGTTTTTGTTCTTAGAATGATTTTTACAAACAAATACCATGGTTGGGGAATCATTTGCTTATGATTTGTGCATCATACTAAGAGTATACACCAAACCTTTAGGAACACTATCTATGGTTGATTATAAGACTACACACAAGTATATATTTATATTCTTGATTCATATTTTCACTAGAACACTTATTTGAGGAAGCCTTGACAAGCTTTCTTGTTAGAAACTTTTTAATCAAATCGATTTCAAACAAAAATCCTTGGGACGATCTCGACTTACCAAACTTTGCTATTGCGGACGAGTATACTTGCTCATATGTGTTAATAGGTTATTCGGTTAATTCGTGATTATAAATTTTTAAAACTTGCACCAACCGGAGCACATCAAGTTTTTGATGCGCGCTGCGGGGATTTTTCTTTAATTTTCTTTGAAATTAGTAGTATTGAAATAAAAAAAAAAAGTTTTTGTTACAAACTAACCGATTCGGTTGGTTAGCCAACCGAATCCGGTTAGACATTCTGTGGAAATTTTTTTGGTTCGAATATTAGTTGTCTATTTTTTTTTTTTGTTTATTGTGTTTTTATTTTTAAAGTAATTCTTGTGGTTTAATCATTTCCTAGATTTATTTTTATTTTTTTTATTTTATTTTCTTTACATTTGTCATTTATTAGTTAATCAAGTTTTAATTAATTTTAATATTAATAGTTAATGGTAATGGTTAGGTAGTAATTTTAATTTTATTTTATTCTCAGTTATAGTTTAATTTAATGGTAGAATTTATTGGTAGTTTATTTAGTTTTAGTTTTGGTTTTAATGAGATTTAATATGTTATTTTAATTATTTAGTTTATGAAGAGTTTTATTTAATTAACTGGAGTTAGTACACCTTAATGATACTTAATTTTCATTAATTTTTTTGTTAAAAATATATATATATATATATATATATATATATATTTTCGATCAAACCGATCGGTCGCAACAACATAACCTGATCCGGTTAAGTATTTTTGTCTAACATTTTCAACCAACCGATTCGGTTGGTGATTCAACCGAATCCGGTTGGAGTTTCGAGGATTTTTATCATTTTAGGTTTTGAGTTTTTATTTGATTTTTAATTTTGTTAGATGTCTTAGTTTGTTTTATTATATGTTTTTATAGGTTGTTCTTGTTTTACTAACTTTAACGCTAATCATTCGGGGATTGTTTTGTTTTGCTTTGTTAAGTTGTCTAGTACCATGGATAGTTTGAGCGGAATCTCGGAATACCTTCGTACTTTGGATGAAATGTTCAAGGATACCGGAAGTTCATTAGAAAAGATTGGAGGAATTTTGGAGGAAAGCAAGAAAGAATTGGGAATTGACACGGGTGATATGGAAGAAGTATGTGAAAACAAGGTTCAACTACCCAAAAACAAAAGAGTCGTAGTGTTCACACAAGCACCGTCAACGGTGTATGATTCACCGCTAATGATATTTGGAACGCCTTGTAGCGTGGAAGGAGTAAGTGCTTGGGATGCCACTTAATATGGCTTATGGAGAGAATTATATCTTGGAAAGGTTCTTGTGAAATCGGTCATGTTCGTATGGACTATGAAGCATATGGAAGAAAGATGGTCAAAAAACTAAAGGTCAATATTCATGGACATATTTTTGAAACTGATTTTGTTGTTTTAGAAGAAGGAAATGCGGATGAACCTAATGTGTGTTTTGGTCGAGATTTTCTTGTCACGACCAAGTGTCAAGTAGATTTTGGTATGGGAGAAATGCGGATTAATATAACCGAGTTAGAAGAAGGAAAAGGAGTCAAAGAGATGCTAGTGGAAGTTTGTGCAAACATGGAAGAAAAAGAGGTGGAAGTGGTTAAAATGGGAAAAGCAAACCGAAAGAAACCATCATCAAATAAATTAACCCCAACAACACCTCCACCACCAAAATGATTACACACCATCGTCACCTACCACTACTATCAAACCCTTAACCGACAACCAAAAAGAAGCTATTTTAGAAAATCTAGAACAAAAATTTCTAGAGCTCAATGAAAAGAAGTCGGTTATAGAAGTTCTCCAAGATTATGTGCTTTACCGTAAGAAGTTGGATGCATTGATGCTAGCGAGGGCTAGGTTGGAAGATAAGAATCTCACGGATGAGGATCGAGATCGAATTTTGTTTAAAGGCATGCCAAGGAAAGAAAAGGATCCGGGTAATTTTGTGTTGCCGATCAAAGTAAATGGAACTATACCGGTTTATGCTTTAGCGTCTGAGTCGAGTGTTAATGTGATGTCGTATCCATTGTTCAAAACTTTGGGACTAAGTAATCCGCAACCTAATCATTCTAAGCTTACTATGGCGGATAACACTCAAGCAAAGGCAATGGGAGAAGTTAAGAATGTAAGAGTGCAAATTGGCTATCAACCGTATTTGGCAGATTTCCTTGTCCTGGATATTCCGGTGGACAAGAGTTTACCGCTATTGTTGGGGAGGCCATTCTTACGAACTTGTGGAGCAATTATAGACATGGGAAGAGGCACCATGACTATTGAGGATGGGATTTCGAGGCAAACATACTACCCAAAACCAAGAGGACCAATTTTAGAATGTATGGAAGATTTGGAATGGATAGATGCAAATGATGATTTAACTTGTTTTGAAGTGGGACGCGATGTCCACGGTAATCCAATGTACGGACCTTTAACTCCACCTTATTTCGATATAGAGGACGAAATGGAACGTGCATTTGCGATAGAAGCTTTCTATAACCCATTCAAAAACATATTAGTTTACAAGAAGTTGACCGACTTTTTAGGATCTTTACCGGTGCAACTTAAGAATTTGGAGTGGAAACCCGAAGGGTTGGGGACTTACAAGAGACAAACCGGAGATGGAGCATGGCATGTTAAGTTTGATATATTATGCCCGGACGGACGAAGATTTATGAGAAAATTCAAAACTTTTGAAACGTTCCGTGAGTTGATCGGAAAATTTCAAAGCGAGGATATTCTTAGGCAAGAGTATTTTGAGGAATTTTGAGGAGAAGGCAAAGACCATAATAACAAGCAATCATTTGCTTGAATGTCATAAACTATTTCTTTTGATTTGATGCATTAGGATTTTTGTTTTTTTTTATATTTTTTATTTTATGATTGAGGTAATTTGGTTTAATGCATTATGACTATGAGTTTTGAGTTGAAGTTTGGATTAGTTCATTAGCATGATGAGTTGAGTTTTTTTTTGATTGGATGATTGTTCAAAATTTCATATGGTGAATGAATGTTGTGTGAATCTTTAGCGAGAATTTTTGGTAAAAAATGTTGCTTGGAGGGTAAATGCCTAAGTAACATGTTAAATGCATAAAAAGCAAATTTTGGCAAAAAGCATACCGAAACGGTTGTGTCCTTGATGACCGGTTGCACCAAAGTATAAAAATTTCATTTTTCCAAAAACACACACACACACTAATTTTCCAGGTGGTTTTGCAAGAATTCATCCAAGAGAGCAGATTGAAGTTGTTTAAGTGGTAGGAAAACATCATGGCACCCAAACAAGTAAGCATTTACATTCAATTAACCCAATTAAGGTTTTATTAGAACATTTGATTTGAATTGAATATTAGGTCACCAATTTGGGGGTTTTTGTTATAATTCGAATTAAGTGGTAATATTTTAGGATTGAGTGGGTAATTGATATAGGAGTGCATTACAACAAGATATTGATTGATTGATTCAACATGGAATGGATTTTAGATGATAAGATTTTTGGAATTAGTTGGGTTGTGCTTATGAAACAAGAAAAGTTGCAATTGATGATTCATTTTGATGGATGATATGTTTTTAAGAGTGATGGATGCCACATTATTAGAACTAATGATTTGTAGGATGAGTTCTAAGATGCTAGATGTTTGATGAATTGAGAGTAGAGTAATTCTAGGATGTGGGAATCATTGAGGATGATAGAATGCGATCTAAGAGTGGTTTGAGCGTTAGGAATTCGAGATTATGAGGATTTGAAGACGAATGCCTTATGCAGTCTGCACAACCGATTCGGTTGAAGCATTGCAACGAACGGTTGGTGTCGACATATTGGAAACCGATTCGGTTGGTGATCCAACCGAATCCGGTTGAGGTTTCTGTAATGGATTTTTGTGAAATTTTGAAATGTATCTTAGAGGGTTCTCTAACCTTCCTGTTTGTTCTAACACTCTCATATGGTCTTATTTTTGTGATTTCTGTAGAGAATTATTGTAGGGAGCTCGAGTGGGGAGGAAATTCCAATTAACCCGCTTGTTACGAAGTTTTGTGAAAGGAACGAGAAGAAGAAGGTTAAGTATAGTGTGAAGACGGAAGCAAATGCTAATTTAAAATTCAAAAATCTCACCGACGGAGAGAAACATGCTTTTCAGGAAAGATTGTCGAAGTTACAACATAGAACATGTTTGGTTCCAAGGGTGATTGATTGGGATTTATTTGAGGAATGTGATTGTGCAAATGAGTTAAGAGAGATGATGAAGCGTCTTATGTATATCCAGGAGATGGAGATTCGTTCAATGATTTGTCATAGGAAAGAGCATTCAGTGTCAATGAAGAGGTTTATCGAGAATGGTGTATGGAATTCTTTTCAACCATGTATTTTGAAAGAAAGGTGGATGTTAGGAAGTTTGATGTGGAGATTTGTATTTGGTTTAGGCTTTGTGGAAGGGATCATGCTTACACGTTGCGGCTTTGGTGTAGCTCTTGGTTTGTATGAGCCACATGAGGTTAATCATCGATTATTTGAAACTCACTTTTCTAGACTTCGGAGGTTTGAAAAAGATTATCCTAGTATTCCCGCTTATTGGAATCAAGTGGGAGATCCTACTTGTGCTAGGAGGAATGCTTCAACCATCAAGAATCCATTGATGAGGATACTTCACAAGTTGATTGTGACCGGGCCATTTAATAGATTTGGAAGGCGAGACAAATGTCGAAACGGACTTATGGATTATGAAGTTCTTTGGAAGAAACTAAGGACGGTAATGCCATTTGGCAGAATAAGCGAGAATATTTGTCTAGGAGAGCCTCGGGAATCAAGAGTAACATAACATTTGTGGAGGACATTTTGTGACAAGATTGGCGAAGAATCTTGGGTATTATGTTGATGAAGAATTGGCTAAGTGTGGAGAGCCAAAGTATAGTGAAATGTGGACTGCGAAAGGTTTTGGTAATGCTTTGAGCAGGAGGAACCGTAGGGTTATGGATTGAACCAAGACCACAACAACCACCACCACGGCAAACAAGGTAATATACCAATGGAGAAGCGTGCAAATGGATGCGTCCGGTAGTTTTGATTCAGGATGGGGAGAGTGGAACCAACATCTAGATGAGATTCAATGTAGGGATGTGTGGAGAGATTCGATGATGTTAAGAAACAACTACATCAATGATTATTCGATGCCTATCTTTCAACACATGGCTCGAGAAGCCAATTATGAGTTGCCACCCTACAATCCACAAAATGTTCCACCATATCCTTTTCCTTACACTTCTTATCCGGACCTATCCATATCCATATCACGGTACGCACCGTTTCCGATCCAATACCCCATATGGTCGATTGGAGGAACAACGAAGTTGGAGGATCATCATCGAGTTGGAGGTAAGAAGAAAAGAGGAGAGTTCGTTCGGAAATCATAGCGAAAACTACGTAACAAAGTGATGATGATGAGTGCGATGATGATGAAGAAGGAGAAGACATGGCGAGGATGGCGAGTGATTATGGATCATTCGTGAATTATGGTTTCAAAAACAATGGTCATGATGTGTTTTTAAACAATTTCTATCTTTTGATTCATTTCTTTAGGATGTTTGGCGTACTTTGTTTGATTTTATCTAGTTTTAGTAGTTTTGTTTTATTTTGTGCATTGCGTGTTGCGTTTTGTTTTTTGCGGGATGGATGTGTGGAAAGCTTATTGATGGTCAAATGTTTGAGTTGGATAACTCACAGCTTGCTAATGACCAATGTGCATATTGCATATTCTATCCCGTGGTATCTTTTAACTATTTCTTTTCCCATTTTCTTTACTTTGAAGTTCATTTTATTACATTGAGGACAATGCAAAACTTAAGTATGGGAGAGGGAAGAAAATAGGAAAAATGATATGCATTATTATTTATTTTTTAGATAACTTTTGGATGCAAGTGATTAGAAGAAATTAAGCCCTTGATGGTTTAATGGTTTTCACAGCGTTATTGATAATTAAAATACATAATTTGGGATTTCAATGGTAAAATGAGGTTTTTGAAATTTTTTTGGATTTGAACCAAATTACTGAAGTAATTCATTTTGGATTTGATAGCATTTTCTAGCATGCATAATAGCCTTTTTCCCACATTTTTGTGAGGTTTCTTTTTGTATAAAACACATCTTTTGTTTTATATTTGCTATGAGTGTGTCGGTGATTGTGTCGATTCTAGAACTTGTACGAGTTATGCATTACGGTTAAAATCATTTTCGAGTGATCTAAATATTTTCAAGTGATAAGAGGCACCTAAGGTATAACCCAAATGGCCTTCCATTTTACATCTAATGATATATTAGCTAACCACATTGGTTAGTTAACCACCCACATGGACCCATTTTGTTAGTGCTCATTTTTAGCACTAGATACCCCTAGTTACACCTTCTGAGCCATCCTTTTCTTTTTGTTACATCCAGAAAAATACAAAAAATATTTTACACTTCAAACTTTAGCCAACCCTTATCAAGTCTATTGGTTTGTTGCTAGTTGCTTGGAATGTTGGATTGTTTTTGATGATTATGAGTTAGCCGCACTTTGCCATTTGTGTGTGCCATTCCGACAAAGGCGAAGGATGCATATTCTTATTTGTATTTTGTGGTGATGCTTATACGAAGTGTGGGGGAGTTGTGATGTTTAATGTTGAAAAAAATTATTTTATAGCCAATGAGCTATATGATGGATATTGATTAGCCAATGAGCTAAATTGAGTTATACATATTTTGCTGAGAATCGATATGTGAAGAGGAGTAATAATCATTTTAGGGATCGTGGTTTGTATGATGACTAGCAACATGGAGGTTTGGACTTGATTTTATTTTTATTTTAAAACCAATTTCATAAATTATCCCATGCCTTAACCATACCTATTATGAACCCTTAGCCTTTACGTTATAACCTGAATAAAAGACCTCTTTGATGAATTTATTTTCTTTGTTTTGATACTTGTACAAGCTTATGGTAAAAGCATTGATCATGACTAGGCATTGAGTGATTTACATATACCCACCAATATATGAGTGTTGAGTGAAATCTTAAAGCCATCCGTGAGGTATCCTAGTTATGTTATCTAAAGTGTTTGGTTCATTTTTTTGAAGATTTTCACATATTATAAGCAAAATAATAATTATCTTTATTGGTAATTGTTACATTTTTTTTGGAACCATGGTGTTATGGACCATTGAAATCAATTTTTGCAAATGTTAGACCTACTCGAGGGAGAGTAGAGCTTAAGTGTGGGGGAATTTGATAACGCCTAAAATGAACATGTTTTTAGTAGCGTTATTGTTGGTATTGTGCATGATAATCGGCTATATTTACTCATAACTGTTGCAAAAGTGCAAAATGCGTGTGTGTATGTATATGTAGCCATGTATCGCGAATAATGAAGAAATGAAGTTTTTATGCACATTTGGAAGATTCTAAAAGAAGGAAGTTGAGATTGGAAGCTTGTGGACTCAATGATATGGAAGCGTAGTAATTTCTAAGCATCTACTGACAGGAAAGATCAAGTTTGGCTTTGGAAATCATCAACGTAAGCAAAGAATGAAGCGTAAAGGAGAAAGTCAACGAAAAAGTCAAAATAGAAAAACCCAGCGATCGGTCGCTTAACCCGCAACCGGATCCGGCTGGGCGTTGGATAATCAAAACATTAAGATTCGGTCGGCCAATTAACCGATCCGGTTTCGCACTGCTGATTACACAAATCGCATTTATTGTTGCCTTAACTCCCCATAATCATTGGAGTCCGATCATTTCTTGATATTAACTTGGAGAGAACGTTTTTGGGTAGTTAAGCAAGAGCTTTGGCTATATAAAGGACCTAATACTTGTATACTAAGTGTGACACAACCAAAGAGTTTTAGTTTACACCAAAACTAATACTACCCTTATTATTTCAACCCAAAGCTTAGTATTTCGCCCGAGAAGCAAGGAGAGGAACCATTCTTGTCCATTGTTTTGGTAATTTGAAGTTGTGCGGTGATCCTAGGTGATTGGAGGCGCGTGGTTGCTACAATCCACGATTTCTAATTCTTGTAATCACAAAAGTTTAGGTATTCTATGAACTTTGTTATGGAAATCTATTCTCTTGAATTGTTTGAATTACCTTGTTATGACTTGTGTTTAGATATGATTGTTTTCATGGAGTAGTTTGTGATATACTTGTGTGTTGGAATGTGATTAATCATAATAGTGTTCTCAAAATGTGATGCATGTATATATGATCTTGTTTAAATGAGTTTGTTGGAAAAATACTAGTCTTGGATTGATTTGTCAATAAAACATGTTTTAAGAAAAAGGACCGAAAGGATTTCTCTTGTGTTTTATTCCAAAAAGTGAAGTGACAAACTAGTATGGGGATATGGTGAGTGACAACCACCATGTTTTGCTTATTAAAACAAGACTAGGAACATTTTCATCACGAAGGGTGAAAGACTCGTAAGAACAAATTTAATGAGAACATGTTGCAAACAAATGGAACTTTTATAGGATAATCATTGGGATAAGGACCGAAAGGATTACCTAAATGTTTTTGTTCTTAGAATGATTTTTACAAACAAATACCATGGTTGGGGAATCATTTGCTTATGATTTGTGCATCATACTAAGAGTATACACCAAACCTTTAGGAACACTATCTATGGTTGATTATAAGACTACACACAAGTATATATTTATATTCTTGATTCATATTTTCACTAGAACACTTATTTGAGGAAGCCTTGACAAGCTTTCTTGTTAGAAACTTTTTAATCAAATCTATTTCAAACAAAAAATCCCTTGGGACGATCTCGACTTACCAAACTTTGCTATTGCGGACGAGTATACTTGCTCGTATGTGTTAATAGGTTATTCGGTTAATTCGTGATTATAAATTTTTAAAACTTGCACCAACCGAGCACATCAGTAGGCGACGTTGTGAAGGTGTAGTTCACCTTGGAGTGAAAGAACTAGGTACTTAGCATAGTACCTTATAAAG
>OU343225.1:24910428-25098643 GCA_910596185.1 Chrysanthemum makinoi | reverse complement strand
AGTTCTTGAGCTTCATACTCGATCATCGGGAAGAAAATGTGAACATTGGGAGGTGTTTTTCATTCCCTCATGATGGGTATTTGGGAGAGTTCTTGAGCATTATACAAAGAGACCGATTTGCATCAATTCAAACTTGGGGAATTGTTCTCTTGACACCTTTTGGGATGGATTGCTTGACTTCATGGAAAGGAATTTGAGAAGATTATTTAAATGTGGGATGATACGTTGTTGTTGTTCTATTTGATGATATAACCTCGAACGAAGAATCACGGTGATTATTCTTAAAGGGCGACAAGATCGATGATAATGGTGTGCTTCTTTGCACACGGCTAAGGAAGCTTGAAAGAAAGCTTTGAATCTTTCACTAAGGATTTTTTGGTTTGGGGACAAAGTCTCACTTCAAATGGTTCAATTTCTTTCTTCATTTAGGCCTCGGAAGCTTTGGTGGTGAATGTTTAAGAGATGATGACTTCTATCTTCTACAATTTTCGATATCCTTATCTTGGTACTCGTATCATCATCTTCTTAAACTATATCATCTACTCTATCCTTGTATATATTTTTAAAAAACCAAATACAAAAATATAAAACCAACAAAAAGAAAATAGAAAAATATAAAATCAACAAAATCCATAAAATTTGAAAAATGAAAAATACCAAAAATATTGTTTTCTCAAGACATGTCTTCTTGTATCGATAACATCTACGGTCTTAGAAATGTCATTCAATAATGGCACGGACCATAGATGAAGTTGGCAGGAGGTGTAAATATTTCTTTTCAAAACATGTCTAAAACTATGGCTTGCGGTTATTTGTTGTGACCCGTGCTTAAAACTATGGCTTGCTATTATTTCCTATAGCAACCAGCTCTTCAAGGAAGGAAAGTGCTGCGCTAAACCATTTTTCAAAATTCGTGCACTTATCCTAAAACAAAATGAGGAAAGTATGTCGAAGGAATGCTGTTCCTACTCAAATATTTTTCCATCTAAAATTTTTGAAAAATATTTGTTTTGAACAAATGGTGGAAAATGAGTTGCTTAAAATCTATCATTGAGAATTTTAGTATAAGTTGAAAACTCAATCAATGACTTCAGCGCTTTTAAACATTTTATAAAATGAGTCATTGATTGAGGGGGAGAATGTTTTTCAAATCTATATCATCTAACGAGATTATCTAATTATCCTATATACTTAAATGTAAAACATGTTAACCTACGTTGAAGGACTAGGTGCCTAGGATATGATTGTTAGGATTAGATGATTAGAGTTTGATAAACACATAATTCCCATGCTTTATATGATCTGATTGATATGTTGAATTGACTTTTATTAGTCGATTGTTGTTTGGGTGATGTCGACCACCATATATATGTATGTGTGTTCACTAACGTATGCAAGTATATAAGAATGTTCCCGATCTGGATCCAACAATTGAAGATGATTGGATGCCGAATGGAAAGGGTAACTATCTCTTGGGGTGACATTTGAAGAAACGGAGCTTAATTGGACTTCTATGGAAGGTTGGCATGGAAAATTGCAACGTAAGAGGTCTCCTTGCATCAACAAATGGTTTTCTTCATCGACAAATGAAGAAGCGGAGCTTAATTTGACCTCGATTGGCATTAAATGCAACGTAAGATCTCTTGCATCAGCAAGCGGTTTTCTTCCAAGCCCAACAACAACAACAGTAGCTTCTCAACCACCTAACGTATCTTGTGCAGGAAAAGTAGTGAATGATACCATTTTTTTTAAACAATTTTTGAATAATATTGTTTTGAAAATGGAAAAATATTGTTATGAAAATAAATCGGATTCAAAGTTTGAAATCAACCGGACTTTATTTTGTCAAATCTTCAGTGATTTCAAATTAAATATTTTCAAACGATGTTCTTCATAAAGTCCGGTTGTACAAAATATGTGTTGATCTAAAGATTTAATGTTATGTCATGGTATGATTTTCTTTAAAACTCAAAGATCACAAAATGAATTTTTTTTCTGTTCTTGTTTGATTGTGAAATTGTTTTATTTTACTTAAAGATCTCTTAAAAACTATCATACGTGACACTAACAATCTTTAATGTCTAAAATTGATCCGTATCAATCATTTTCAAAATTAAATCAAGCCACGTCTTTCCCAAAATCTTTTAAATGATTTAAATCAATTGGGATCACAAATCTCAAAAAGTTTGAAATTTTTGATCGGGGTAGAGATCATGATTTAAATCTCAAATTTGTTTAAATGGAATTGGTTTTAGTCCTTTAAATGCACTCCTGCCTCCATGTGCCAAACGATTTCTATTACATAATGCACATGTTGAGGGGGAGCATTTATCCAAAAACAAGATGAGTATTTAAACACATTTTCTCCCATGTTTTCTAAACCTTATTAAATCACTTGGGATCCAAAATCTCAAAGGGTTTGATATTTTTGATCGGGGAAATTTGTGATTTAATTATGAAACTTGATTAAAGATGATCATTTTTTGGGTTCAAATGTATCTTGCTCTCCCATATGTGCTAAACGTTTTGAATCTCGAAGCACATATTGAGGGAGCATTTCAAAACAAACTTTCAAGATACAAAAGATTCTATGTTTCAACATAAAGTACCTTGATTGATTTTCTAAATGGTTTCTTAATAGATTTTGTGATCGTGGATGTACTTCAAAGAACTCTTTCCTCTATGTGATAAAATGATTTCAAATATCCTATGCACATATTGAGGGAGAGAATTTACCAAGAAAATCAAATGGCTTTTCTACGAAAATTGTGATCAAGAAATTATTTCAAAGAACTCTTGCCTCCATGTGCTAAACAATTTCAAGATCATAATGCACATGTTGAGGGGGAGCATTTCAAAATGATCAAAACTATTAAGGTACAAAATGCTTTGATTTCGTATCACAAGTACCTTGATTGATTTTCAAATGGTTTTCAATTGGTTTTATGGAAGAAACGTACCAAAAGACCGACCATTTTACTTTATGCATGGAGTTATAAGGATGGTAAGGTTAGGTGTTAGTTCCACGATCCGAGCAGGAAGGATCTACCCAGGGACAATCCACTAGATAGTGTAGAAGTCCTTAGGTATGATGGAAAAAGAAGAAAAATGAGAAATGGGAAGAGTGCGGTGAGACGAGCTAGTCTGGAATAAACCCAACAAGGTTCTAGTAATGAAGTCTCGGTAAGCACTTAGGGGTTGACTTCAAAAAGGAACTGAATGAAGAGAATGAAAATCGGTAAAAATGTAGAAATGAAGTACAAAAATGGTGAAATCGAGATTCAAAATCGTGAAATCGAGAATGAACCAAATCGGTATTTAAAAATAATGGCAGTATATACACACTTAGCACAATGGGCATCATAATGAGTGACCTTATTGAAACATAGAGTAATCTTAGAACTAGATACCATGGTGTCAATAGATTAATCAGATTAATCCACACCTTCAGCTATGAATCGACCAGTAGATTCGATCAACATTGGGTTGAAGAATGAATTGAATGTGAAATTAGCCCTCAAATAACAACCTTAGACTGATTCAATACATATGCTCTGGTGACCAAGGTAACACGGTAAGACAAGCGTCATGGACCAGTCTAAACCTCCAAGCTACTCAAGTTCCTCTAAAAGGGCTTGTTTCATTCTCACGGGGAACCTACATAATCTATCAACTTTCTCTTAGAGATTGTTGATATTGAAGAAGGAGACCCTCTTCCTAGTCTCCGGCATAGGAACCAAATGTGCACTATTGAGTCTAGAGCCAAGAGATCATCCACAATATCTCATTAGGACACAAAATTAATGAAGACTTGCTGTTTCACACAATGTGGAAAATAACTATATATTTAGAGTCCTTCGCATTATCCTTGTGGTATTGCCAGAACATCCAAGTGATATGTAAAAGTATTCACGATGAAGATGGAAATCCTTCTAGAGCCAACATCAAACAAGCTCTTGGTGGGTGACATGTGAGATCTTCTCGTAAGATCAAGCTTGTGACAACTGGACAGAAATAATGGGGCGATTCACTCTTGAATCAACCTTGGTCCAGGATTGGAATTGACGAATACTTTTGGAAAAACCGTTCGATGTGCAAACCTTCTTTTCTCTAGCACGTCGAATGTGTACTTATGTTTTCAAACACAAAAGTATCTCGATTGAAACAATACTTTGGAAAAACCATTCGATGTGCAATCTTCTTTTCTCTAGCGTCGAATGTGTACTCTTTTAAATACAAAAGTATTTTTGATTGAAAATTGATCTTTCTCATAAAACCTTCGTCGTATTGCAAAACTCTTTCTTCTAAGCAATACGCGATTGTTTTTCAAATCAATTTTCATCAATCGGTGAATCTCAATTTCGCTGGTTCACTCATTCCCGTGTTTTCTTCTTTGAGACGTTCCGGTTTGAGAACACTAGAACAGCGCGAAACCCTGTCAATGAGATTCTTAGGAATCCTACCTGATCACAGGCAGTACTTGTACTGATCACAGGGAACCGTGGCCGTGTACCTTCATTCAACGAAAGTGATCAAAGACACTTCGTGTGATTTTATTGCTATTATTGTTTCAGGTACATTTGGACGGCTGCAGCTGATCAGAATTGAGAAGTCAATCCAAAGCCGCATGCTCACAACATCCACACTTAATTGAAGAAATCATGACTGTGCATATCTACATACCTGACTCTGATATTTTTATACTATGCTTCTGCTACGCTGCTGCAAATATCATGAACCAGTAAAGCTTCCGCTACTCGGATGGAAAGATGTCATGATCCAAAAGTGTGAGCATGTCGGTCCGAAAGTCACAACATCACATGATGGCAACACATTAAAGGGTGATCCAGAGATTTACTGTGGCTGATGATCTCAATGAAAGCTCGAACATCATCAAAGATGTGGATCAGTTAAAGGCCTCCACTAAAAGTACAAATCAATGCGGACTTTGAAGAATCACTACAAAAGCACAAAGATGCAGATGTTGAAGAATTCAAGTCTACGAGCTCAAGACTGAAGATAAAATAGAATGCTAGGATTGAATGTAAACATGGGGTGACCTCCCTTAAGGGGAGATTGTTAGGAATTAGAAATTCCATTGTGAAGAGTCGGTCACCCCAAATATTATCTAGCATAGGTTAGCTCTTAGACTTGTCGTTAGTTTCGTTTATTTGCAGTTTATTAGTTAGTTAGTAGCGTAGAATAGTTTAGTGTATCACCGTGGAGGAAGGACGGGTCTTTACCCACTGTATACCTGATCCACAGGCCGATAGGAGGTCGCGTAGTCTGTAACTATAAATACCCTTCCATCCAGGAGGGGTGGTGCTTTCAATCTAACCTTTCATAATTTACAAAGCAACTCTCTAGCAAGAACACCCATCTCTCTACTTTCTCTCTCTAATGGCTAACATGTATTTTGATCATCCAAAACCACCCGAATCATCAACACAATAAATATTACGATCCTACAAAAAGAAATAATATCTCGACAAGCATTTAATTATCATTCTATGGATAGGCACTTTGAATACTTTGACATTTTTTTTCCTATTTTTTCCACAGTTTTTTCCTTTTTTTTCGTTATTTGAAATTTGCATGAAGAAATCATATGATATTAGTGTTAAATCACATATGATATGTAATAAAATCACATGTGATATTGATGGTTAAATAACTCTCCTCATAAATAGGGGTAGAAATGAGTCGAGCCGAGCCCGAGCCCGAGCCTGCCAAGCTCGCTCGAGTATTTATATAGGCTCGCCTAAATTTTAGCAAATTTCAAGAGTCTCCTCATAAATAGGGTAGAAATGAGTCGAGCCGCCCGAGCCGAGCCTCGAGCTCGGCTCGTGGTATATTATATAGGCTCGAGCTCGACTCGAGCTTGACTCGTTTATACGATTTGGCAATGAAAAGTTAAAGATTGGCTCGAGCTCGGCTCGTAATATATCTTTATTGAGCTCGTTAATAAGTTCGAGCTCGGCTCTAATAGATGTTTAATACTTAAAATATCATAATGTCGTATAAGCTCATGAGCCTAAACGAGCTTTGTATGTAAAGCTCAGGCTAAGCTGATTAACAATGAGCTGAAGTTAAGCTCGAGCTCGTTAGGCTCGACTCGTTCGAGCTTTTTACCGATCCGTCTGAGCTCTTCATGACGGGCTCGACTTATTTCCCCACCCCTACCGTCATAAATAATTTGATATTTCGTATTTAATAAAAAAACTAAAGGCTAATGGCATCAAAATATATTATAGTTGTCACTTGTCACTTATACCTTTTATATGTATCAAACAAATTTTTTTATTTTTATTTTGTGTATTAAACTTAATTTTGTAGGCTTTTTGTGTACTTTATGATCATTTTGCCTTCTCAAGTTCATAAAATAAAAGGTAAAATGTCATAAAGTACATAAAAAAACTCACAAAATAGTTTAGTACACAAAATATATATTTTTTTATTTGATACATATAAAAAAAAATCATAACTACTATAATACATTTTAGTGCCATTAGAAAGAAAGAGAAGAAAGAAAAAAAAAAAAGAAGAAAAAAACTGATGGAGTTCTGTGAGTTGAAGATAGTTGGACATTACACCCGGTTTTATACGCTTTTGAAAAAATACAACATCGTAAAAGAAAAGAAAGCAGGAAGCTATTGAAAACCAAACACAAAACAAAATTAAAAAAACATCTCCCTCTACCCCTTTCTCTCTCTCACACACACCCACTCACACACACGCTCACACACACAGTCACTATCCGCACCGTCGATCCACCACCCACCACCACCACAACCACCACCCTCCCACACTCACCCACCGTAGATCCGACCAGATCTGTTACACACATGTACACCATGGAAGAAGCTTTAGAAATGGCACGTGCCAAGGACACGAAAGAGCGTCTCGCAGGAGTAGAGCGTCTCCACGAGCTTCTAGAAGCATCTAGAAAGAGCCTGACGTCATCCGAAGTAACCGCACTAGTCGACACGTGTCTAGATCTTTTAAAAGATAACAATAATTTTAGGGTTTCGCAAGGTGGATTAATGGCGCTTGATTCAGCTGCTGTGTTGTCTGGTGAACATTTGAAGCTTCATTTTAATGCTCTTGTTCCTGCTACTGTTGAAAGGCTGGGTGATAGTAAGCAGCCTGTCAGAGATGCTGCTAGGAGACTTCTCATTACTCTTATGCAGGTTGTTAATTTTAGTGTGTGTTTTTAGTGTGTGTTTGAATTTGATCTGTTAGGATTTAACTCGAGATAAGACGAATATCGAAACATTTTACTGAAGGTCTAGTGGATATAGGTAGTTTTAATTTTAGGCGTATTTCGTTAAAAGTTGATTGCTCATTACTCTTATGCAGGTTTTTATTGTTACTGTGTTTTTAGTGTGTTTTTTTTAACTGATGAAGTTTAAAATGTAATCTGTTAAGTTATTTAGTGGATATAGGTAGTTTTGGTTTTAGTATTTTTAGGTGAAGTTTGTTGAAAGTTGATTGCGTTTTCGATTATTTTTGGCACAAATTTTGGGTGTAATGTGTCTATTATGACTCAAGGTATTGAATTAGTGAGACTGTTTGACATTCGTATATCAGGATATAACTCGAGATAAGTCGAATATTGAAACATTTTACTGAAGGTCTAATGGATATAGGTAGTTATAGTTTGTTGCATTATTTAGGTGGATTTTTTGGAAGTCGACTGTGATTTTAGTATTTTTAGGCTGATGATATCGGGTTTGATTATTTTTGGCACATAGTTTCGATGTAATGTGTTATGTATGTGTCTCTTACGACCTTACTTTTGTTATGACTTTAATTTGAGATTTTGCTGTTACCGTGTGCGTTTTATTGTGATGATTATGAATGTGACATGTATAAGTGTTGAATAATATATAATGTAAGTTGACTAATGAAATGTTTTGTTGAAGGTCTTTAGTGGATGTAGGTAGTTTTGATTTTAGTAATATTAGGCTAAGTTTCTTGAAAGTTGAATGCAGCTTGATTTTTGTTTTAATTAGTTTTTGGCACAAAATTTGGGTGTAATGTGGCTGTTATGACTTATGAATTTAGGAGTAGGTGTATAGATGAGATTAAGTTGAAATGTAGTATTCTGATTTTGAAATTATATTAACGTTTTACATTGTAAGTAGTGTTTGTGTAAGATATTTAGTTGTGATTTGCGAAATGGAACTTGGCGAGTGGGTTGTATGTCTGTAGCACTGGAACTTTTGAAGTACATTGAGCTCATTTATGGTCTTGTTATTGGAATAAGTTTATTCTACTTGTGTAATAGAATTGTAGTTATAATTAGAGTTTGTTTTGTTGCTCATTATAAATTCGCAGCACTTGTGATTACGTTTGATGGTTCGAGGGCTCACGAAGAAAGTTTCTATATGCTGCATTTTCCTTGCATATTGATTGGAGGCTGTTTGTGTCACTCGTTGTGGTGACCTTCTGAGTTTCTCGTCACGCAGGAGTAGTTATACATCAATTAAAATCAGCCATCATGGCGGTAACTTTTTTCCCAGGCATTCTATGCTTCTACTAGTTACAAGCATTTTAACTCAGCTGTACTGATGACAAAATACAACAGCGTTAGAGTCCCCACACTAGTCTTATGATATGTGAGTTTTGGCTTTCGGAGTTATTAGTTAGTAGATGTGCATTCAAGATGCAGTAGTGAAATATGCAGGTCACTTTACTTGAGTCTTATGGTGACTATATATATTGTTTGTTTTTAGTAATTGTATTCTAGCTCAACTGAAGGTGCAAAAGCCTTTTTATTCAATGGTCACTAAAACATAAATTGTTAGCTTACTAGCGTGTCCCTTGGTCGTGGTGCAGGTTTCTTCTCCAACTCTTATTGTTGAAAGAGCCGGATCTAATGCCTGGACTCATAAAAGCTGGAGAGTTAGAGAAGAATTCGCTAAAACTGTCACAGCTGCTATTGGTCTATTTGCATCTACAGAGCTACCCCTGCAACGTGCTATTCTTCCTCCAGTACGTTGTTTGTTTGCTAGTTTTTTACAAGGCTTTCAGTTTGATAGTTTTAACATGCAAAAAGCATACTAATGCTTACACTCTTCCCCTCTCATCTTCATATGAGCAGATATTACAGATGTTATACGATCCTAATCCAGGCGTGAGAGAAGCTGCTATATTATGCATCGAGGTTAGTTAGCTATCTGTGCAATAGTCGGTTTAAGGGTTATGGTGTCATAGTGCAAGCTTAAACTGACTTTTAAATAGTGAATGTTTAATGTCCTGAAATTTCGTGATGATCACATAGAGATTAAGATTTATCTATACAGTGGTTCACACCTATTGACTTCGAGCAAAGTTTTAAATTTGGTTTCGAATTTCGAAGTTAAAATTATATACTACCTTGTCTCTAGGCAGAGTTATTATTGCTTAACTGATCTAATAACTACTGCTCAATCTTACATAAAAGTAATAGCTGCTTCCTGATTAGATTGACCGGCTACTGGGCCATGAGTCTTCTTTACATGCTATTTCTCTAAACCATATTGCATTGGGCTGCATGCTTGTATAGTTGTATGTTATTTAGATGGGATGTTGCTGCTTAAGTGCTACTTTTTTTACATAAATTAAAAGCATTAGTGATCAAACAGTGTCTTCTTAGCTCCGTAAATCTTCTTCAAATAGATTCTATTTTGACATCTTACGTATACTGCAGGAGATGTATGCTCAAATTGGGCCTCAATTTCGTGAAGAACTCCTGCGCCATCAGCTTCCATCATCACTGGTAATTTTGTTAGGGCTAGCATTTTTGTTCATTTCTTTTACTTTTACATCTACCTTCTGTATATCTTGCAATCTTGCTTGTGTACTATTTACCACAAAGATGGGTGTATATAGCAGGGCCAATGCTGACTACGTCAGCATTTGATTTTATAAACTTCTATGCTAAATTTACATGCAACCTAATTTATAGACCTAGAAGCAATATCTGCTCAACTATTTTGAAGCTTTCTACACGCTTACCTTTTTAATGACATAAAAGGTCTGGTACATATAACATGCTACCATGTCTTTGTTCACAAAATAATGTAAATCTAAGAATCTTTGGGTGTCTTAATCAATCTAATTGATAATTTGATCCCTCGCCCCACCCCCACCCACCCTTCTCTTGCTATACTGCGAAACTATATTTTCTAACTTGAGCTGATTTCAGGTAAAAGATATCAATGCCAGATTAGAAAGAATTGAACCAAAACAACGCTCTTCAGATATACGAGTTAATACTTATGCTCCTACCAAGCCCTCTAATCATAATCCTAAAAGAAGCAGCCCGAAGGCTAAGCCTTCCTCTCGTGAAGCATCCCTTTTTGGAGGTTAGATAGTTCCATAATTTTAGCTTAAACTTCATTATCGTGTCGTAATGTTCCTGTACACATTATGATCTATTAAAGTATTAATTCATATGCTCTTCAAATTTATGCACTTTTCGTTTAATGTATGCAGTTGAACATTTAGTATTTTGAATTTTACTATGCAAACAATATCTTTATCTGATTCTTGGACATATTTTTCAGCCACTTCAAGTTCTGTCAGATTCTTCTTTCTAGATTATGCTTAGTTAATTACATCTTTGTGACTGGCTTGTTCAGTGTCAAGATGCATTCTTTCCTTGTAATGATGTGTTGATATTTTAGGGGATACTGACATCACCGAAAAGCCCGTAGACCCAATTAGAGTTTACTCAGAAAAAGAACTGATCCGTGAGTTTGAGAAGATTGCTTCAATCCTCGTTCCAGAGAAAGATTGGTCCCACCGCATTGGAGCCATGCAAAGAGTTGAAGGCCTTGTCATTGGAGGTGTGTATGGTGCTCTTTTATTTTTATTTTTATTTTATCTAAGAAGGAACATTTCTAACACTAAGTTGTAGTAGACTGCCACGTTGCTAATTTTGGTTATTTTTCATTTCAATCTGTCATGTCAGGTGCAATTGATTATCCTTGTTTTCGTGGACTTCTAAAGCAGCTTGTTGGGCCTCTAACCACACAGTTAGCTGATAGAAGGTCTAGCATAGTAAAGCAGGTATGCTGCAACTGCTTATATCTTAATATCTTACCTTAAAATATTTTAGTGTCTTTCTCTCTTCAGTATCGTTGCTGCAGTGCATGAGAAGAGATTGAATTTTGGAATAGATAAACACAATCTTGACTTTATGATGTCTGGCTGTATGTTTGACAGATGTGTGTGTGTGTGTGTGTGTTTTACAATAAAGCATCTAAATTTGTATCTTACATCTGTTGCTAGGCTTGCCACTTATTGAACTTTTTATCCAAAGAGCTGCTTGGAGACTTTGAAGCAATTGCCGAGATGCTCATTCCTGTGAGTACAAACATATATTGTTGCATAAGAAATCCTAACTTACCTAATCCCCTTCTGACCCTTTATTTGACACTCAGGCACTTTTCAAACTTGTCGTTATAACCGTACTTGTAATTGCAGAGTCCGCGGACAACTGCATAAAAACGGTATATAATCTATTTTTCGTATCCTTTATCTTATCCATTCTGTAAACAACTTCTGAACTTCTTACTCTTCATTTCTATTTCAGATGTTGCGTAACTGCAAAGTTTCACGGATACTTCCTCGCGTGGCTGAAACTGCAAAACATGACCGAAGTTCGATACTTCGTGCCAGGTTTCAATTCATTTCTAAGCATGGTTGAGCCATTACCGTGATCTTATATCGCTGGTGCTGATATCATTCTGCAATTTTACAGATGTTGTGAATATGCTTTGTTGATTCTGGAATACTGGGCTGATGCACCTGAGATCCAACGATCAGCTGACCTCTATGAAGACCTTATCAAATGCTGCGTGGGAGATGCAATGAGCGAGGTGTATTATCATTGTTGTTATTGCTGTTATTCTTTTTCTTATAGCCTTATAGGTAATTAACATCTAATCACATCAGGTACGGGCAACTGCTAGAGCATGCTACAGAATGTTTTCCAGAACATGGCCTGATCGTTCAAGGCGTTTATTTTCATTATTTGACCCTGTTATTCAAAGGGTATGCTGTTTTTTCTTGCCAACTATCTGCTTCTCATACTCCCTTTTCCATCTCTCATCTAATATGAAAATATTGTATTCACAGATAATAAATGACGAGGATGGGGGTATGCACCGACGACATGCTTCACCTTCACTTCGTGACAGAAACTCACAAACGCCACATAATACTCAAAATTCCGCGTCTTCTAATCTAGCTGGATATGGAACTTCAGCTATTGTTGCAATGGACAGAAATGCTAGCTTACCTTCTGTGTCGGCGCCTTCTCTCTCATCTGGGCTTTTTTCATCACAAGCAAAGTCCACAAACAAGAGTACAGAACGTAGCTTAGAAAGCGTGTTGCATGCTAGTAAACAGAAAGTTACGGCCATTGAAAGCATGCTTAGAGGTTTAGATTCTGGGAGAGTTAGATCTTCGAGTCTGGATCTAGGTAATGTTAAGTGATAACTGACTCTTGGTATAAGTTAAAAAAGTTTCTTTGAATGGCTAAATTTATCTTTTATTTTCCCTAGTACAGGAGTGGACCCACCTTCTTCTCGTGACCCGCCATTGCCTCTTGCTGCTCCTGCTTCCCATAGCCTCGCCAGTGCTTTATCGTTAGATTCAACCTCAGGTATCTCTAAAGGTAACAACCGTAATGGTGGTTTGGGCTTGTCTGACATCATCACCCAGATTCAGGCTTCACGGGATTCCGCTAAGCACTCATATCGTGGTAATGTTGGGAACGAGACGTTATCATCACTTTCATCTTACTCAACAAGAAGAGGTTCTGATGATAACAATGATATTAGGGAAGCCAGACGATCAGTAAATTTACATTCGGATAGACAACAGTATTCAGAAACACCATACAGAGATTCACACTCACATAATAGTCATCATGTACCAAATTTTCAAAGACCATTATCAAGAAAGAATGTACCGGGACGAATGGCTTCAAACAGACGCAGGAGCTTTGATGAGACCCAATTTTCTTCTGGTGAGATGTCAATCTATACTGACGGTCCTGCCTCTTTGAACGATGCTTTGAGTGATGGTCTTAAATCTGGTTCAGATTGGAATGCCAGGGTTTCTGCATTTAATTATCTTCGTTCATTACTCCAACAAGGTCCCAAAGGTGTTCAAGAAGTTGTACAAAGTTTTGAGAAAGTAATGAAGTTATTTTTCCAACATTTGGATGATCCACACCATAAAGTGGCACAAGCAGCTCTTACAACACTTGCAGAAATCATTCCAGCTTGTCGAAGACCGTTCGAAAGTTACATGGAGAGAATATTACCACACGCTTTTCTCTCGTTAATCGATCCAAAGGAAGTAGTAAGACAGCCATGTTCAACAACTTTAGATATTGTCGGTAAAACGTATGGTGTAGATTCTCTTTTGGCAGCTTTGCTTCGTTCGTTAGATGAACAACGTTCCCCAAAGGCAAAACTTGCTGTAATTGAGTTTGCCATCATCTCGTTCAATAAACATGGGACAAGTTCTGAGGGTGCTGGCAACAGTGGGATTTTAAAATTATGGCTTGCTAAATTAGCACCATTAGTTCATGACAAAAATACAAAATTGAAGGAAGCAGCTATAACGTGTATCATATCTGTCTACTCTCATTTTGATTCAACATCCGTTTTGAATTATATTCTTAGTTTATCGGTTGAAGAACAAAATTCTTTAAGGCGAGCACTTAAGCAACATACACCTCGTATAGAAGTGGATTTGATGAATTATCTGCAGCAGAAGAAAGACAGACAACGCTCCAAGTCCTCTTATGACCCATATGATGTTGTTGGGACCTCTTCTGAAGAAGGATACATTGCAGTGTCAAAGAAGACTCCCATGTTTGGTAGATATTCTGGCAGCTCCATCGATAGTGACAGTGGTAAGAAATGGGGTCCGGGTTCTGCCCAAGAATCCACTCAGATCACAAGTCGAGCAGCACCAGATGGAAGTGAGGACAGTCTGTATATTGGTTCCAATAATGGTGTACTTAACTCAAATGCTAAGGATTCAAAGTGGTCAGAATATTTAGAAAGCAACACTAACATGGAGGCTGCTTCAACACCTCGTCTCAATGGACTAGTTAGCTCTGATAACCAACATGTTCCGGTTAATCATAGTATTGATATCGAGGGTGCACCTGATTTGGAACTCAGCCTTTCAAAACTTGCAGTTCGAAAGGTCGCTTCTTCTCCCGATCCTAGACCAAGCATCCCTCAAGTTCTTCATATGGTGAGTTTAAGCGCTAAAAGAATAAACATATTACCTTAGTGATACATCTCTTAACATAAATAAAACATATTCTTATTTCTTACGCGTAGATTTCTAACGGCACTGATGAATGTGATACTGCAACCAAGCGTAATGCCCTTCAGCAGTTGATTGATGCTTCTGTGGCCAATGATTCTTCCATATGGACCAAGGTTGTATAATTCTTCATTAATGCATGAAATGTAGTAGCAAATATCAACTTCTGACACAAATTATACTAATATACTTTTGATGTTTGATATATATATGCAGTATTTTAATCAAATATTGATGGTTGTACTTGAGGTTTTGGATGACTCTGATTCATCAATTCGGGAGCTTGCTCTTTCGTTAATAGCTGAAATGTTGAAGAACCAGGTATGCGCAGTGATGTTTATGTTCTGATATTTACACGCTCATTTCTCTGACATAAAGCTTTCATCCACCGACTCTTTCAGAAAGACGCCATGGAAGATTCCACAGAGATTGTAATTGAAAAATTACTACATCTTACCAAGGACACACTCCAAAAAGTAAGTTTCTATCTGACTGTTGCTTCTTTCAATGGACATCACAGTTCTTCTCGTTGGCAGAATTTTTATGAGCTAATTTGGCTCTTCTTTTCCATTTAATTTTTGGAATTCACTTTTGTGAACAAGAACCTTCGCGTCTTATGATATTGAGTTTTAAATGCAGGTATCAAATGAAGCAGAACATTGCATTAATGTTGTTCTTTCTCAGTACGATCCTTTCAGATGTTTGAGTGTAAGTTATTCTATATTGCCGAATTGTTATTTTAGATAACATTCACACTATGACTTCACCTTTTGTGTTCGAACCTTGTAGGTTATCGTCCCACTATTGGTTACTGAAGATGAGAAAACGCTTGTTACATGTATAAACTGTTTGACGAAGGTAGATTGTCAATAAACCAAACATCCTAAATGTTACCACTATATCATCCTGTCAAAAAGGATTTTCATATAGTTCTCTAATATAATCCAATGCTCATTTACTATATTTATTGATTTTTTGTCTTCCCTTCAGCTTGTGGGTAGGTTTTCCCAGGAAGAATTAACGGCTCAGTTACAATCATTTTTGCCTGCTCTTTTTGATGCTTTTGGTAACCAGAGTGCCGATGTTCGCAAGGTAAAATACTCATTAGTTCCATCAGTATTTCCTAGAGGCTGCAATCTTAACCATTTACTGCCAAGTTTGTTTATTTGTGTTGTGTTTTCTAAAATGGAGCCCATAAACAAAATTTAGTTTTTTATTGTCATTATCTGGTTTGTGTAATCTAACCTGGCCCGTTCTGTTTTACTCTATACCATAAAGACCAGTTTTTCACCCATTACTCAACAATCCCCTGACCCGTCCGTCTTGCAAAAATCAATATTTCCTGATTCTTTGGTTCATGCTATCTTTGCTGTTTTATACTTGCAGACTGTTGTTTTTTGCCTGGTGGATATTTATATAATGCTAGGAAAAGCCTTCCTGCCACATTTGGAAGGTCTTAACAGTACGCAGTTGCGTTAGTAACAATAACGCAAACCGTATATCACAAGCAAGGACAGGAGCTCCTATCCAAGACTAGTTGCCGGATGATAAAGACTGTCAGAGTTGCATGTTTTGGTCCATTAATTTGCTTGTGAATGTTTGTATATTTGTATGGCGTGTGATGTGTGCATTCGTTCAATGGCTGGGGCCTAGTTTTCTAACTATGGGTTCATTTTTGCCCCTGTTTATTATATTCTTTTTTCTAACGCTTAGTTTTGTTGGAGCTGAGAGCAAGTGTGTGGTTTGTGGAAAATGATTATTAACACTAGTGGAACTGTTATCATTTGGGTTTTTGTGTCCATAATACATAATTTGGTTGATGCTTTAAATGGCATATTTTGTTATTTGAAGCCTTTTTGGCCTTATTCTGGACTTGGGACTTGTGGTTCAGGTTGGTTTATGAGAATAAAAGCATTAATGTTTAATTCTTGATATTTTGTAGCTGTTAGTGCTCGGCGCAACAAGTTATAGACACATTATAGGGCAAATTTAATTCTTATAACACGGTTAAACTGCATTGCGAACAGTTTTATAGGTGAGTTATAGGCGTGAATGTAATATGATGTATGCCAATAACAATAGATTGATTGGAATTTGATTAATTATTTTGAATTGTCTACCCATAAGTATTCTGATTATTATTGTACCAAGTTATTTTTTGAGAGACGAACTAGTTATCCAACACTTAATACACTACAATTTCTCATAGATATTCTAGATGTGACTTGAACCCATAAGTATTCGTAGAGGTGCCAAAACGGTTGGGGGCGAGCTCGAACTACAGGTACAACCGGGCATGGGCCAAATGAGCTCATATTATATGAATTGCTTTGTAAAGACCCAAAACAAGAAAACAAATTCAGAAACGTATCCCTCATTTATATTTAACTAACTATATATATTATATTTATAAGTTTAAAAAAAAACAATCGCAATGTTCTCAAATTAAGATAAAACATGCACTTGTTAATGCCAATTTAAAGTCTGATGGAGACCACCGAAAGCTTTGGACTTTTGTTTGTGTACATTTGTGAGATATATTGTGAGGTGCGTGTGTATAAATGATGTGTTTTTTTATGTGTTTTATTTGGTGATCACCACTACACATATTTGATAGTATGTTGAACGATGATATGTCGTTGACTTAGGGTTGTGCATTCGGTCAAAACTGAACCGAATCGATCAAAATCGGACCAAACTGATCAAAACTAAACAGAAAATTGATTTTGTGAAAGGCATGAACCAAGAATCAAACCGAAGAGACTCGGTTTGTGTCGGCACATTCGGCTGGGTTCAGTTTACATGGTTTAGATGTGTTTTTATCGATTTTGGCTCTAACCAAACCAAACCGATCCAAATCTCAACCGAAAACATAAATATATAAAACCTAAAACCAACAGAATATATTCGGTTCAGTTTCAGTCAAACCAATTTGAGCTGGTTTTTTATTTCGGTCTATTTTGCTCCGCCTTATTTAACTCCACTCTAACAATACCAACCAATAACCCAACCTAAGCCGTAGCCGAAGCGAAGCCAAACCGAAAATGAAGCCATCAACCATTATTATTGTCTTTGGCTACAAGAAAGCAAGAAAACCATAGTAAAAAAAGAAAAAAGTAAAACCCTAAACCCTCCCAACAGCGACTCTCATCTGACCATTTTACACTTTTTCTCTCTCTCATTTCCACTTTCTCTCTAATCATGTACCGCTTCGCCGTCAATCTCGCTTCAAAATCACGGTCAGTTATTCATAGCATTTTGCTACATTTTTCAATTCGTATTCTGTTTTTATTAATTCATTTTTATGTTTTGCAGGCTACTTAGGAACAATTCTCAACAGGTATATACTATTATTTATAATTAATAGTAATGTTTGTTTTTATGATGCATTGTGAGTTAATTGCATGTTTTTATTTATTTATCAGATAAGTAGTAGGTTAGGTTGGAGTCGAAACTATGCGGCCAAAGATATTAGATTTGGAGTTGAAGCTAGGGCTATGATGCTTAGAGGTGTTGAAGATCTTGCTGATGCTGTTCAAGTTACTATGGGCCCCAAAGTATTCTCCAGCTTTCGCTTTCGCTTTGTTATAGTTTTATGTTTTTGTGTGTTAGTCGACAATTTGCGGTTTTTGAATTGCGATTTGGTTTAGTAAAGTACTGTGTGTTAAAATGCAAAATAACCACATTTAATTGATGCTTATATGAATGTTGGATACTTGGATGTTTTGCATAATTAACTAGTATGGTTTAGGCTGGTACTAGGGAGTGTTTGGGATTGATTTGTTGAAATTGTTTATCTGTTTATTTGTTTCGATACACGTTACCAATCCATCTGCTTCTCTGGTTTTGGTTCAACGGTACTAATTATTTGATTACATGTGATTAAAAAAGGAATCTTAAGCTTTTTACTGTAATTGCTTATCTGCTTTTATTGTGTTTAATACAATAGATAAACAGTTGCAATGAGCAAACACCCGCAACTGCTATGTTTCTTCGCATTGTCGGACATTGTGAAAAACACTAGGTTTTGTGAAATAGGAATAGTGTAATATTTGTGTATCTCGGTTTGCTTCATTTTCTGAATGTTTGGAAATTTTGGCTAATTCTGTTTATTTTTTTAAAGGGCCGTAATGTTGTTATCGAGCAAAGTTATGGAGCCCCCAAGGTGACAAAGGACGGTGTCACCGTGGCAAAAAGTATTGAGTTCAGAGACAGGGTTAAGAATGTTGGTGCTAGCCTTGTCAAGCAGGTTGCTAATGCTACTAACGATGTTGCCGGTGACGGTAAGGTTTCCATAAGTTTTAAGTAGAAAGTTTTGTTGATATTGTTCACTTCTTTTGTTTACTTGGACGTTAACAAGAAGCTTTATTGTTATAATTTTTCAGGTACAACTTGTGCGACCGTCCTCACACGTGCAATATATTCTGAAGGCTGCAAGTCAGTTGCAGCTGGAATGAACGCCATGGATCTTAGACGTGGGATCAACATGGCAGTTGATTCGGTTGTCACACACTTGAAGAGCAAAGCTAGGATGATTAGTACATCTGAAGAAATAGCACAGGTTTGTCTGGTGTACAACTGAACAATCCATCATTAGTATAGTGGGTCAGACTGGTATGTGATTTATGGTCCTTTTCATCTGATAAATAGGTTGGGACGATATCAGCAAATGGAGATCGGGAGATAGGTGAGCTTATTGCCAAGGCCATGGAGAAAGTTGGCAAAGCGGGTGTCATTACTATTTCTGTAAGTGTGTTGTGAAGTTTGCATGTTTGTATATCATTATCTCAGATGTTGTGATGGCCTTGAAGGCTTGAATGCAATGTGGCTATATGATATCTGTAGGATGGCAAAACACTTCACAACGAGTTAGAAGTGGTTGAGGGAATGAAATTGGACAGAGGATATATCTCACCATACTTCGTCACCAATCCTAAGAACCAAAAATGTGTAAGGATTGACACTATCTAATCTAGTTATCCATTCTTTTATCATTACATATTTATGCTAAACAACTTATAACCGTCGTGCTATCTTTCCACAGGAATTAGATGATCCTTTGATTTTAATACACGAGAAAAAAATCTCAAGCTTGAATTCCATTGTCAAAGTTCTAGAGTTGGCCTTGAAAGTAAGTAGTATTTTCATATAACTGACAATAAGTGCTTGCTTGTGTATCTTAAGTTTGCTCATTTTTTGTGTGTGGCATTTTCAGAAGCAGAGACCGTTGCTGATTGTTGCCGAAGATATTGAAAGTGAGGCATTAGCCACCCTCATTCTTAACAAGCTTCGTGCTGGTATTAAGGTATCATTTTGTGATGAGAATTGTCTTGTTTTCATAATACTCATTTGATCTAATGTGAAATATTATTCTATAGGTCTGTGCCATCAAAGCCCCAGGATTCGGAGAGAACCGGAAGTCAAATTTGCAAGATCTTGCAACCCTGACCGGAGGGGAGGTAGTTTGTTTGTCTTTAATATTGGCTCTCATGTGTCATACATTTATTATCGTTTGTTTTCCTAATCATGGTGTTCTGGTGGGTTATATCTTTGTAACAAATTGGGTATAGGTGATCACAGAAGAGCTTGGTATGAACCTTGAGAAAGTGGGAGTAGAAATGCTCGGACCTGCAAAAGGTTAACCTTGGCTTCCTGCAACTACTCTTTGCTCACTGCTAGCTGTATGAAGCTGAATACTATTTATAATTATGCTAATTTGAGAAATTAAAATCTAGGTTACTGTATCAAAAGACGATACGGTTGTTCTTGATGGGGCTGGTGACAAGAAAGCCATTGAAGAAAGATGCGAGCAGGTAATATTCTTAAATATTTTTGCGATAAGTAGTGGGTTCACAGTTATTTTTCATCACACCTAACAAGTGTTGTTTACAGTTGAGATCATCGATTGAGTTAAGCACATCTGATTATGATAAGGAAAAGATTCAAGAGAGATTAGCAAAGCTTTCCGGTGGTGTTGCTGTCCTAAAGGTTACTTTAGCGCCAAAACTTGACGGTTTTTGTGTTTATCTCAGATTCTCAGAAATAATGAATAAATTTTGTTTTTGATCAGATCGGAGGAGCCAGCGAAGCAGAGGTTGGCGAGAAGAAAGATAGGGTTACTGATGCTTTAAATGCTACAAAGGCAGCTGTAGAGGAAGGAATTGTACCTGGTAAATTAAACTCTTTCACATGTATACTGCTTTCACCATTTTTTATGAACATGTTTGTAATTCTATATGTGTGCAGGTGGTGGTGTTGCTCTTTTATATGCATCAAAGGAGCTGTCAAATTTGCCCACTGCCAATTTTGATCAGAAGATTGGTGTGCAAATTATCCAAAATGCTCTCAAGGTATACCTTTCTCTTTCCCGTTATTAGTACCATAAATTTAGTTCATCCTTTCTCTAGAACATTTATTTCTAACACAGTATATTTGTTGTGTATACGAAGTCTCCTGTGCACACAATAGCTAGCAACGCTGGAGTCGAGGGTGCTGTTGTTGTCGGCAAACTGTTGGAGCAGGATAACACCGATCTTGGATATGATGCTGCTAAAGGTCCTATCTTTTTTTCTTCTCGTTACATGACTTATCTATAAACGGAATGACCCAAGAATGAAAATGCTAATACTGATGTTTATTGGATACAGGCTCATATGTTGATATGGTAAAGGAAGGAATCATTGATCCCGTTAAGGTTATCAGAACGGCATTGGTAGACGCAGCTAGGTAAGTTAACCTTAGTATTAACCCGCAGACCCTAGGTGACCCTTTGTGGCTATTATTATTGACATGTCTTTCTTGATCTTTGTAGTGTCTCATCTTTATTGACTACAACGGAAGCTGTGGTTGTTGAACTTCCAAAGGATGAGAAAGAAGCATCGGAAATGGGTCCCGGCATGGGTGGCTATGGAAGCCAATTCTGAGCGACAAATTCTCCAATAATTAACTTACAATGAATCGAGATGGTAGGGGTTTTAGTTGTTATTCTGATACTCTTCTTGTGGATGCTGGACCATTACGTTTATCATTGAGAGTTTTGCAGTGTAGAAAGATGGAAAGAACAATTTTGATTGGAAATAAATACAGAAATTGACTACTTACCTGGGTAGAGGTTAACCATGGATTGTCTTGGTTGAACTATAATAATCCAGAAATTTTGCATCAGCTATGACATACTGTTCCTGAATCAGTTTTTGGCATATGAAAATGAAACAATCTAATAGTAATGACACAGCTGTTTATGTCATGGGTTTCATGTATTTTGCTTATCGAATATGCTGTAGAATATACAAATCGTTTGCAAGACTTTTAGGTGTTTTTCAAATGTAAAATGTCTGGATTTTCCCACAATGCATTAGAGGTGGTTAAAGGTGCTTTTGAAGCATATAAAGATTGCTGTGAGTTCTGTAAATGTAGAATGTTCATAAAGTTCGAGAGGTTGAAGAAGATAAAGAACGAATAAATATGGTTTAAGAGATCCATACTGTTGTATAAATGTAAGGGTCACTAATGTTGCTCTGTTGGGGAATCGACGGTACCTATCTAAAGCAGGTAAAAGATCTTACAGGTTCATGTTGGTTGTGATCATTTATGAATACACTTTGTTGTTGACGGACAAATACTCGCAAATGTAAATATAGATAAACCAAAATCGTTAACTCCATTAATAACTTTTACAGAATCTAATCGGAAACAACGTATTCCAAACAATACAAGGCTGAAGAAAATCATCACTAGCTGAGTAGCTGATACCAACAAACTTATTAACAGAACCTAAACAAGTCAGAGATCAATTGCAGGTCACCGACACATTCTACTATTATCTCAATGAAAACTATTTCACAAAAGAAATTGCATCAATTACACAGTTACCCAATTTTAATCTCTAACGGATGATCAACACCATCACAAGCATGAAGATGTGCAAGAGAGGCCACTTAAAGATTCAGTCTTTAAAATCATGTAATAGCAGAGTAAGGTGACCCATTGGAACTACAATAGTTTTTGTAACAGAAAATCATTGTAGTCACTTGAAACTGTCAAGAATGATCAACAAATGACACATTCATGTATACGCCAAGCACTTAGTACAGTGTGTTCTTTGTGCGTGTTCGTACTTGATTTGAACGAGCACTTGCTTTCCTGAATAGCTAAAAAAGAGTGATCACAAATATGACATACAACAGCTTTGACCTGTCCTAATTATCACACACACAACATTCTGTCATATTTGAAAGACATATAGATCTTATTCCCAATCTCATGGTTGACAAGCTACATTTACTACTAGTATTTTCAACATAATGACGTAATTTCAATCACAAATATAACGCTGTAAGAGGAAAATTAAAACAAGCTAACAACGTCATCAGCTGAAGAAATATGATTGGAACTAAATAACTCATTCATTCATTGTTTGAATTCATTACAAAATCGTAGCAGACTACTTTTTCTAACTCATCTGAAGTATCCGTAAACAGATTAATATTACTATAACCACTTTGAATAATTGTGACTTCTAAGTAACACCGGTCTTTGTTGTCTTGAAACACACTTGTGTGTCTACAGACCACTTCTTCTGAATTTTGGACGCCAAGGCTGAGGAGCCTTAATTTGGGAAGAGAAGCAAACCACGATAGCAGTGAGATTATCGCTTGTGTGTAGGCGTAGTGCTTGATCTATGAGTTCTCTTGCACACCTTTCAGGGTCATTGTGGTGCATTAGTTGACGACGAACAAGATCCACCGCTTCTTTATTAGACATCACATCCCAAATCCCGTCACATCCAATTATCATAAATTCATCATCATCGCTCAACACCCATTGGGTCATCTCTGGTTCAGCAATCAGAGGTGATTTTGAGTTACTACCACTGGGTGATTTCATGTGCCTATCTCCAAGGGCTCGCGTCACAGCAAGTTCACCATTCAAGTACCCATCTTCAAAGTAACCGCCTAATTTCTCCACTCTCTTCTTTTCTTGTAAATAAGACGGCCTGTGGTCTTGAGTCATTTGTTTTGCAACTCCTTTCCTTGAAATAACCGCACGGCAATCTCCAGCGTTTGCTATTAGTACATGTTTACCGAGTATGAAAACCGTTAAAGCTGTGGTTCCACAATAATCGCTGATACTACATTCGTCCAGAAGAGCTTGGTCAGCCTGTAAAAACACTTTCGATTGGCACTCTTGTAACTCTTTTAAAAACAACTCATCTAGTGATTCTTCTGATTGTGTTTGTGGTAGATTAGAATCCTCAAAGAATAATCTCGTGACGTGATCTTTAACATAAGAAGCTGCTTCAGGTCCTCCATGACCATCAAAAATTGCATAAAAGGAACTCGGTAGACCCCACTTATAAATATCACCCAGTTGCTTAGATACATCATCGATTCCAATGTGTTGGTCCTCATTTGATCTACGTGCTCCAATATCCGTGTGACTTCCTGAGCGTATATTGAGTTGAAGGGAACACATGACATTGCTTTCGGTCTGCTGCTCTGTCATGGTCATCATCATCATCTTGTCCATTGTTGTTGTTACGGCTGATTCAACATGCGATGCTATCATCATGTTTGTGTTTAGGGTTTTGTTTTTTTTTGTTGGAAATTTGTTGGTCGATCGAACTTTGTTGGGTTTCTTAATCTATGTATCGCATGTATGTTAGATATATATACACTTCGCAAAACAAACTGCGGCAACTCAAATATACGCGGCAATTCTACGCTTGATTTTATTACCTTAAATAATTATTTAATTTGGTCAATAATATATCTCATGAATATCATTTATTTTATTTAGATTCCAAATAGATCGGCTTTATTTGCTAACAAATATGGCATTGCTTTATTTGCACACAATAACTTTTATAGTATACTTATAAGTCGAAGTTTAAATATAAATTCAGGAGTTAATTATATAAATTGTTCTTGTAGTTTAAACACAGTTTGTATTTGTACATTTCGTTCTAAACTCTCAATAATTAGTATCATAAATTTAGTTAATTACTTCATCCCTTTCTCTAGAACATTTGTTTCTAACACAGTATATATGTTGTGTGTGAAGTCTCCTGTGCACACAATAGCTAGCAACGCTGGAGTCGAGGGTGCTGTTGTTGTCGGCAAACTGTTGGAGCAGGATAACACTGATCTTGGATATGATGCTGCTAAAGGTCCTATCTTTTTTTCTTCTCGTTACATGACTTATCTATAAACGGAATGACCCAAGAATGAAAATGCTAATACTGATGTTTATTGGATACAGGGTCGTATGTTGATATGGTAAAGGAAGGAATCATTGACCCTGTGAAGGTTATCAGAACGGCATTGGTAGACGCAGCTAGGTAAGTTAACCTTAGTATCAACCCGCAGGCCCTAGTGACCCTTTGTGGCTATAGTTATTTAAATGTCTTTAATGATCTTTGTAGTGTCTCGCCTTTATTGACTACAACGGAAGCTGTGGTTGTTGAACTTCCAAAGGATGAGAAAGAAGCACCGGAAATGGGTCCCGGCATGGGTGGCTATGGAAGCCAATTCTGAGCGACAAATTCTCCATAATTAACTTACAATGAATCGAGATGGCAGGGGTTTTAATTGTTATTCTGATATATACTCTTCTTTTGGATGCTGGACCATTACGTTTATCATTGAGAGTTTTGCAGTGTAGAAAGATGGAAAGAACAATTTTGATTGGAAATAAATACATAAATTGACTACTTACCCGGGTAGAGGTTAACCATGGATTGTCTTGATTGAACTATAATAATCCAGAAATTTTGCATCAGCTATGACATACTGTATTATGTTACTGATTCAGTTTTTGCCATATGAAAGTGAAAACAATCTAATAGTAATGACACAGCTGTTTATGTCATGGGTTTACAGATTTTGCTTATCGAATATGCTCTAGAATATACAAATCTTGTGCAAGGATTTTAGGTGTTTTTCAGATGTAAAATGTATGGATTTTTCCACAATGCATTAGAGGTGGTTAAAGGTACTTTTGAAGCATATAAAGATTGTTGAGTTTTCTGAATGTAGAATACTAGAATGTTTCTAAAGATGAAGATAGTTCAAAGAAGATAAAGAACGAATAAATATGATTTAAGAGATCCATACTGTTGTATACATGGAAGGGTCACTAATGTAACATGTTGCTCAGTGGGTGAATCGATGGTATGTATCAAAAGCAGGTAAAAAATTTTACAGGTTGGTTGTGATCATGGGTACAGTTTGTTGGTGACGACAAATAATCACAAATTTGAATATTGATAACCCAAAATGGTTAACTCGGTTAAACACTTTTACAGAATCTAATCGGAAACAACGCCATTCCAAACAATACAAGGCTAAAGAAAATCATCACTAGCTGATACCAACAAACTTATTAACAGAACCTAAATAAGTCGGATCAATTACATGTCACCGACACATTCTACTATTATCTCAATGAAAACTATTTCACAAAAGAAATTACATCAATTACACAGTTACCCAATTTTAATCTCTAACGGATGATCAACACCATCACAAGCATGAAGATGTGCAAGAGGGGCCACTTAAAGATCCAATCTTTAAAATCATGTAAACTGTAACGAACAGCAGAGACAGGTGACCCATTGGAACTACAATAGTGTTTTTCGTGTGTGTTTGTACTTGATTTGAACGAGCACTTGCTTTCCTGAATAGCTGAAGAAGAGTGATCCAAATATGACACAACAACTTTGACTATCCTAATTATCACACAAGAATTTATGTCATATTCGAAAAATACAAATTACTCATTGTGAAAATTGTGCTTATGCATGATACAATATTGTAGAAAGACTTGTATAGATCTTATGTACAAACCGTCTGACCTCACAATCTCATGGATGACAAGCTACATCTACTACTACAGTAGTATTTTCAACATTATTATGTAATTTCACAATATAACGCAGTAAGGGGAAATTAAAACAAGCTAACAAGGTCATCAACTGAAGAAATATGCATGATTGGAACTAAATAACTCATTCATTCATTGTTTGAATTCATTACATAATCGTAGCAGACTACTTTTTCTAACTCATCTGAAGTAGCCGTAAACAGATATATATTACTATAATCACTTTGAATAATTGTGACTTCTAAGTAACACCGTTGTCTTGCAACACACTTGTGTATCTACAGACCGCTTCTTCTGAATTTTGGACGCCAAGGCTGAGGAGGCTTTATTTGAGAAGAGAAGCAAACCACGATAGCAGTGAGATTATCGCTTGTGTGTAGGCGTAGTGCTTGATCTATGAGTTCTCTTGCACACCTTTCAGGGTCATTGTGGTGCATTAGTTGACGACGAACAAGGTCCACCGCTTCTTTATTAGACATCACATCCCAAATCCCGTCACATCCAATTATCATAAATTCATCATCATCGCTCAACACCCATTGGGTCATCTCTGGTTCAGCAATCAGAGGTGATTTTGAGTTACTACCACTGGGTGATTTCATGTACCTATCTCCAAGGGCTCGTGTCACAGCAAGTTCACCATTCAAGTACCCATCTTCAAAGTAACCGCCTAATTCCTCCACTCTCTTCTTTTCTTGTAAATAAGACGGTCTGTGGTCTTGAGTCATTTGTTTTGCAATTCCTTTCCTTGAAATAACCGCACGGCAGTCTCCAGCATTTGCTATTAGTACATGTTTACCTAGTATGCAAACCGTTAAAGCTGTGGTTCCACAATAATCGCTGATACTACATTCGTCCAGAAGAGCTTGGTCAGCCTGTAAAAACACTTTCGATTGGCACTCTTGCAACTCTTTTAAAAACAACTCATCTAGTGATTCTTCTGATTGTGTTTGTGGTAGATTAGAATCCTCAAAGAATAATCTCGTGACGTGATCTTTAACATAAGAAGCTGCTTCAGGTCCTCCATGACCATCAAAAATTGCATAAAAGGAACTCGGTAGACCCCACTTATAAATATCACCCAGTTGCTTAGATACATCATCGATTCCAATGTGTTGGTCCTCATTTGATCTACGTGCTCCAATATCCGTGTGACTTCCTGAGCGTATATTGAGTTGAAGGGAACACATGACATTGCTTTCGGTCTGCTGCTCTGTCATGGTCATCATCATCATCTTCTCCATTGCTGTTGTTACGGCTGATTCAACATGCGATGCTATCATCATGTTTGTGTTTAGGGTTTGTTTTTTGTGTGAAATTTGTTGGTCGATCGAACTTTGTTGGGTTTCTTAATCTATGTATCGCATGTATCTTAGATATATATACACTTTGCAAAACAAAGGCGGCAACTCAAATATACGCGGCAATTCTACGCTTGATTTTATTACCTTAAATAATTATTTACTTTGGTCAATAATATATCTCATGAATATCATTTATTTTATTTAGATTCCAAATAGATCGGCTTTATTTGCTAACAAATATGGCATTGCTTTATTTGCACACAATAACTTTTATAGTATACTTATAAGTCGAAGTTTAAATATAAATTCAGGAGTTAATTATATAAATTGTTCTTGTAGTTTAAACACAGTTTGTACATTTCGTTCTAAACTCTCAATAATTACAACAGTCGTCCTTGTGGTTGTCAAATTTGCATTAACCGGTCCTTTAACTAAACAACCGTTTGTTTTGATCGTTAAGTCAAGCCACCTGAGGGGCATTATCGTTTTTTTAAGTTCATACTAAACCACATGGATGATTTTTGTAACTAATACTTTTTTATTTATTTATTTATTTATTTATTTTTTACATACGTACATATGTGTAACTAATCCTCCCCAAGTCATCATTTTATTATATTCCACTATACCAAAACACACATACCAATACATAATGTGTGAAAGAGCTAAAACCATTGCGGGCCCTACCACAACTTAAATAAAGCGAGTTTGTTATAAAATTAGGTCAAACACGTGTAGTATCATTGCTGTTGTTCGTCGTTATGAAATTAAGTCACATAAAGGATAAGTAAACATTTCTACCAGAATCTAAATAATATAGAACTCTTAATACTTGAAGATCGTGCCTATCTCGAGTCTTGATGGAATCAAGGCATATACCGCATGAGCAATACAATCAAATGTATCAAATATTTGATAAAGAAGATTTCTTGTGAAAGAGAAATAATCATGGTATATCTAGAAATCTAGAGAATGAGTAAAGCTCATATGATATGATACAAGGTAGCATTTTAGATATATAACTCAAACTTGGAAGAGAATGAGTTTGTAGATCGTGAGGAAAATCTTATGCTGCTTTGAAATGTTTTGATAAGGCTGAAAGATTGTAACACCCGTTTCCCGGATACAAATAGGCTCCACCGTAGATGGAATTGATCGGGCCTAAGTATGTTTGACTAAGGATTTATGGTTGGCTGTTTAATTGTGGATGTGTAATGGCCTGGATACGGCGTATCTAGGAATGTGTATATGGCGTATTGGATGATAGGAGAAATAGAACATACTTGTTTTAGTACCAATACGCGTATTTGTTAAGTATATACGGCGTATCGAAGATTAATATGGATATGGTGTACCAAGGGAAAGAATACGGAGTATTAAGAGATTTTTAGTGGATACGGCGTATCCAAGAAGATGGATACGTCGTATCGACCAAAGTGGACTGAAATGACTATTTTGCCCTTTTGGCTGGTTTTATAAGTGATAGTTCTAGACATTTTCACACAATTCTTGTGTGTTCTCTGTGGTGTCGAGCTAGAGAGAAATAAGGAGAGAGGTGGAGCTTGTGATGAAGATGTTGTGATAGTAAAGTCTGCAAAAATCATAGGATGTATTTCTAGCTTGTTTCTACATAAGGTATGATGAGTAATTAGGGTTAGTTTGATGAATTAAGAGTTAGGATTTATGAACCTTAATTTGAGAAAGTTGGGTAAGTGGTGGTTTTAAGATAATTAAAGTGTTATAGTACTTATGAGATGATTTTATAATAGGTTTAAGTTAGTGAATGATGGGATTGATCATCATATAATCAATATATAATTATATGATGATTAGAGGTAATTTGAAAGTGAGCTAATGGTTGTATAAACCATTATTATAGTTATTTGATTATCTACTTTTAAGTGTTTATGTATGATGATCTTATCCTAGGATTATAATGATGATGATTTGATAGGCTTAGCTTGGAGCTAAGGTAAGTAAAATGATGATGGCATATTATTATATGGATTTCTACGTGTATGTGTTATGTATACGTGCTAAGTAATAGGAGGCTTGAGATATGCTTACGTGTTGCGATGAATGTGATTTAAGTGATGCTATGTTGTTATAGAGAATTGGTTGTTAGGTGCTTAAGTGAGACTTAAGGTATAAGGCCCGTGAAGTAAGTGTTTGGATATATGTGATGCTTATATGTTATTTGAAGTATAATGGTATGTTATGATCGTTTTACTTACTAAACGTTATCGCTACGGTTTAAGTGTCCAATGTTTTGTAGGTTTATGTGCGATGGAGGTAATGGTTGGGTTACGACTTAGTGATGGAAGTGCAAGCTTAGAAGGTTTGGGTAAGAAACTAGGAGCTTAGGTTGATACCGAGATGTATGTTGAAGTTGTACCTCGTGAGTCTTTAAATGGTTATATGTATGTTGTCAAGTGTCAAGGTTCTTGTTATGGTTGTTAAAGTGATTTGGATGTCAAACGGTGTATTGTAGATATGATTAATGTGTATGTGTAATGTTTAAAGGGATGCTTGGGTAATGCTTATATTTACCCATTCTGGGTTGAAACGGGTCAAATGGTGTCTAATGCGTTATAGTACGAATGGTTATGGTCATATGATAAATGAACAATGTTTTGTAAAGGTTGTAGCATGTAAATGGTTAGGAGGCTTCAACCATTTATAATACACTTTGCATGACGTTAGGCAAGTTTGAACCATTTGACAGTTCCTCTTTGACCCGTAACCCGAATCCACCAATTCATAAGTAAATTAATTTCCAAAATAGTCACTGTGACATTTATACTGGAACAAGGGTATTATTGTGCATTCAAATTAATTTTATCTGTTGTAACCACGAAGTTCAAAAACATAGAACACATGAAAGTTTTATTCTTATGTACTATCACAGTTTGCATCAGAAAACTCATTTGTTTAATGCTCGATATAGGCAGGTATGATTGAATTTGTTGGGTTTTATAAGGTCAATGCCGTCAATGGCGGTGTGCTATCCGAGATGTACTTTATGCTCACACTAAACAGGTAACCGAAATACCTTAAGAAATATTGTCTTCAAATGCATAACTGTAATGTAAGTAGGATAATTTCATGCTGGTGTGGAATGAAAAGTTAATGTTATCAATTCCTGATAATGTTCCATCTTTGATAGTGGTACGTCAAAATTGTGTTTATTTTGTATTATGAAAAGATTATATTTAAGTGAGTAGATTTTCATGAATTTTTTTTTTCATAGATGGCAATATGGGTGGGTGGGTAACAAGAAAAAAACAAGTTAGGGGCAACTTGGATCTAGGTTGGGTTGCATAGCTGCCAACATATTGTTGACTTCTTAAAGTAATAAAAAATATTAACGAATTTACACGTATTTATGTCATGGACAACTTCAGGTCATGACCCATTTCTCATTTAGCTATTTCTGTTGACAAAAAAAAAAAAAAAAAAAAAAAAAACATTTAACCATTAATTATGAAAAGTATCTTTAATGTGCCGTAACTTATTCTTTGAACGGAAAGAAGTTTTTTGCAAGAAGCAACCGATAAACTAGAAATTACATAACATACGCCCACCAAAACTAATAACACCAACACTTTTGCATGTTAAAATGGGCGATATGAAACATTCATAGTATGATGCATGAATATTACCTATTACAGTAAATTTTAAAAGGTGTTTGGGGCTAATTCCAAATAGTAGTTTTAAATGGGAGATTGGGTCTTTTTAAGGGGTGTTTGGATTTCCTTAAAGACTGCAGTTTAATGGTTGTTTAAGTAATCCACAATGCTGTAAAATTACATTTTTATATGGTTTTTTGGATACGCCTGCTCAAGTTTTAAAGGGTGTTTGGGGCTGCTAAAAACTTGTTGGGTCTTTTCACGGTGTTTGACTGCTGCAAGAATTGCACTTTCAAACGCAAATCTAGGGTCATTTTATGCGGTCATTAACTACCATTTCTACTCTAAAGAGATGGAAATTATGGTTAAGGAGAAAGGTTTATGAATTCTGCTCATAAGTAACACAACACATTTTGGTTCTTATAATTATTAAATCGTTTTTCATCTCATAACTTACTTACATGTCTCAACTCTTTTAACTTTTTCTTGGCTTATAAGGGTTCTATTAAGGTCACTGATGATCTTCTGTTGGGCGGTCTTAGAAAGTGCAAATCTCTTGGTGCGTTGGCAATGGTTCATGCTGAAAACGATGATGCTGTTTTTGAAGGACAGAAAAGAATGATTATGCTTGGTATAACTGGTCTAGAAGGACATGCTTAGTCAAGAACTCCGGTGGTAAGTTATTTATTAGATATATTACACCTTTTTGGAATAAATGTTGGTTATACTCCAACATATTGTATGAAGCCAATGTATTTTCTGAAACATCGGTTTTAATATTCATATATATATATATGTGTATATTGACTTCTGTGTCACAACTACACCCCTAAGGCCCTAAGGTACATGTTAAGAATACTTTATTACCCAAGGATTGTGCGGAATTTGTACAAAAATAAGGATAACATCTATGAAGAACGAAGACTTTGATGTCATACAATAGTTTATTACGCACACTTTGTTTTCTATTATGATGACGGTCCTCATTGAAAAACGATTGAAGGTCATTAGTAGGCTCAACGGGCTTCTTAGTTTGATGAAACTCTGGTCAAGTTCCAATTAAGTCGGTATCCGGTTATTGCATAGTTTTTATAGAACTCGTGATCAAGCTTTAGCCATTATCACATTATGTGCCATAGCGGCTCTCCATTTCATGTTTTAGTGAGTTTATATTTATTCATTTTCCAAAATTTGATTAGACAAGCTTAAAGCTTTTATCAATAATTTTCATGCACCTTTTAATCTATTTATTAATCTTATATTTTTTAGTTATCAACTTAGCTTTACACGTGTCCTGTTTGATGCAATGATCAAAGTCGAGATGAATTAATGAAGGACTACTCGAGCTATCAAGAAGTTCATATATTAAGCATCGTATTTCAGTTATACGAGAAATGGAGGATAACAGAGCATACAACACGTATCTATTTAACTTTATGTTCTTTTATGGTTAAGCAAACAATTGGTTAGATTATACATATGTTCTCATTTGAAAACAACTTTGTTTTTCCCTGAGTATTTATTTGATATTTTCGGGTTTATTTAAACATAATTTATTTTTTAAAATGCTTTACATATAACCTATTTTTATAAATCAAGCTTATTTATCTATAGGGTTTTTAAATTCCAAATACGTATGTCAAATGATTGGAAAGAAATTCATGTATCTAATTGGTTATTAAAGATAAATTCAAGTCCTCAACAAGTGTGTAAACATGTATTTAGATTCCAGCAACAAAAACAAGTTGGGGCAATTGCATATATACCCACTAAAACTTTTATATTTGCATATATACCCAAAACATGCTTAAAAGGCATTGTACATCATGCGATAAAAACTTGTATTATGGGGAAATATGCAAGTTTTTAAGTTTTAGTGGGTATATATGCAATTCTCCCAAACAAGTTCATCAAAATTAAAAACTGTTTTATATGCTAATAACTGTTGGTCCCTACTCCCTAACGTGTTTTGTGTGAGTCGATATGAAATATGCAAACAATAATAATAGGATCTTTGAATAACTAAATCGTCTAACTATTGAAATGATTTATTACATCGTCTATAAATACTAAACGAAAGGGCATTTCCCAATCGACACATCGGTTAAAGAAGTAACCGTTTTTGGCGGTTACAACCGTTTTCCATAACTGTTTTCTATAACTACTTGGCGGTTAAATAACTGCCACTAACTGCTCTCAACCGCTATTCGGTTGTAGAGTTTAAGTTGAGCAAGTTTGGTCCTTTGAGTTAGAAGCAATGGCGAGATTATTAGTTTACAATCTCCTCCTTAATCTTGATCGTTGCTTCGTCCTAAGTCTTGAACTCCGAGCATTATAGTCACGAACTTGAGTCTTGGTAAAGCTTTCGTTAAGATGTCTGCTCTTTGTAGTTCTCCACTTACGTGTTCTACTTTGATATGACCATTCTCTACGCATTCCCGAATGAAATGATAGCGAATGTCTATGTGCTTGCTCCTTCCATGAAAAACTGGGTTCTTTACGAGTTGTATAGCTGATATATTATCAACTCTAAGCGTTATCTTCTTTTCTTCTAGTCCAGTCAATTCACCGAGTAATCGTTTTAGCCATAAGGTGACATCTTGCTTGCTTGTAGTCTGCCATGAATTTGATTCACATGATGAGAGTGCTACTCGTTGTGGCTTACGAGTACACCAAATAATGGGTGACTCTCCAAAGTAAAATACTATTCCAGTAGTTCCTTTTCCATGATCTGTATTGATTCCATAACTACTGCCGCTATATCCGTAATCTTGCGCCTCCTTCTTTCTTGTAAATTATTCCATGGTCTTTCGTTCCTTTGATGTATCGGATTACTTGTTTCACTTTGCCTTGGTGATGATCCTTTGAGTCTTGCATAAATCTGCTGAGTAGTCCGACTGAGTAACTAAGATCTGGTCTTGTATGTAGTAAGTATCCGAGACTTCCAATTAGGCTTCGGTAATAAGTTCGCGTCAACGAATTTCCATCTTCCGCCTTGACCAACTTAGTGCCGGGATCCATAGGTGTCTTCGTATCATTACTATCCATCATGCTTGTCTCTTTTAAGATCTTGTTAATGTATCCAGTTTGCTTGATCATAATCTCTCCTCCTCGTGTAACTTCTATCCCAAGGTAATATGCTAGCAATCCTAAGTCGCTCATTTTGAATTTATCTTCCATCTGGGACTTGAACAAGTCTACTTCCTTCTTTGGAGTGCCCGTGATTATTAAATCATCTAAGCTTAGTTTGTAGACTTTTCCAAGGTTTCCTTGTTGAATGAAACCTTCAGGTTATGTAACATAGACTTCTTCCTTCCATTCTCCTCCATGCTGATTTTACATCTAAATGGTGTACTTGCCATCCATGATATGCTGCTAGTGCTAATATTAATCGAACTGTCTCTATCCTAGCAACTGGTGCAAACACTTCATCAAAGTCTATTCCTTGTTCTTGTACATAACCTTTTGCTACTAATCTTGCTTTATACTTTATGATCTTTCCTTGTGCATCTCTCTTGGTTTTATAAACCCACTTAAGTCCTATTGCCTTCTGATTTTCAGGCAATGTGGTGAGGGTCCATGTGTTGTTCTTGTTAATTGAATCTAATTCAATTTGCATGGCCTCAATCCACTTTTCATCTTTTGATGCTTCCTTGTAATTACGGGGTTCTTCTTCTGTGAAAAATAAGCTAGATGCTTCTACTTCACGTGCAGTTTGGTAAATTTCCGTAATATCCTTTAAACCTTGTATAGGTCTATGATCATATCTTTGTTCTGAGCTTTCGAATGAACTTATAGTAGCTCTTTCTTCATCTTCTGAGTTAGGGTTGTAAGTGTATGATGGTGGTGTGATTGGTGAGGGTGGATCTGGTATAGGTTCTTGTTCTTGATACGTGTTATCAATGTTTTCTAAGTTTACTGGTGTAGGATTATCATAGTCAACTCCATCTACCATAAAGCTAGTCCAAAACGTATCGTCTGTGTCTGTATCCTCTTCATTGTTGTTCCAATTCCACGGTTTCTTTTCCATAAACTTCACATCCCTACTAACATGTTTTTTCTTTCCTACTGGATCATATAGTCTGCATGCTTTAGATCCTTCTTCAACTCCTAAGTAAATCATTGGAATGCTTCTATCATCCAGCTTCTTCAAGTGAGGTATGGTTACCTTAGCATAAGTTGTGCATCCGAATATTCTTAGGTATTCTAAGTTTAGTTTTCTATTGTAGAGGGCTTCATATGGTGTTTTATCTACCAGGGCTTTCGTAGGTACCCTGTTGAGTATGTAAATGGCGTGCCTGACTGCTTCCAATAAGTTAAGGGTAACTTCATCGCTTTCATCATACTCCTAGTAGTCGATAATACTATTCTATTTCTCCTCTCTACTACACCATTTTGCTGCGGTGAGTATGGTGCTGTCAATTGTCTCTCTATTCCATTTTCCTTACAGTATTTGGTGAATTCATGTGATGTAAATTCACCTCCTCTATCCTTTCTTAGCATCTTAATTTTCAACTTCAACTTTGATTCAACCTGCTGCCTAAATTCCTTAAATGTGTTGAATGCTTGATCTTTCGAGTTTAGAAAGTAAGCCCACATAAAACGTGTACAGTCATCTACTAATAAGAAGATGAGCTTCTTTCCAGAGTGTGTTGCTGGACTTATGGGACCACAAAGATCTCCATATACTAAGTCCAACGGGTTCTTTGATCTGAATTTAGCTTGGTTGGGAAAAGGTGTTCTGATGTGTTTCCTAATAAACATGCATCACAGATTTGTCCTGCATGGTTTATTCTAGGTATTCCGTCTACTAACCCTTTTCTTGTCATCTTGTCTATCGCGTCAAAGTTCAGGTGATCTAATCTAGCATGCTTGGTCGTCTACGTTTGCTAAGAGACATATAGGTGCTACTATATGTAATCTAATACTGTAAAGTCGATTCTTAGATCGTTCTACTTTCATCAACAACTTTTTACTCTTATCATACAAAGTCAGTAAATTTCCATCCATGATGATCTTGCAACCTATTTCAGTAAGTTGTCCTAGACTAAGTATGTTGCTCTTGAGGTTTGGAATGTAGTAAACATCCGAAATCAGTTTCTGTTGTAAGTTTCTACATCCTAATAATATTGAACCTCTACCCTTTATCTCTACATACGATCCATCTCCAAAACGAATGCGTCCAGTGATGTTTTCGTTAATGTCCTTAAAATGGCCTTTGGTGCCCGTTATATGGTTACTTGCACCACTATCTAAATACCATATGCTAGCATCTGTTGTAACATATTTTCGGGGGTGTACTTGTTCTTCATTTAACAAGACTTTTTCGGTTTCTTGTATCGCCATTAATAATGATGGTTCATCGTCTTCTAAGATAAGGTTTGATTGTTCCTGAGTTGTTGGTGGACTTTTACAATTTCTTATGAAATGTTCGGGTTTCCCGCAATTGTAACATTTCAAATTCTTTCTATCCCACTCACCTTTATTCTTATTGTGAGGTGAGTTTCCTCCATTCGAGTTATCTCTTTTTCCCTTATTCTGCCAATTACCTCGTGAATTGTTTGATCTACCCCTATATTTGGTAAATCGTTTCTTATTTCTAGAGTGTTCTCCTTGTGCGAATAATAGGTTATCTTGGCTTTCTACTTGTCCTCCCTTTCGGAGTTTTATTCTCTCCTTGAATGCCTTGAGTTTTCTAGCAATCTCATCTAACGTAATGTCATCGAGATCACTCGTCTGTTCTATGGATGCTACTATTTGAATGAATCTATCGGGTGTGGAATCTAATAGTTTTCAAACTAAAAGTGATTCATCCAAAGGTTTTCCTAATTCTTTTGCTTTTGTGGCATAGCCGTTCAGTTTGGCTGTAAATGCATCCACCGTTTCATCTTCCTTCATTTGAAGGGTCTGAAATCCAATCATCAATGATTGTAACCGTGCTTGTTGCACTTTCTCTTCTCCAACGTGTCTCTTCCTTAATGAATCCCATAATTCCTTTGCTGTTTCGCAACTTGCTACTTGTAAGATCACATCTTCGGTCAATGCTTGATATAGGAGGGCAGTTGTTGCCTTATCCTTTTTAGCATCTACTTGTGTATCAGCCTTAGATTCTATTGCTTCCCATAAGCCTTGTGCTTCTAGTATCACCTTAATTTGTATTGTCCAAACTGTATAGTTTGTGGCTTTGAGTTTTGGGCATTGATACTGAGTCATAGGGGTTACGGGTTTTGGTGCAGTGTTACTGCCACTTGCATCGTCACCAGGCATATTGATAGTTCTTATGATCTTCACTTTCTATGGGGATTCTAACTAAGTATGATATACTTAATACTACGGGAACATAAATAGTTATCCGGGAATCTAATAATACGGGATCAATATATAGTCCTCGGGATTTCCTAGTAATGTAAATAACGAACTATACTATTTAAAGTATAAAAAAGAGAAATCCAAATTTTTGAATTTGTGACCTCTTTGTTGTGTATTAAACACAGTCGTATTCCCACTTTTGTCGGTACTTGAGTATGATACCAACTACGTTCTTTCTTTCCCCACGCTGTCTTTCTCCTTTCTTGTGTATCGATGTAATAACGATTTGCCTTTGAACTCTTGGTCTTGGCCATTTTACGAACACAAATAACTTCCAAAATACCTTTCGGTATTTTCAACAAAACAAGTTAGTTTACTTGTTCTTTCTTCTTTACCAACAAATGGTAACGTCCTACGTTGCCTTTCGCGTTCCTCAACACTTTCTTTTATTTTGTTCCACACCGTATATGCTTCACCCCAAAATACCTTTCGGTATTTTCCAACAATAAAACACAATTGATCAGGTTGCGTTTCTTGTTCAGTATCTTGTGTTGCTAACGTCTATCTTCCAAAACAATATTTGATTGTTTCTCTTCTTAACCGGTCTAACTTTTCTTTCAAGCAACGCCTTTTTCCTTTTCTCTTCTTGTATATGCCATCTACTATACAAGGTATCTTCTAACGCGTCTTTCTTTCTTTGGTTACGTAACTCCTTCTTTTGCTGCTGCGTATAACGCTTCACAACAAAACCCCAACACCACAATGGAACGGTGTCCTTTCCGTTTGCAATTTCGACACAAAGACAAGTTGTATACGACTTATCTTATGTCCTAGTTACTCAAGTGACAACGTTTCTTCTGAAAAAAAAAACAAACATTCTCTTCTCCTTCTCCTGAAACAAGGTTTTCAACGAGTATTCTTCTTTCAGAAACAAAGTTTCTGCTTCTTTCTTCCTGAACCAAAAAGACCAGTGTTTGTTTTCTGGTTTTGGTTCTTTTCTTCCAACGTTAAGGTTTTCTAGTTTTGGTATGTCTCGTTAACAATTTCTGGGTTTGGTTCTATCTCGTTAAAAAACAAGGTTTTGGTTTGTTGCCTCGTTGAAACAAGAATCTGGTGATGAGTATGTGATTGTAACGAGATGTAAAACAGGCTCTTGATGCCAAATGTTGGTCCCTACGTATGAATGAGTCGATATGAAAATGCAAACAATATGGATCTTTGAATAACTAAATCGTCTAACTTATTAATGAAACATTTACATCGTATTTATACTAAACGAGAGGGCATTTCCCAAATGTTGCAATGGTTCCAGGAAGTAACCATTTTTGGCGGTTACAACCGTTTTCCTTAACTACCTATCATAACCGCTTGGCGGTTAAATAACTGCCATCAACCGCTATTCGGTTGGGAACTTTAAAACGAGCAAGTATGGTCCTTTGAGTTAGAAGCAATGGCGAGATTATATGTTTACAAAATAGACCAAGCAAGAAGTAGAGTTGACTACTTGACTTTGTCCATTTCATCCTTATAAGAGGATAGGTAAGCATAACCAATTGTAAATGTGCCTACGCACACAAGATAGTTTCATGCTATCAGAAATTACCCCACCCAACCATTTTGCTAACTTTAAGCATCTATTAGCCCACATTGTTGGTAAAGTTTTTGTGACAGCAAATGACATGAAAACTAATGTAACACTGTTGCTAAATTTGCAGTTGCATTGGTAAATATGTACAGACATGTTAACGGTTACTCAAAGAACATCACATAAAATGCCCTTTTGCCCCGGAATACATAAGGGCAATTTAAAAAACAATATCTGTCGATTCAAACAGTAAGTGACAAACTAGCCAGTAGATGCCAAAACGTAACAGCAAAACTAAACCTAAAACTGTTTTATCCAATGACTAAATTTTTTTCGGAGTTGATTATCATACTAACGACTAAAACTTATTATCTCATTCTAAATGACACGCCGAACAATTTTTGCATGTCAAAATCTAACGATAAATATTACGCAAGTATCATTCTCTAATGGACATTTCATCAAACATGTTTCGTGCACAACCTAAACCCGAGCTTCAAACCATAGCTGCACGTAACACACCTAATTAACCTCTATCGCCCTATAATATCACAAATCTCCATAACTAACAGCTAATTGAAGCAAACACAAAAATCATTGAATTCAGTTCAAAAGTATACCTGAGAGCATCACAAAATCAGCAACTTCAGCTCACGATTAACCGAATCTATTTGAATCGTTAGGGTTTGTCTTTATGGACCGAATTTAAACAAATCCCCCTGAGTAAAACTAATATGAGTAAAGATTAATAAATTAACGTCTGTTCAAAATTATCGGCAATTGGTCAAAGGCCGTTTAATATGACAGGAAAAAGAAAAAAATTACGAACCAGGCCCCCAAATTATGTAACAAGTTGTGAAAACTATCCTAAACTTTTTGTTATTTACGATTTTTTTATATAACAAACTTAGTTTACCAAATATCTAACAAATATCTTGTTATTTCACACATTTTTACTCGAAAACGCAAAACTAAGGTATTTTGTTCTTCATCAAACAAATCTTTTTAAAACCAAGACAAGGATTTTACAGAAAATGATATCATCTACTTTAAGAAAATGTCAATATTAGATGTTACAAAACAATCAAAAATCATCAATGTTACAGGTTGCAAAGGTCATCATTTTAACAAAGACACATGTTCATATTTTGTACAACAATATATTATTGGATCCAAAATCCTTTTATTTTTATAGCATTTATAAGCCTAGTTTCAGACCATATATCTGCTATAAAAGACTAACATTAGCCCCTTGTATCCCTGATCAAGAATTTGCAAGTATCACAACACTAGCATCGACTGTAAACACTGATCAAGAATTTGCATGTATCACAACACTAGCATCAACAGTAAACATGTAGCTAATTTGAAACAGTAAACCATAACTTTAAAATGCAGGCAATTTCTTTAAATTAAAAGTGATACCATGGGAGAGATGTTAATCGACTTAACGCATACAAACATGTATCAGATACAATCACAACCGCAAGTAGAGATCTTAAATTTGTAGTCAGAATATCTAAATTCATAATTACGTCATGTTATTCTAAAAAACCAAAATCCACCTCATTTAGCTCGCAAAATAGGTATTAAACCAGGGTCGTTACATCCTCACTTTGTTGGGGTCAGTGTCCCGGCAGCAGGGTAAGATAATCAACTTCAGCAGTAATGTGCAACTCTTCAGCAGAAACAAACAAACAAATCAGTGAATAAATACCACTAGGTGGTTACCCGATAACACTTGGAATCGTGTGATCACTTTCCAAAGTAAACTATTCGACCCTAATGCCTGGTATCACGAATATCTACTTGGGATAAGACCAAATGCAGTTAGAGAATTAGGCACAATTCTATAACCCTTTCGCTAATAAGTGTTTTCATTTTTAGTCACGTACCTCATGCATAAAACAGATCTCCTATTTATAGGAAGATACTCTCAGCTAGTCAATGGAATTATGAGTATTAATCGGCCCATTAATAGCCTCATAATTATCCACATTATAGACGTTAGTGGCTACATGACCAATTAAACGTGGTCATAATGCAGTTTAAACTGCCACTTGAATAGGTCAAAGCCGTTACAAGCACTACTATCATCAAGTACTTTCATAGTAAGCATCGTGGTTACACTACTTCTGGAAACACCACCGCCTGTAAACACTACTGAGAAACACCACTTCGAAACACCACTCAGGGAAACATCGATCCGGAAGTACCGCCGCTGGAAACACCGATAATCGGTAACCACAAATTAGCTTTTAACCAAGCACTACCAATACAAACCACTATCAGATTCAGGGTGTTCATGGACCTTATGGGTGTACACTCCGTACCTCCTAACCCATTACAAGGTGTGAACTTATCCCACAAGTGCACTAAATTTTCAAACAATCCTCCCCAAATTTAGTTCACTTCCTTTGCATGAAACCAAACATTAAACAAAACGTGTGCATAAACGAAAATGTCCTGAGGATTGAATTTCCATCTTAGTAATTACACGTTTAAATATTCGAGAATCAGGGTGTTCTAAGAATTGAACCCTTCAACCCATTTGAATACCTGAAGATAACTATACACAAGCTTTCAAACACTTATCAGATCCTGACACTATACATGCCATGTGTCCATATCCAAATTCATAAATGCTGTAGAAGCTAAAGTCCAAAGGTTCCTGAAGCGGCAAAACTTCAACATTTACATAGGTGGTTCCTCTTTAGTCATGCTCCCGCCAAGCACTTTTTCAAAGAAAATTAACCATTAAGAAGTAAAGACTTCATCCTCTTTCAAAGGTTCCGAGCACAACCTTGGGATGTAAATAAAACATGTGCTCCAGTCCATAGAATGTTCAGCTTTCCACATTGAACTCAGCTCCCAAGTTTCCTTAGGAGGGACTTGGGTGTCCTAGCATTCAGTGACTAAGTTAGACTTAAACCCATCCCTTTAGCAGACTTTATAACCAAGTCTCTAGCTAATCCCTTTGTCAAGTGATCAGCCTAAGTTCTCATGAGATCTAACAAACTCTATAGATACCACCCCATTCATGATAAGCTCACGAATCATGCTATGTCCGACACCTAAGTGTCTAGACTTACCATTGTACATTTGGCTATAAGCCTTAGCCAATGTAGCCGCACTATCACAACGGATAGAAATAGGTGCTATAGGTTTAGGCCACAATGGAATCTCAAGAAGGTGTTTTAACCATTCAGCTTCTTACAGCCAGTACCGCCAAAGCCGCAAATTCAGATTCCATTGTTGAACTGGTGATGCAAATTTGCTTCTTGGATGCCCAAGAAATTGCACCTCCACCAAGTAGGAATACCCACCATCGGTAGACGAATTGTCTTCAGTGTTACTGATCCAACTTGCATCAGTGTACCCTTCCAACACTAATGGATAACCAGTATATGAGACACTATAATATATAGTTCTCTTCAAATACTTCAGTACCCTTTGAACTGCTTGCCAGTGATGAGCACTAGGGTTACTAGTATACCTTCTCAATTTTCTCACTGCAAAACCAATATCAGGTCTTGTACAAGTCATAGCATACATCAAGCAGCCAATTACCCTAGAATACTTAAGTTGAGACACAGCTTTGCCATTGTTAGGCATCAGCTTCCCACAAGTATCCATAGGTGTACTCACAGGAGTACAATCAAAGTAATTGAATTTCCTCAACACCTTCTCAATATAATGAGATTGAGAGATACAGATTATGTTACTTTCATGTTCAATCCTTATCCCAAGGATAACATCACCCCCCCCCCCCATGTCTTTCATGGAGAACCTTGATGACAAAAATTCCTTTGTCAGGTCAACCTGATTTTGGTCAGCACCAAAGATCAACATGTCATCAACATATCGACAAATGATGACTCCTTTACCAGATTCATCAAATTTGCTATATACACATTCGTCAGCTTGGTTAAGAACATAATCACTAGACAAAACCACTTCATCAAATTTTTGATGCCATTGCTTAGGTGCCTGCTTAAGTCCATAAAGAGACTTAATCAGTTTACACACCTTGTTTTCATTGCCGTGCATGATGAAGCCCTGAGGTTGGTTCATGTAAACCTCCTCATCCAATTCACCATTCAAGAAAGTTGTTTTCACATCCATCCGATGAATAATCGATTGTGAATAGATGCCAAAGCAATCGCCAGTCTTATGGTACTAATAAGAGCCATAGCATAAGTATCAAAATAGTCTATCCCGACTTTTCTTTAAAGCCCCTAATGACTAGTCTAGCCTTGAACTTTTCAATAGTTCCATCTACCTTCATTTTCTTTTTTAAAATCCATTTGCAAGCCAAAGGTTTGCAACCAGGTGGTAGATCAACCAACACCCAAGTGTTGTTGCCCATGATGGAATCCATCTCATCATTGATTGCTTCTTTCCAAAGCAATATCCTCGACTTCATTGCTTCTTCAAATTTCTTGGGATCATCCTCAACAATGAAGCAATAGGAGTATTGGTCTGAGACCTCATCCCTTGTTCCTTCAACTAAATACGTTGAAACTCGTGTCCAAATGACTTTGGAGTCCCGACCTTTTGCTGTTACTAAGCATAGGTTCAGGTTGTTGAACCACAACCTCATCAGGGACCATTGATGGTTCATCATCAGGGACCTCTGATACACCAGTGTCATGAGTTCCATTAGCAATCCTCATACTTGGTCTAGGGACTGATGAGAATCTATTCTCATCAAAATTGCATCCCTTGATTCAATTATGGAGTTAATTGAAACAAATTCATTAGGTTCAATAACATAGAACCTAAAAGCCTTGGAATGCTCAGCATATCCAAAAAAGATGTAGTCAATGCCTCTTTCACCCAAAGTTTTCAGCTTTGGATCAGGGAGTCTTACAACAGCCCTACAACCCCAAACCTTGAGATAATTCAAGTTGGGTTTCCTTTTAGTCCAGAGTTCATAAGGGGTAACCTTGTTCCTTTTGTTGGGAACCCTATTTAATAAATAGCAAGCTGTTAACATAGCTTCACCCCAGAACCCTTGACTCAGTCCTAAATAGGACAACATGGAATTAACCATCTCCTTTAGCACTCGCTTTTTCCTTTCAGAAATGCCATTTTGCTGAGGAGTATAAGGGGCAGTCGTTTTATGGATTATACCAACAGACTAAAAATACAGAGTATCCATGTACTCACCTCCCCTATCAGTCCTTAATCTTTTGATCAAATACCTAAGTTGTAATTCAACTTCAGTTTTAAACATTTTGAATTTATCTAATGCTTCATCCTTAGTATGCAACAAATAAACATAACAAAACCTAGAAGCATCATCAATAAATGTCACAAAGTACTTCTTATTCCCCAAAGATGGAGTGGCATGCAAATCACACAGGTCACTGTGTATAAGCTCCAAGAGCTTAGTCTCATGATTAACACCCTGAAAAGGTTTCTTGGTTATCTTGGTCAACATGCAAGTTTTACACTTTTCAGTGTCCATGCCAAATGCTGGGATTAACCCATCCTTAGACATATCTTGCATTCTCTTATAGTGTACATGGCCAAGTCTAGCATGCCAAAGGGTAGAGTCAGACTGGTCAGAGGTGGTTACAAAGGCTGAATTAACATTATCAGTGGAAACAGATAAAATATCAGTGGAAACATTAAGCCTGAACATTTGATTACATAAATAACCAAAACTAATAAAGACACCACATTTAGACAAGACAAATTTATCAAATTCAATAACTTGTTTATATCCATGATTATTCAGAACACTACTTGAAACCAAGTTCTTCCTTATATCAGGAACATGAATAACATTAAACAAAGTTACAATCTTTCCAGAACTAAACCTAAGATCTACACAACCATGACCATGCACCAAGGTTGTTGACTCATTTCCCATGTGAAGAATAGAACCATCATTCAGTGACTCATAAGTCTTGAACAGCCTATCTTTGCACACATGAACTGCTTGCACGAGTCAACCCACCATGCAACATCATCATCCTCACATAATGAGATCAGATACATATGTAACATACTAAATCTAAAAGACTTATTAACCATATTCGACCTTTCAGTAGTTGGAAGAACCACTCCCTGAACCATTAGTGCCTGATCCATTGGCTTTACCACCAATTTTAACACTTTTGTAGTCCCTTTTAAGGTGACCAGTCTTGCCACATTTCCAACAAGTAGGTGTTGCCTTCTTGTTAGGATCTGCCCTTGTGTTATCATGATATTTGCGTTTGCCTTTGTTGTCATTGTACCTGGTGGAGTTATTATGCTCCACCATATTGACAAATGATGCACCAAGATCATTGCTACTCTTTTGCTTGTCATTATCCGCACCTTGAGAGATTCCTCAACGCTGCAGATGACTGCCCAACTCAACACGAGTTAACTCCTCTTTCTTATGTTTCAAGGTATGCTTGAAATCTTTCCAAGAAGGAGGAGTTTGTCAATGACACAAGAGACTGAAATAGACTCATCCATGTGCATATTATGTTGTGTAAACCTTCCAAGTATACCAAGAAGTTCATTGTATTATTCCATAACCGTCTTGAATCACCATTTTGTAATTTGTGAAATTACTAACAAGGAACTTCTTACTTGATGCATCCTCACCCATATATTTGGCATCCAAGGAATCCCACAGTTCTTTGGAAGATTCAATGTTCTGATAGATATCAAATAGAGAATCAGACATACCATTGAGAATTAGACCTCTGCATATGTAGTCATCATTCTCCCATTTGCTCCTCCTCCGACCGCTCCACGAGCATCATCCCCATCATCAAGAATAGGTGTAGTCAAAACATAGACCACACTCATGCTTGACAGCAAGAAGTGCATCTTCTTCTACCACCTCCTAAAGTCCACCCCTTCAAACTTATCAAGCTTGGAAAACTTTGAAGCCATGTGTTTCATTGCGCAGCTTGCCATTGATTGTCACAAAATAGTTTACTTTGATTGTTGGGGTCAGTGTCCCAGCAGCAGGGTAAGATAATCAACTTCAGCAGTAATGTGCAACTCTTCAGCAGAAACAAACAAACAGTCAACAGTAACAAATACCACTAGGTGGTTACCGGATATCACTTGGAATCGTGTGATCACTTTCCAAAGTAAACTATTCAACCCTAATGCCTGGGTATCACGAATATCTACTTGGGATAAGACCAAATGAAGTTAGAGAATTAGGCACAATTCTATAACATTTTCGCTAATAAGTGTTTTCGTTTTTGTCACGTACCTCATGCATAAAACAGATCTCCTATTTATAGGAAGATACTCTCAGCTAGTCAGTGGAATTATGAGTATTAATCGGCCCATTAATAGCCTCATAATTATCCCCATTATAGACGTTAGTGGTTACATGACCAATTAAACATGGTCATAATGCAGTTTAAACTGCCACTTGAATAGGTTAAAGCCGTTACAAACACTACTATCATCAAGATTTCATAGTGCTATCAGTGGTTACACCGCCGTGGAAACACCACTGCTGTGTAAACACTACTTCGTGAAACACCACTTCCGAAACACCACTCACTGATCCAGTGGAAGTACCAGTGGAAACACCGATAATCAGTGGTAACCACAACAGTACTTTCACCAAGCACTACCAATACAAACCACTATCAGAGTCAGGGTGTTCATGGACCTTATGGGTGTACACTCCGTACCTCCTAACCCATTACAAGGTGTGAACTTATCCCTCAAGTGCACTAAATTTTCCAACACACTTATCGTCAAATTCTAACAAGCCGCAAACATCAAAAGCAATGTCAAATCAGTATCCTAACAACTGACTCCTATATAGAAAAAGCATCCACAACTCAAAATCTCAAAACCGAAAACCTAAACATCATAAGTCAACAATCCAAGCTAACGCCAGTTCATATCCTAAATTCATACCACGTTGTCTCAAAAGACAAAGATTCACCCCATTTACCCACACAACATACAAATCCAACAAGGGTAGTTACACTGTCACTTATCGTCAAATACTAACAAGCAGTAAACATCAAAAGCAATCTTAAACCCATATAAATTAGAAACATTCATAGGTTTGGCAAAATCTCAAAACCAAAACCGGAAACATCAATCAGTAAACAATTAAAGCTTCAAAATCTAAGCTCGCAAGAACATCAACAAATCTCACCATTATCTAAACATCGTCTGCACCAAAATATAAAAAATAATCAACCTAAAAATAAATTATAGCTTTTTCTTGTACAAACAATCATAAGAACCTTTTCATCAAACATATGGTCAATACTCAGTGTAAAATGAGCTAATTTATGGGTTTTCAAGTATGTATACCTGTCAAGAACACACATACTTAAAGTACCATAGATTGACTGATGGTACACATACTTTAATATAGCTGTAAGCCCCCTGCTAAATGATACAATGAAATGAGTGAAACAATTGTCCTTATTTTGTTGTAACAAAAAGATAGTGTAGTGAATAAACCTTTTTTTACTACCAAGAAAAAGGACAGTTATTTTATTTCTACCATTATGGAGAACTCGAGAGGGGATGTTTTTATAAGATATTTACACGTGTCTATTACCATTTACATACCATGTGATTGGTGCTTTACACCAATTGAGTCATCTTTTTGCTTACTCATTTTTTTATCCCAAAAAGATTAAATGAAATGTTACTTTTAAACACATAATTTTAAAAAAAAAAATGTTTAAGTGTTTTGGTTTTCAAGAAAATACTTCATAATTCGAAATGATCAAAAGTATAATAAACGATTAAGCTTAAAAAGGTGTTTGTTTAAAGTTTATTTGTTGCTAACAAGCTAATTAGACTTCCTCTTATACTATGTATTTTATAAGCTAGATTTTTCGGTTTATTTTTACACCTAAAAAAGTAATTGTCCTAACCAACCACGGCAACCAACAACATATAATAACAACTCGACCATCGGTTTATCTATATCAGTAAGTGATGTTTTTGGTGGATGGGGTGGGGTTTGTTTGTGATTGGCGAAGAGGTGGTGGTCCGGATTGAAAATGTGGGACATTGAAAAAAAAGGGTGGGATTGGATTGGATGGTGGAGATTATAAAGTCAAGTGTTTTTGTTTGAAAAGGTTGTGTGTGTGATGGGGATTGCCAACGTGGCATCCTCATTGTTTGTTGACACATTAAACTATTGCAAAAATGAACATATAAAAACAACTCAAATATTAAATTTGTAGTTGTAACATCTAAATTGATAATTAAGTCACGTTATTTTTAAAAACCAAAATACACCTCATTTGAGCTCACAAAACGGGTATTAAACCAGGGTAGTTACACCGTCACTTATTGTCGAATACTAACTAGCCACAAACATCAAAAGCTATCTCAAATCAATATCCTAGCAACTGACTCCTACATCATCTACACCACAATCTAAAAAATAATCAACCTAAAAAATAAATTCTAGATTTTTCTTCTACAAACAATCATAAGAACCTTTTCATCAAACATCTCGTCAATACTAAGTGTAAAATGAGCTAATCTATGGTTTTTCAAAGTATGTATACATGTCAAGAACACACATACCTAAAGAAGCATAGATTTACTGATTTTACACATGCGTTAATATAACAAATAGTCACAACTCCTTATTTGGTAGTGATGGGAGAAAAGGATTGGATTGAATTCGATGGTTGAAATTAGGAGAAAGGGGGTGGGATCCGTGTGAGGTGATTTCCACCAATTTTAACTTCTTCCAAAAAGATTAAATGAATTGTTATTTTTAGACAAAAAAAAAAAATAGTTTAAAAAAAATATGCCGAAGCATAATAATAAGATTTTATAGTTGCAACAGTTATAGTTGAGCTATTATGGTCTTCACACAACTTTTTGCATTTTTTTCATAATGATTAAATGAATTGTTAGTTTAAAACACAATTTTTTTTATATATAAAAAAAAGCATGTTTAAATAATTTTCGTTTTAAGAAAATACTTTATAATTTGAAATGGTCAAAACAACAAAAAACGAATAAGCTTAAAAAGGTGTTTGTTTTAAAGCTTGTTTGTTGCTAACTAGCTAATTAGACTCCGTCTTATATTTTATAAGCTATGATTTTTCGATTTATTTTCACGCCATTTACTTATATTTTAATCTTAGGTTGTGTCTAACGATCACATTTCCATCATCTCATCTCAGCAACACATCATTTTTTTGACACATAAGTTTAACCCACCACCTAACAGTCGTAGTCGTAATCACTCAACCAAATACATAAAAAAATATCTCACTTTATACAGCATATACCCTACGATATAAACCACGCACTCATTAAAAAAGGTAGTGCAGCACGTTAGGTGGTTGATTTGTCGTTTTCGTACAAGAATATTTTCCGAAGAAATACAAAGGTATGTATTTTCCCGGGTCGTTTTCCCAACGAGGGATGAATGGAGTTAAACAACTCACGTCGCGTGATTCGGGATTCGAATATGAAAATAAGGAATTTTGGGGATTTCTACACTACGGTGCAAGGAATAATAAAGGAAAGCGATTAAAAGTACAGAATCTATGATGCAAACAAGTAATTACGACTAGTTATGCAAATTTTAACTAAAAACGCAATAAAACGTAATTAAGGAAACGCGAAATAAATGCAACTATGCTAATTAAAACCCGTAAAAATGAACTTCTATTTTTCTAAAGCTAAAAATAAAATTTGAAAATTATATGAAATTTAAAACTAATTTTTTTGTATTTTTCTTGATTTATTTTGAATTAAAAACTAATTTAAGACATTTAAAATAGTCTTGAAATACTAAAAATTAGGAAAATAAGCTAGAAAATTACAAAAATATTTTTCAAAAATCTTAAATAACTAAAAAGAATTTTGGAAACTGGAATCACATTTTTTTGACTTTTTCTCAATTTATTATGAATTTAATACTAGTTAAAACTAATTAAAATGCTAGAAAATCTATTTTAACTAAGAAAATTCAGGAAAAATACTTTTTATGACTTTTTGAATATTCTAAAACTAAGAAAATTGAATTTTTTTTTTCTTAGCTTTATCTAATTTATTTGAATAAAATGATATTTAAAAATGCTAGAAAATGAATAAAAATGCAGAAAAATAGAAGATGAACAGGGAAAAATATGAAAATCTCCAGAAAACTATAAAATAATACTGAGAACAAGGGAAAATTAACAGAAACAGCTTAAGGGTACAGGAGATAAGATTTGGGCATGAATCTGTTATGAAAAAGCACTAAAAATAAGCCAAATGCTAACTAAAAGCTACCATAAGCTACATATATACAAATCTACCTAACACTAACCTACAGAAACTGAGTTGGATCAGATAAGCCCTGGATAAAAGCAGTTAAGTTCAAAAATAGGTTTTAACCATCTAATGCCAAACGGCCCTTATAGCCCTACTTTAAGCACTCATTAAGCTATTCTAAAAATTCCCTAAAATTAAACTAAAATCACCATGTTGTCTATCACCAACCAAAGAGCTAGCATCCAAAATTTTAGCTAATTTGGACTAAAAATGATGAAATGAAAATTCAAAAACAAAAGCTATATGGGAACCTAGCTAACTGATGCAGAACAGACATAAAGGGGAAAAAATGCTAGTTGCAAGCCTAAGTTGAGTACCTAAATAAGCTACAAAGGACTTCTAGATGAGATTCCTGCAGCACCTATACTACATTCTACCTTATGAATCAATAAGCTACCCAACTATCTACAACTAAAAGCTTAAAATCAGCTACGGCCTAGTAGTGCAGCAACAATTATGATGCAGAGAGGGACCTAGCAGACCTAATTTAGCACTACTGATAAGCTTTAATGATCTATCTAAAGGAGATTGAGTAAAGTCCAGACCTAAGGCTACCTAAAGGGACTAACATCCAACAATAAAAGTATCTCAGCAGCTGAAAATCAGCAATAAGTAAGCTGATGAGAACCAATCTAAGCACATGTACAGCAGAACAGTAAAGGTGGACAGATTTGGGTACTTTTGACTACAAATTTAGTTATCAAAAAGCTTCTAGGTGGAATTTAAACTGAAATCATGTAATCAATGGTGAAAACAGAACCAGAAAAATCAATTAATACTAACTTCTTACCTAAATTATACCTAAACCATAACAGATTAAAAACTAATGTGGACAGAAACGAACAGAAGTAAATTTAAAACTTGAAAACTCCCCACTAGGATTGCAGACTTCCAACTATGACTAACAAAAGTTCTAAAAACAATTTTTAAACCTTCAGACTCAGATTTTATAAACCAAAAATCATTAATACTTGAAAATTATAACAAAGCCAAACACTCCTTAAAACATATGTAATGCAGATGAACCTTAGAGCAATGTGGAATATGACTAAGATTGAATCACAATCAACAAAGTAACACTAACCTCAACTTTTTAACACATTAAAGCTAAAAATTAATCAGAAATCAATTTGACTTTTGATCTTTGACTAATATTGACTTTGCTTAAAAACTGAAGTTAAGAACAATTAAGAGAAAAGTGAGCTCATACAAGCTTTAACAAGCTTATATGAGCTTAAATGAGCAGTGATTGAAAACTGAAAAACGGATTGGAGACAAATGAATTTGACAAGGTAAACTTAAATTGCATTAAACCAAAAGCAAACTTACATCAATTGAAATGAAATTACATTTTAACATAACAATTACACTATAAAAACGATTAAATGACATGAGAATAAAAGGTCAAAAATTCCTCTAAGACTTGAGAAATTGGACAGACTCTACATTGTGGTGAAAGGGCTTTAAATAGATGCTGGGAAGAGCTTGGGATGCCTTTCAGAAGCTTCAGGAACTTCTAATCTCGACCCTTCAATCACTCTTGCATCATTCCTTTTCATCTTAGCCACAGGATCATTGTGATGATGTGCTTCTTCCAATCAGGATGCTGGGATTTGCCAACTGTCATTCCCCTTATTGCCAGCATGGCAATTAGATGCTTAGTACTAAGTGTGATTAAAGGGTAAAGTTGGGAATTCAAGTGAGGAAGAAGGGAACACAGTAAAGCGGGAAAGGGGTTTTTTTGGGTTTTATTATTATACTTTGACTGAGGGTGGATGTTGTTGACCGGGTATGAAGTTGGAATTTTCGGGTGTGGTTATTTTGAGGTAATGGGCTTGGTTTGATGTTAAGTATTTTGGGCTTGGGTTAGATGTAGGATTATTTGTTATGAACATGGGCTTGGTTTGATTTAGTTATGGTATTTTAAATGTAAATGTTAAGGACCATTCATGTAAACTTACAAATACCAAGTACCAATGATGTAAATTATGAAGTGGAATTTATGAGGGATGAATTATGTAATTATGAGTGAGTTGGGAGTGAAAAGTGATAATATGGGAAAATTGAGGGGTTGTTGTGTAAATTTGGAAAAATGATGGTGACAGTGAGAAAAATCCCCGAACATGATTCACAACTCCGTAATTTGATCTTTTAAGCATCAAAGTCCCTGAAATAGCATCCCCGGCATCGGCTTTTGCATTCTTCTTTCTCTCGTGCTCGGTTTTCTTCGGTTTTGGCTTTCTTTTGTCTGTTTTGTCATATCCGTACCTGCACATACAAAAACTCAAGAAACCAATGGATATTAGCAATAAACGGCTCTTTCTTGGTTATTTTGGGTCTATATTTGATAAAGAAATGATATGTGTTTTTGCACATATCAAAATACCCCAGACGAGACCATTGTCGTGTCCCCACGCAATGCAATCAACTCACGCTTCTAAAACTAAGGATTTCAATCTCTTTCTACTAAACCTATGAAGAAGTAGCAAAGATTCCTCAAAAGAGATTAAGAAGCCCTTAATTCTAAAAATGCCCCGTTTACCTTTTATTCACATGTAGATATTACGATTAAGCACATTCCGATTATGAGTGACGGTTTGTTGAACTTTCATGTCGATCAATAACTCCAACATTTTTCAAACGACACATTAGGATCACGGAGTAGGAAACACAACACAGCGTGAAGTGACCATACGGATAGAATACATCGTCCCTGATTTTTCACGAGTCCCCAAACTAAGCGTAAAATCGAAATAATTGTTAAACATGACTCTAGATGCTAACACTACCCATGGAAGTTACTTGTGTAATTACCTTTTGATCCCATTTTCCTATTTTCCTCTAGATTTTTTTATTTTTGTGAGAAACGAATTTCTTCAAATTTCTCGTTTCGATAAGAATTAATCCGATAAAGATATGAAGCTAAGTCGATAATTAGTTAATAAGCTTATTTTTACCAGCTTATTTTAAGTTTTATAGACTACTATAAGTCTATAGGTCTTAAACTAAGTTAGAAAACTAACTTATCAAGCATAAGCTGAAACCATGTGAACTTGTAAGCTTAGAAGTAAGCTTAAACAAAACCCCTTAGTATGAACCGTGACAAAAATTGTCAATGGACATGTCCTCTTATGGCCGATTAAGGTAGATAACTTTAAAAAGATAGAAAATGGATGGATAATGACTTTGGGATGGATAGATTTTTGTATTTTTCGCAAAAACTAATGGATGACATATGATTGATGAGTCTTTGAGTTCAACAAAAAGAGTTAACACAAAGTGGTGGGCCCCACATGGCCTACTTTCATAAAATAATGTTAAGATTTTTGTTGAAAAATAATTAGATAAGAAAATTTTAAATGAACAAGACATAATATACTTAGACATGTATTAATATTAATGGATATATAAAAATCGGAGACCTCCTAACATAATATTAAAAAAAGGCTATATAAATTTAAGTTAGACATGTAAAAATATACTTAGACATGTATAAATACAAATGGACATACTGGCCTTGTGCGATTGCCCCACTTGCACATGCTAATCGCCACCACCGTTTGTGCAATGGTGGCGGCGGTGTTCAAAGTCTACTATTTACTGAAGAAGAACCCCGTAACTATAAGGAAACATCAACAGACAAGAAATGGATTGAGGCCATGGAGATTGAATTGGATTCAATCAACAAGAATAATACATGGACTCTTACAACATTGCCAGAAAATCAGAAGGCAATAGGTCTCAAATGGGTTTACAAGACCAAGAGAGGGTAAGATCATCAAATACAAAGCACGATTAGTAGCAAAAGGATATGTACAAGAACAAGGAATAGACTTCGATGAAGTATTTGCACCACTTTCTCGGATAGAGACAGTACGGTTGATATTAGCACTAGCAGCTTATCATGGTTGGCAAGTACATCACTTGGATGTAAAATCAGTATTTCTACATGGAGATTTGAAGGAAGAAGTCTACGTTACACAACCTGAAAGATTTACTCAACAAGGAAATTCAGGGAAAGTCTATAAGCTTACAAAAGCTTTATATGGCTTAAGACAAGCACCAAGAGCTTGGAATGTGAAGCTTGATCAAACTTTAAAGTCATTAGACGTTAAGAAGTGTAATCTCGAAAAGCAGTTTATACGAAGAGAAGCAATAATTCTACACTTATAGTTGGAGTCTATGTAGATGATTTGATATTCACAGGCACTCCAAGGAAGGAAATAGAAGTATTTAAATCCCAGATGAAAGACAAATTTGAAATGAGCGACTTAGGATTGTTAGCTTATTACCTTGGGATAGAAGTTACACAGACATGAGGAGAGATTACAATCAAGCAAACAAGTTATATTAACAAGATCTTGAAGGAAACAAGTATGATGGATAATAATGATACGAAGATACCAATGGATCCCGGTACTAAGTTGGTCAAGGCGGAAGATGGAAACTCAGTTGACGCAACTTATTACAGAAGCTTAATTAGAAGTCTCAGGTACTTAGTACATACAAGACCATATCTTAGTTACTCAGTCGGACTACTCAGCAGATTCATGCAAGACCCGAAGGATCATCACCTGAATGCGGTAAAGCAAGTAATCCGATATATTTACCGGGGAAACCCTTTACCCAAAAAAGTAATCCGATATATCAAAGGAACAAAGGAGCATGGCGTAATATACAAGAAAGAAGGCGGCTGCAAGATTACAAGTTACAGTGACAGTAGTTATGGAATCAACACCGATCAAGGAAAAGGAACTACTGGAAGTATTTTATTTCGGAGAGTCACCTATTACCTGTACCGAAGCAACCGAACGTGGTGCTATCATCATGTGAATCGAATTCATGGCGGCTATGCAGCAGCAAAGATGTCAAGCATTATGGATAAAACGACCGCTTCGTAATTTAACCGATAGAGAAAAGGATAACGCCGGGTCGACAACGGTTCAGCAATAGCACTCGTCAGGAACTCAGTTTTTCATGGAAGAAGCAAGCACATTGATATTCGCTACCATTTCATTCGTGAATGCGTAGAGAATGGGCACATCAATGTGGAATACGTCAGTGGAGAACTACTAAGAGCAGATATTCTAACGAAGGCTCTACCAAGATTGAAGTTCATGACAATGAGACAAATGCTCGGAGTTCAAGATTTAGGACGAAGCAACGATCAAGATTAAGGAGGAGAATGTGAACATATATTCTCGATTCTTTTGCTTCATTTGTAAACAACGAAACATGAAGGACTAAACATGTTCGTTAGAAAGTTTGGAGCCGTTTGGTAGTTACACGGCGGTTACAAAAAGGTAGTTAGAGGTAGTTATAATCGGTTATTTTACCGAAAGGACACAACGGTTCAATGAACCGGTTGGGAACCTATAAATATGTTTGTATGCACACAATTTCAATAGTTAGACGAAAACACTTATTCATTTCAAATACTTTGCAACTATATATATATATATTTATATATATATATATATATAGGGGAGGGTTAATGTGAGAGATTTTTTAAAGTTATAAAAATGAGAACTAATCTAAACCGTTGGATCAATTAATTGATGTTAGATGATATTAGCGTTAAATGATTGTCATTATATTAATTAAATAGAGTTTCAAGGGTATTTTGGTACATTATATTTCCATCATCATTGTTTGTGTGTTTTAATATTTTCTTTTCCACATCTAACGTTACACATATTTGTATTTTTTGCACAATTTCTTGATGCAAAGACATGTAGTCCAACCAATGAGTTGCTACACAATTAATACTATTACCACATTAATTTTATAAAAGCTTATTCAATAAAAGATTAAAAAGATCAGATGTTTTAGAATGACAACACGTATATCATACAACTCATATACAAATCTTTTTCAACTGGAAAAAATATTCAAATAAGAATGCACATGCAATACCTAATGCACACGTTTTGTTTTCGGTACGAAACCTGATATACAACCAACATTATATTTTATACATTCATTTCTTATAAAGTAAAACTGATACATAACATACCGAATACGTATGTATCAAACCAACACACAAAAGTTGATACACAAACCAAAACTGTGAATAAAAGATTGATCTCGGCTGCTTCGGTTCTGGCTACGAGACCGAGTGGTACATCATATATCCATCGCAAAATGATGCACAAACAGGTTGATACACAACTATTAAACCACTTACAGCAAATATCGTGAGCCACAAAGCGATTATAACCCACTAACATAGAGCGTTGATACACAGCTCGAACCACCCAAACAAAGTTCGATATTAAAAGACACATTAACCAACAGGTACAAAACATACCAAGATGTATCAACGATATATGAAAACCAACACTAACCAGATGTATCAATGATACATGAACCCAAATGTATCAATATAAATGGTATCTCGACGGCTAAGATTTTAGTCTTATGAAAAACAGATGTAAATTGGATTCAGGCATGGCGGCGACTACGGTTTGTTTCCGATTAGAATCCACAGTACCAAGGCTAAGGGTTTGTTTCCGGGGACTACGGTTTGTTTCCGATCGGACAATAGAGATGGTGATTCAATGGTGAATCCGACCAAATAAAAAAAACCAGCAATGTTACCGTCGACCTTAAAAAAGGAAGAATAACTTTCGGAATTGTTTTAATAGATGTAGATCTAAAAACCATTACCATCCTCTTAAACCACTCACGGCCCATAATCAACCATGGTGTCACTCTCAGGATGCCTCATTCATAACTCCGAAAAAACCTAACTGAAACATCCATTTCATCAATATCCATAGCATACCTTTTTATAAAAAGATGTACGCATTTGTTAGTAATGAAAATGAAAATGAGAGAATAATAAACGTGAAAAAGAAGGTGATGCGGCTCATTAAAAAAGAACATGCGTGATTTTGTGGATTGTGGGATGATTGTACCTTGGAAAGAGAAATTTTGGGTGATTATCGTGTGAAATAAGAAAAAAAATGTGTTTGCATATGGTTTTTGTGATGTGAGAGGTGAGAACTAGTAACTGAAAATGAGGAGATAATTGAAATTATTTAGGTTTAATGAAATAGATGGATGTATAAAATACCTATTATGCCCTTTTGACTATATATTTAATTTTCAGTTTTTATTAATAATCAATTCCACTTGTCACTCATTGATTGGGTTCTCACTTTTACAACTTTAAAAAATCTCTCATTTGATCTAAATTCTATATATATATATATAGAGTTAGGATCAAATAAGAAGAATAATAAAAATAAGAAGGATAGGAAGTAACCACAACCACTCATTCTAGATGCACCTAAAAAAATGGATGCATCTTCATTCAAATTTTCCCTCCCATATTAAAATGTGTGGTTAGAATTACTTCTTACCCTTCTCATTTTAATTATTCTTCTTATTGGATCCCTTCCCTATATATATATATATATATATATATATATATATATCGATCTAAATGTGGGACAACAAAAAGACCTGAAAGAGCTGCTTTTATTTTCTTTAATACTTCCAACAAGTGAAATAATTGCTTCTAGTATAGAAGTTCTGTACCAACATGTTTAGAAGTTGCATCCAAAAAGTAGTGAGGTACAGCCAAAGGAAGACGTCAAGTTGCTTACATCTTGGACCATTATCCCTTCAATTATAGGCGATGCTAGTCGTGCTATTTTGATGGCATGATTAAAGTTATAATGCAACATAAGTCTAGCCTTCCCTATCCCAAGTCTTCTTAATTTCTTTATGTCATTATACATTGAAAATAGTTACTGTTACTAGTCAAGAAATTAGTGGAAGATAGACAATGGGTGATGCTAGTCGTGCTATTTGGATGACATGATTACAGTTACATGGCAATATAAGTCTAGTCTTCCCACTCCCAAATTTTCTTCAATGTTTTTTATGATATGACTATACATAGAAATTAGTTATTATTAAAGGAATTAGTGGATGATAGAAAATTGTAAGCTTGTAGCACCACAATTTTTTGTCTAAAATAAAAAATCATTACTATTGTTTAAATTTACCAATTATGAGCTTTGAACCATTTATAATACTAGACGAGTACCCGTGCCTGCCGGCAACGGTTCTGACGACCCATAAGTTTCTTTCAACAAATTGTATTTGTAGCGTCAGAGAATCATTTTCGAATAACTATAATTCTGAAATATACAGTTTTCAAGTAAATTATGTGGAGTCGATCTAGGTGTGGGAGTATATTTCTAATAAGATTGTTTTAACTTTTAAGTTATTAAGTTTTTAGTAATAATAGATTCAAGCATTACAAAAAGAAACGGTATTATATAGTTGGCAATATTATATTGTTGTTTAGAGGTATAGCCAATGTGTGTGACTGCCTTTTCTTGTTTTGTCAGTAATTTAGGCAGTGATAACTATTTTTTTTATATGTGTAGCGTTTATTATTTGTTGTGTGGCTTTTAAACTTGTAACCTTACAAATTTAATATCACCATAATAAGATTTTCTTGTACTATCAATTTGCATAGATATTTAAGCATTATTCAAAACTATTTGTTTGAGGTACAAATAATTATCGCCAAAGATAACAATACTATTTAATTTTTGTGATTCTAATAAACTTACATAACATTATTGATATACCGGACAAAGAGCTATACAATATATATATTTACTTTTAAAAGATGATTCATATATGCTAGTCCCTTAAGTGGTGCAAGACCAACATTTTTCAAAATTTTAACTAGAAGGTTGGTGAGTGGGAAGTTCTCGGTGGTGAGTGCTCTAATGAATAGAGATTTGGATGAGAAATAGGTTCGGTGAAGGAATGTTGTCTATGTTCAAGGAATGAAGGCTTAGGCATTTTACTAGAACTAGGTGCGTTTGGTTTAGAGCTTGATTTTTAGAAACTTCTATCACATTCTCATCATCACTATGACTAAAGCATCTAGCAACAACTCTTCAATCAAAGGTTCATCCAAAACGAATGGTCATATGATCCATGAGATATCATCCACCGAATCATCACCCGTAAGAGGTCATAATGTTGGAATCCCACCTCAACAATCTCAATCAACAATTGCTAAGAGAACCGCAAGAATTAGTATTAGACCTCTTGGGTTAGAAAAGGGTTCATCAAGCTCCAAACCAAATGCACCTAGTTCAAGTAAAACGCCTAAGCCTTCATTCCTAGAACATAGACAACATTCCTTCACCGAACCTATTTCACATCCAAATCTCTATTCGAACCCGACCCTATTTGAACTCGGGTTAGTTGGGTTCGGATCCACTCGGGTCGGTGCTATTCGGGATTGAGCCAAGCCAAATATGAGTAAAATGGTCATAAAATTGCCTATTTGTTCTAATTTAGATAGATAATTAAAAAAAAAAAAAAAAAAAAAGAACACTAGTTAGCCAAAAAGATCTTACCCGATACTCAACCCTATTTAGCATCCGGGTTGACCCAAACAACCCGAATAAGATTATGGAACAAAATAAGTATCAGAATACCATAACTTCTAAACAATACACGGTAAACAATAAAAAGGCCAAAATCAACGCAAATAAAAACACCTACCAATTTCTATCATGGGCCCACCTGAATAAGCAGGTGTGGTAGAGAGTTGCAAAGGACAGGACGATAAGGGTTCCCTCAAGGCAGACGGATGTAATAATTTAATGACAAGCGGAACCATCATAAGGAGGCATAGATGTTCCATTGAACGGAGATGCAGCATAAGGTGTTACACCCATACACATTGAAGAGGGTGCACCGGAACCAGCGTAAGGAGAAGACGAGGAGAAGCTTGTGGGGTCGGCATTTGCCTTGGAGCAGATTTCTGTATAAACGAGAGTGGGAGACTGATCTTGTAAATGCCTAATTTCTTAAAGCCAAAAAACGATAGCTACTGCGATATGTACAGTTGTGCATATTTCAAGTTGTCCAAAAAGAAAAGTTGACATTCCCACAGCTAGGACAGGTCTAGCCGTCTTCTCCATGACCACCTAAATCATAATCACCACAAATTAATACCACATAATACAAATCCATACTTTGTTGTGACATGCAAGAATAAATACGTCTAAGGAGTAAGTGGCATCTCTCATAAAAATTATATTTATGGGTCCGTATCTAAAGTCACAAGAAAACAAATTTTATGCACAACTATTTAAAGGCTTTAGAAAAATTGTAAAGCTTTAGGGTGTATTTTGGAGCTCAAACAAATAGAAACTAAACCAGGGCTAAATAAGGGGATGTTTGTTTAAGCTTATTTTTTAGCTTATGAGCTTATTTGACTACGCTTATATCTCATACCATATTTTCCGCTTATTTATAGACTTGTGAGCTTATTATGACTTAAAGATGGAAGATAAGCTCATAAGCTAGAAAAAGGCGGATAAAGATGAGCTTATGAGATATGCCAACCAAATAAAATCATAAGCCAAAAATAAGATGAAACAACGACCCCTAAGTTCAAAGTTTCACCTGAGTAACCTCCAATTAATATAATTGGCAAAACCCAACCATTTTGCTAATTTTAAGCATCTATTAGCCCACATTGTGTTATGCGCCTGCCATGGTAAAGTTTTTTGTGACTGCAAATCACATGAAAACTAAGGTAACAATGTTGCTAAATTTGCAGTTGCATTGGTAGATATGTATAGACATGTTAACGGTTACTCAAACAAGAGCACACAAAATGCCCTTTTGCTCCGGAATACATAAGGGTAATTAAAAAACAATATATGCCGATTCAAACAGTAAGTGATAAACTAGCCGGTAGATGCGAAAACCTAACAGCAAAACTTGCCATTTCTGCAATTGACAGGCAAAACTAAACCTAAAACTGTTTTATCCAATGACTAAAATTGTTTTCAGAGTTGATTATCATACTAACGACTAAAACTTATTATGTAATTCTAAATGACACGCCAAAAAATTTTTGCATGTCAAAATCTAACGATAAATATTACGCAAGTGTCATTCTCTAATGGACATTTCATCAAATAGCTTTCGTGCACAACCTAAACCCGAGCTTCTAACCTTAGCCGCAAGTAACACATGCACCTAATTCACCTCTATCGCACTATAATATCACAAATCTCAATAACTAACAACTAATTGAGGCAAACACAAAAATCAATGAATTGATTTGAAAAGTACACCTGAGGGCAAAATCACAAAATCAGCAACTTCAGCTCACGATTAACCGAATCACAAAAACCGAATCGATTTGAATCGTTAGGGTTTGTTATCTCTCTCACAAAGTACATCCCAATGTATAAAGCACTTTGTACCTTTTTTTTATACCCCAATAGCTTCCCCTCACTTCCTACCCAGTGTTATAAGGTCACTTCCCCTCACTTTGTACCTTTGGATTTGAAGTTAAATTAGAGGGTCAGGGTTTTTGATTTTTATAAAATTTGGGGATTTTAAATTGAGTTAATTTATTAAAGGGTGATGATGATTTGCACACTTCAGTTTTTGATTGGGACACTTATATATACAATTGGTTAAAGCAGTATACATTCATAGTACAACAGATTAATGCACATGATTAACTGTCCTAATAAAAAAATAGAGTGTGCAAATCATTTGCCTTTATTAATAGGATTACTGTTTCCTTGGTGGTTGTTTGAAATTGTTTCAGAAAGTGAATAACGAGGAAAGAGGTAGAAAGGTTGGGTGGGTTAGTTTAGTGTATTTTGTTAATATCAAAGTACCCTCTTAATTAACGGTCAACATAGTCAAACTAATGGTGTCTGTTAAAATTGGACCAAACTTGGAATGAATGTTTAACTTTTTGACTGAATTCAATACTTTAAAAAATTAGACCAAAAGTGAAATACTCAACAAACCACAATGATAAAAAATGTAGTTAACTCTTAACTGAATTAAAACCTTGTGAATTGATTTGTATAGTTGATGTTTTTAATTATAGATAGTATTTAATTTAGGATGCTTTTGTTAATTTTATATAAATTGAAGGGTTGAAAGTGGAAAATTGTGATAAGATAAAGGATAATGAACATTACAACATACAATAACAATACTTAATCACGTCAAAGCGAGTTATGGGGATGTGAGATGTAAACAAGTACCCCTCTAAATATAGTGAAATTTTTTTTTATGTGATTTATGAAGGGAGTTTTTATTTTATTTTAAAATGAAAGTTGAAGGGGTAAGAGTGTAAATTTAAATAAGATGAAGCATCAAAAAAGTAACGTTATTTTCTTATGCTATTTAAAGTGTGTTTTTTATGTGATTTGAAGAGGTGGTAATTCTCGACACCTACTAGACCCATACTCATTACGAATGTGTTCACCAGATATGTGACTTGAAACGATAAGTGATACAAATCTGACACGCAGTGGCGGACCTAGATCAAAAACCAATGTGGTTCCTTGATTGCTCAAGGTAAAAAGAATTTAACAGGTCAACCTATCAACTTGTCTATATGCGAGTCGGGTCGGGTCAAATACTCACATTTATCACAACTACAGTAGTGAAGCGAAAAGCTACAATAAATATGGGCCAAGAAATATTTCCATGCCTAGCACAAAACAAATACAGAATCCAAATTTCTTTCTCAACGCCACAACATTAATGATTTGAATAACGGGTCAAAAAGAGTTCTAGTCTAAAAGATCATGAAAACTTATTTTGATACACTTAAAAGATCAAGATGTAAATTATAGAAATCAATTACACTGTATAAAAACTATAGATCTTGGAGATATAAGTACATTATGATGTACAGACTATAAAAATAGTTTGACTGCATATAGTTTTCAACTGCTAGAGACATTTTTATGTAAAAAGCAAATGATTTTCATAAATTGCAAAAGAATACATTCTTGTTTCTTTTTTGATGTTTAAAATATATAAAAGATACTTGGTACAGTAAAAAGGGAAAAGCCTTATACTCCCTCCATCCCTTATAAAATGTCCAGTTTGACTTTTTCAAGTTTAACCTTAAATATTTTTGTTTGTATTATATAATATTTGATGCAACATATATGAATAAATTAAGTTTTAAATGTATTTTCACTGCGTATAATATTTATCAAATACTATATAACACAACTAAAAATATTTAAGGTCAAAGTTAAATAAGAAAGACTTAAAAAGTCCAAACTTGACATTTAATATGAGACGGAGGTAGTACTTAACAACACAAAAGAACCAATATATTATATTAAATTATCTACTTTTTCTAACACATACAAAGGACACGCACATACTCCCAAAGTCCCAATAACTTTTCTTCTTCATCTTCTCTGTATATTCTGGCAACAATGGCCGATAAAATTTCGACAGGTTCTCTTTATTTCTTCCATTTTTATATCTTATTTATATCTAAGAACAATTTTTATTGAGCTTTTTTTATCTTTTTGATCTCCAAGGTGGTTCCTACAAAATTTTCAAGGTAGGTCCGATTTTTCTTCCTACATCGCTTCTTAACGATTTCCCTTTCTAAGGTGGTTCCCAGGACCAACCTTGTTTAGGCATAGGTCCGCCTCTGCCGACACGAAGTTAAACATGTTTTAGGTTAAGGATAAATAAGTTTGAGTCAAAACCAGGTCAAGCCGTCAAACCCATTTTACAAACGAGTCGTATTTGGGTCGATCAAAGATTAAACTAACACCCCGTGAACTCGTTTAAGTATGTAAGCCATAAAAAATAAAATACGTAACTTGGTTTTTATGTGAAATTTGGATTTAAATGTATTTCTTGGGAGGTGATTTGTACATCAAAATTTTTTTTTTGCCATCTACCACTAAATTACACCAGTGATGCACATGGCACAACACTACTATGCATGATTTAGTGGTGGATGGAAAAAAAGTGATGTACAAATCACCTCCATTTTATAACTAGGGATTAGACTTTCGCACGTCATGGCGGAGCATTTGGAGTTGTGTAATTTTAAAGTGCTTCTTGGACACCTTATTCCGACACAAATCCGCTTTCTTATGAAAATTCAGTTATATACGCATAAATTTATTTATACATTTAGATAAAGTAAGGTTTGGTACTTGTTATCCAAATGTTACATAATTGAACAATTCACATCATTTACAATCTTGGGCGTAACAACTTGAGTGACATTGCCACCCTATAAAATACATATATCAATATTCCAAGTTTTTCTACTTCGGTGGTGCCAGACCACATCTTAATGCATTTTCTAGGATGTCATATTTCGTATGCGGCTATGTTCATCGTTCCAAACTTGAAGATACAACTCATGTCCCAGGTATCCCCATGGCTAGATTGTAGACCTCAGATTCCACATGCCCTTTACACTTCATGATTTAGGATGCTAGTTTCTTTCATCCCACTCGGTGTTCCTTTTCTATTTGCTTCCAATATGGTATCTACTATCCAATGACTACATAAATGTAACTAGACTCAAGATACACATGTGCCTGCCACATTATTCCTGAGAAAAGAGAGTTTATGAGTCAAAGAATTTCAGTACCAAGGTACATAGCCATCTGACCAATCTTCAAACTGTGGCAATTCGTATTTTTAGGTCATTCTCAAAACATTACTCATGCTTCATTATTTATCATTTATCGTGAACTAGGTTTACGAGCATCAAATTCACGTAACCGTAATGGTTTAGCTGTGAATTCATGATCATATTATCGAGGTCATTTCATATAGACTAAGTTTAGTCTACATTTCATTAACATCATTGTCATCATATTAGTTCATGCATGGTTTTGCATTTTACATTAAATGTATAATTTTCATATTAAATAAACGTTATCGCGTAATTAATTATTTTGAACAATTGATCCATTACTTCCAAAAATTATTCCAATATATTTTTATACTCATATTAAGTTTATAAAATAATATTATGAGTTTACCCAGTATTTTAAATTTATTTTGTATATAAATTGTTATATTTATATAATTACGACGATTTTCTTAAATACGACACGATTATTATTATTTCACTCAAATTTTGCAAGAAATGTATTTTTATAATTTTTATGACCTAAATATATTTTATCTTGACCCGTGAAAATTTATTTTTATCCAACGCTACCCTAAATATTCAAAAGTAACTACAACTTATCATTTAACCTCATTTAACTTCACAAATCTTACACTAATACATAATAAAAAAATATATATATTAAATGAATGACTATCCTCCCTTGTGGACAAGGGAGGGATGAGTTACAAAGATTTTTGCAAATATCTCTAGTTTACTTATAATATACTATTAACTAAACACATTTCATTTCACTTCATTTAAAAATACAAGATCAAGACTCTTTGCTTCCTCTCTTTCTCTCCAAAATTCGGCAGCCACAAGACCAAGAAGAAGGAAGCTTCAAAATTTTAATAGACAAGATTTTTAAACTCTAGTATCACTTGTTGTATAGGTTTTGCAATAAAAACCTCAAGTGATTAGGAAAAACCCATTGTCCTTAAACCTCATCATATTTCTTGTAAGCATTCATATTCATATTTTTATTTCACATTCATTGTTATGGTCATATCATTTTATTTGAGAAACATGCAAGTTATGTGATGTTTATACCACTTTGTAAGGTTTTTAAGTGTTATATATATATAATCCATCCTATAAATTACTCCTTGTTATATATTAGTTTTAGTGATGTCTAGGAAACCATGACACCCTAAGAAGGTGTATGGTAGGATTAGAATAGCATCGGAGTTGTTTTGAATGGGTTAGAATAGGTTTGGCGCGAGAAAAACTCATTTCGACAAGTTTGCAAAAGGGTCTGTCCTTATTTTTAAAATCTGGAAAATCCGACAGTAGATAAAAATTTTTGGCCTAGATATTTAGAAAATATACTTTAAAACGAAACCGTGGCCGCTTGAACGGATTCAAACGGAGCTATAACGAAGAAGTTATGAATTTTCAAGTTGGCTTAATTTAAAAATATAAATTTCTGGAAATTTCAGCAAGCAATATTTATTTTGTACGAGTAAAAAATGAAGCTTGGGCGTTGTAAATTATGTCGACTTGTCAAAAACATGTTAGTATACTTTGATACAAAGCTAAGGATCTTTAAAATGTAGAAAACGGATTTGTAACGACTAAATTATACACGTTTACAAAAGTTGCCGTAACTTTTATCATATAAGAAAAACTATCTTGATTTCTATTAGGCAAGTTTTGCGGCAAAAACTAGTTACCAAGTTAAAGGTTGTTTTTAACATTGATTTAGGACTTTTCATAAAGTGATGTCTTCTAGTAAAAGTGAAATCGCCAAGTATACTTTCCAAAATGTCCGACCGTTTGATTAGCGGAGTTGTAATGAATTAATTACGGTCGCTTAAACTTTGCCGAAAAACCATCTTTAAACTATACTTTGGACTAAAAGTACCATACTTAACCTCTATTTTCTTTATGTTCGAGACCTCTAGGATGGAAACTCGTGTACTAAAACTTTGAGATAATCATACGAGCTTCCCAAAACCGTTGAGTTTGTTTCCTAACGCTCGACGTGCACCATTTTACGACTAGCTTTTAGAGGCCGTTTTTGTCACTTTCATGGAAATTTCAATGACATAATTTTATTTAACGAAAAGTTATAATTTCACAATAAATCACTAAATGATTATCGCCGATATCATTTCAACGTAAATACATGTGAAGTAATTTAAAATAGTCAAGACGTTAAAAGATTATTTTGTCGACGAGAAGTATTGTTTTCAAAAATTCATAAGTGGTATAAATATCATCCGAATTGCATGCATAACATTACATCATGACTTATTACATATCATATCATTCATAATAGGTCAGTTTCGAGATTCACGCTACATTTCGGTGTACTCACTTTTGTCATCGCATCAATTCATCAAGTGAGTTTTCATAGCCCCGTTGTACATGTTTATACTTATTTTCAAGCTTACGGGGGAGAATACATTGCACATCATTTTCATTACGATACCAAGTATGTCAAATTCATTACATTACTTAAGTTACCTCATGCCAATTGAATGTCCCCATTAGATAACATGAACCGTTAATTCCGAAAGAAGCGAGGGTGAGTGGATAGATCTATCGAGGGTGACACCTCCATCCGGGTTGGTGGATTCCAACTGGGTAAACGGATGCATTTCATTTAATAACATTATTTGAGTTGTTTGGCAAACACTCTGTTGGGGCGAACATCATGATGAGTCTAGTTTCGGTGTCATGGACTTATAGCAATTGTAACATTTTGTGGCGACATTGTCATACATTATCTATACTTGTGTAGTCGTATAAATCATTTTCATAAACCTATGATTTCTCACCAACATTATTGTTGACCGTTTTAGCAATGTATTTTCAGGTAACTAAAACATTCGCGTCATGGCACGATAAGGAACCCTCATAGAGTCGCGGCGTCGACTTGTCTCATTGTATATTATGGTTTTCTTTTCAAAACATCGTTTGGACTTGTAATAAACTTATATTTTCCGCAAACTTTATCAACTTTTGGGACCTATCTTTTAACTCTGGATGTTTTATATAAATATCAAACGATGTGTTTTTAAACGACACTTTAGGTCGTTCAATATACTGTGATTGTGATGCTATGATAGTCAATCCCCAGGAATTCCATTCCGCTGCAAAACAGATAATTTGGGGGTGTGACAGATTGGTAATCAGAGCTTCAGTTATAAAGAACTAGGTTGCATCATTGACCCTAGACTATAACTACATTATCATAGCATCTCATCATTACATCATAAGTGCATATTCAGTTTATATGCGGATCCATATACATTTTATTCGAGTTATTTACTTTTATTTTACAACGGTTGTCACAGAGATGTCTTAAGATTCCGACCCTATCCCTATATCATCTGACACGAACATGGAGGATGTCTCATCCGACACCAACATGAACGATGCCTTATCAAACACTGTAGTTGTATCTTCTATTGGCTCTACTTCAGAATTTCCACTTATTGTGACTGACACTGAGACCGAACCCTTTGAGGAGGGCGAAGTAGCACCTACACCACCTGTTAGCCCTACACATGGCCCGATTCATCCACCATCACCACTATTATCATCATCATCTTCATCATACTATCTTAGGGAGCCTATACCTACACTGGACTTGCCGCTCAAAAAGCTTGCACGTTTTGACATCCCTGCATCATCCTCTACAGAACCCGAACCACCAGCTAGGTTCGAGATAGGTGAGAGCTCAAAGGCTGCTACTGCTAGACAGCCTTCCACTGAGACATTAGGGGTGCGAATAGATAGCCAACAGGTTCAGATTGATAGGATGTTAGGACAGTTGGAGGAATTGTCATTAGATCGAGTGGAGAACATTGAGGAGGAGGTTGAAGGCCTCGTGATAGGTAGAGTTTCGATTGATTTGGCACACCAGGGTTTAGAATCTAGACAGTTAGAGAACAGGGGGCATATTGTTGAGTTGAGGCAGGAGATGGCTGAGTTATATGACAGAGCCGAGATGGCCCAGGATGAGCTTCAGCATCATGCACAGGAGTTGGCACTAGCTCATGAGAGCATGGTTACCCACAGGCTCAGATCAGCGAGTTGAGGGATTTGATTACGAGCTTGACTACACAGGTCCGTGATCTTCAGGATCGAGCTGGCGGAGCACCAGGAGGTGCCTAGTGTAGACTCTTATCATGTATAGTTTTTATTTACTGTTATCCTAGTCACAAGGTGTGTGACGTAGTTTAAAGAACTTGTTGTCTTTTGGTTGTTGTACAAACAAAATATCAAGTATTGACTCAACTATGTAGGAATGGTTTTTTTTACTATCTATGATATCGGTCCACGAAGGCTGAAATTTTCATGTATATTATCCACGTGTGTTGTGATTTTATTTGTGATATTTCGTGGTTGTTCCATTGTGATTTCATTTATATTATACATGTTGTGGTTGTGGATATATATATATGTATAATGTTTGTTTCTACTTACGAGTTCTCATAATTGTTTCATCTTATTATTTTGAAGAATAATGGCGCCAAAGAAAGCCACACCTGAGTTGACTCAAGCTTCTATGCAGAAATATGTGAATGATAGCATAGCTGATGCATTAAGGACCGAGAGAGCATCGGTGGCGGCTGCTGCTGAGGCTGCGGCAACTGCCGAGGCCACTAGACTTGCTGCTGCTGCAGGTAATGCAGGAGGGTCCAGGGTAAGAAGCTGTTTGTATAAGGATTTCAAAAGTGGGGATCCCACTAAGTCAAGGGTATCGGGGCAACCGCCATGGTCGATGGTTCGAGAAAATGGAATCCGTGTTTCTGTTATGTAATTGCCCGGAGGATAGCAAGGTTAAGTTTGCTACTAGTACACTACTGGATGGGGCAATGTCGTGGTGGAATTCATATGCTCAGCCGATGGAAATGGAAAATGCGTACAGGATCACATGGGTTCAATTCAAGAGTTTGCTAACAAGGAAGTATTGTCCGCGTACGGAGGTGAAAAAGTTGGAGACCGAATTCTACGAGTTGGTAACTATTGGGTATGATATTGATGCTTACGTTCGGAGGTTTCAAGAATTAGCCGCATTATGCCCATCTATGGGTTCGGATAACGAGAAGCTACTGGAGGCTTTCATCGGGGGACTTACCGAAGTTATTCAAGGAGATGTGATTTCGTTTGATCCACAAACGATTGAGGAGTCCATTCGAGTGTCGCAAAAGCTCATGGCTCTGTAGTAAAGAGAGGCAAAATCGCAAACATCAACCAAACAACAACAATACCAACAACAACCGCCAATTACAACAATAACCGAAACAATTACAACAACAATAACAACAACAAACGAAAGTGGGACAACAACAACAGAGGTGGAAATGTCACTCAACGACCACCTAAGAGACAGGAGATTGCAAAGGCCTATGTTGCAGGCCCAACGGAGAAAAAGGGGTACACAGGGATTCTGCCTAAATGTGAGAGGTGTTCAAGTCATCACAAACAGGGACGTTGTCTAGATCCATGTGGGAATTGTAAAAAAAGGGGACATCAAACTAGGGATTGCAAGATGCCAACTACGGGGGAAAATCAGAAACCACAAGTAACATGTTTTGGTTGCGGAGAAAGGGGACATTACAAGAGTGAGTGTCCAAAGGGAAGGAACCAAGGAAACGGGAATCAGGGTGGAATGGCACAGGGAAGAGCCTATGTCATAGGAGGTGGAGAAGCTAGGGAGGACCCGAATGTTGTAACGGGTACGTTCCTTATCAATAATCATTATGCATCAGTTTTATTTGATTCGGGAGCTGATAAAAGTTTTGTGTCCACTGCATTTGCACCTTTACTCAATATCAAACCAACCACATTAGACACATCATACAACATTGAATTAGCTAATGGTAACTTAATTAGCACCAACACCATTATCCGTGATTGTACACTCAATTTTCTAAATCATCCCTTCAATATAGACCTTATGCCCGTAGAACTTGGTAGTTTCGACATCATCATCGGTATGGATTGGTTATCCAAACATCGTGCAAGAATTATTTGTGATGAAAAAGTTGTTCATCTTCCTTACAACGGTGAAACTTTGATCATTCGTGGGTAACGAAGTGGAACTAGACTCAGTATTATATCATGCATCAAAACGGAGATGTACATAAAGAAAGGTTGTTTTGCTTTCTTAGCACATATAACCGAGAAGAAGTCGGAGGAGAAGCGACTTGAGGATGTACCGATTGCTCGAGAATTTCCTGAAGTCTTTCCCAAGACTTACCAGACTACCATCGGCACGCCAAGTAGAATTTCATATTGACTTAGTGCCCGAGTGCACCAATTGCGCGGAGCACCTTACCGATTAGCACCATCAGAGATGCAAGAGTTGTCTAATCAGTTGCAAGAACTTTTAGACAAAGGATTCATTAGGCCAAGTTCCTCGCCTTGGGGAGCACCGGTCTTGTTTGTGAAGAAGAAAGATGGATCTTTCAGAATGTGTACAGATTATAGAGAGCTGAACAAGTTAACGGTGAAGACTTCCCAGAATCGACGACTTGTTCGATCAGTTGCAAGGCTCTAGTATCTACTCAAAGATTGATCTAAGATCAGGTTACCATCAACTTAGAGTGCGAGAGGAGGAAATTCAAAACAGCTTAGAACACGTTATGGACATTATGAGTTTCAAGTAATGCCGCTCGATTAACTAATAAGCACCCGCAGTATTCATGGATCTCATGAATAGGGTATGTAAACCGTATTTGGACAAGTTTACAACAATCCTACGAAATTTGACAATTTCTAGGACTCTCCGGGTATTACCGAAGATTCATCGAAGGTTTTTCAAAGATAGCTAAAGCTTTGACCAAGTTGACACAGAAAAACAAGAGGTACAAATGGGGAAAGAAACAAGAAGTCGCTGCTTGTTGAAGCAAAAGCTTTGCAGTGCGCCAATTTTGGCACTACCCCAAGGAATTGAGAACTTCGTTGTATACTGCGATGCTTCACATAAAGGGCTTGGAGCTGTTTTAATGCAAAACGATAAGGTGATAGCTTATGCTTCTCGACAACTTAAGGTCCATGAGAAGAATTACACCACACATGATCTTGAGTTAGGGGCCGTAGTCTTTGCACTTAAGATTTAGAGACACTACCTTTATGGTACAAAGTGCACAGTGTTTACGGACCACAAGAGTTTACAATATGTTCTTGATCAGAAGGAACTTAACATGAGGCAACGTCGTTGGTTGGAATTACTCAGCGACTATGATTGTGAAATCAAGTATCACCCGGGAAAAGCCAATGTTGTGGCTGATGCTCTTAGTCGGAAAGAAAGACCCAAACCTTTAAGAGTACGATCATTAGGAATGACGATCAGTTCACCTTTACCATAAAAAATACTTGAGGCACAGATCGAGGCACTCAAGGAGGAAAACCGATCAAGTGAAAAGCTTTATGGTATGCCTGAAAATGCAAATGGCTTTGTAAAGAGAGCAGATGGAGTATTATGCTTCAAGGATAGAATGTGGGTACCATTTTATGGTGGGATACGAGAATTGATTATGCATGAGTCGCATAAGTCAAAGTATTCTATTCACCCGATGTTCCAACCAATCCCGTTACCATGTTAAGGCAGATGCCTTACTTGCTCCAAGGTAAAAGTCGAATATCAGAAACCTTCAGGATTACTCCAACAACCTGAAATTCCACAATGGAAATGGGAACGCATTACAATGGACTTTGTTACGAAACTTCCTAAGACATCGGGAGGTTACGATGCTATATGGGTAATCGTCGATCGTCTTACCAAATCAGCCCATTTCATACCAATTAGAGAGACTTATTCCATGGAACAACTCACTAGACTTTATGTCAAGGAAATAGTCTCGAGGCATGGAGCACCAATTTCTATCATTTCCGACAGAGATAGTCGATTCACTTCAAACTTCTGGAAATCATTACAAGATTCATTTGGAACCAAATTAGATATGAGCACAGCATATCATCCACAAACCGATGGTCAAAGTGAAAGGACAATTCAAACATTGGAAGATATGTTGAGAGCATGTGTGATTGATTTTGGAAATGGTTGGGCTAACCATTTGCCATTGATCGAATTCTCGTACAACAACAGTTATCACACCAGTATAAAAGCGCACCATTCGAAGCACTCTATGGTTGAAAGTGTCGATCACCTGTTTGTTGGGCCGTGGTTGGAGACGCACAACTCATGGTCCGAAATGGTACGGAAACAACGAAAAGATAGTTCAAATCCGAGATAGACTCGAATCACGAAGCCGACGTAAAAGTTACGCAGATGTTAGCGAAACCATTAGAATTTCAAATTGGCGACAAAGTGATGTTGAAAGTATCGCCTTGGAAAGGCGTGGTACGTTTTGGAAAGCGCGGGAAATTGAACCCGAGGTACATTGGGCCATTCAAAATTTTGAGCAGAGTAGGTCCCTCTAGCTTATCGACTTGATCTTCCATCAGAACTTAGTCACGTACACAACACATTTCAAACCTGAAGAAATGTCTTTCGGACGAATCACTCGTTATTCCATTGGAAGAAATTCAACTCGACGATAAACTAAATTTCGTGGAGGAACCGGTAGAAATTATGGACTGCGAGGTCAAGCAGTTGAAACAAAGTCGTATTCCTATTGTGAAAGTTCGCTGGAATTCTCGAAGAGGTCCCGAGTTTACTTGGGAACGGAAGACCGAGATGCGCCAAATATCCTCATCTTTTCACCAACAACACCATAGGATAACAAGGACTGAATTCGGGACCTAATTCCTTTTTGGTTGCGAATGTGACAACGTATTCAGTCATTCTCAAAACATTACTCATGCTTCATTATTTATCATTTATTGTGAACTAGGTTTACGAGCATCGATTCACGAACGTAATGGTTTAGCTCTGAATTCATGATCATATCATCGAGGTCATTTCATATAGACTAAGTTTAGTCTACATTTCATTAACATCATTGTCATCATATTAGTTCATGCATGGTTTTGCATTTTACATTAAATGTATAATTTTCATATTAAATAAACGTTATCGCGTAATTAATTATTTTGAACAATTGATCCATTACTTCCAAAAATTATTCCAATATATTTTTATACTCATATTAAGTTTATAAAATATTATTATGAGTTTACCCAGTGTTTTAAATTTATTTTGTATATAAATTGTTATATTTATATAATTACGACGTTTTTCCTAAATACGACACGATTATTATTATTTCACTCAAATTTTGCAAGAAATGTATTTTTATAATTTTTATGACCTAAATATATTTTATCTTGACCCGTGAAAATTTATTTTTATCCAACGCTACCCTAAATATTCAAAAGTAACTACAACTTATCATTTAACCTCATTTAACTTCACAAATCTTACACTAATACATAATAAAAAAATATATATATATTAAATGAATGACTATCCTCCCTTGTCGACAAGGGAGGGATGAGTCACAAAGATTTTTGCAAATATCTCTAGTTTACTTATAATATACTATTAACTAAACACATTTCATTTCACTTCATTTACAAATACAAGATCAAGACTCTTTGCTTCCTCTCTTTCTCTCCAAAATTCGGCAGCCACAAGACCAAGAAGAAGGAAGCTTCAAAATTTTAATAGACACGATTTTTAAACTCTAGTATCACTTGTTGTATAGGTTTTGCAATAAAAACCTCAAGTGATTAGGAAAAACCCATTGTCCTTAAACCTCATCATATTTCTTGTAAGCATTCATATTCATATTTTTATTTTACATTCATTGTTATGGTCATATCATTTTATTTGAGAAACATGCAAGTTATGTGATGTTTATACCACTTTGTAAGGTTTTTAAGTGTTATATATATATAATCCATCCTATAAATTACTCCTTGTTATATATTAGTTTTAGTGATGTCTAGGAAACCATGACACCCTAAGAAGGTGTATGGTAGGATTAGAATAGCATCGGAGTTGTTTTGAATGGGTTAGAATAGGTTTGGCGCGAGAAAAACTCATTTCGACAAGTTTGCAAAAGGGTCTGTCCTTATTTTTAAAATCTGGAAAATCCGACAGTAGATAAAAACTTTTGGAGTAGATATTTAGAAAATATACTTTAAAACGAAACCGTGGCCGCTTGAACGGATTAAAACGGAGCTATAACGAAGAAGTTATGAATTTTTCAAGTTGGCGACGAAAAATATAAATTTCTGGAAATTTTAGCAAGCAATATTTATTTTGTACGAGTCAAAAATGAAGCTTGGGCGTTGTAAATGTTGGAATCACTCCTAAACAGTATTTCAAGTATTTATATTTCATATGTAATAGGTAGCTTTATTACGGCCTTTATGTTTGTTTAAGGTCAAGCTTATGTAGAAGGCCCATAAGCTTGATCCAAGCCCAATAAGGAATAGGGAAGGAGAGGGAGTGTTGCCCTAGCTCCTTGCCTATATATACATTGTAATAACCCTCACTTGAGTGTTGGTTGTTCAAGTTACTCTTTCACATACATTCTACGCCTTAACCTTTCTCTTTAATACGTGTGTGTGTGTTTGATTTACTTGTTCAATCGCCTTATCTCTTCTCTAGTAAGCTTATGTTGTAAAACTTGTGACCTAACAGTAAATTATGTCGACTTGTCAAAAATATGTTAGTATACTTTGATACAAAGCTAAGGATCTTTAAAATGTAGAAAACGGATTTGTAACGACTAAATTATACACGTTTACAAAAGTTGCCGTAACTTTTATCATATAAGAAAAACTATCTTGATTTCTATTAGGCAAGTTTTGCGGCAAAAACTAGTTACCAAGTTAAAGGTTGTTTTTAACATTGATTTAGGACTTTTCATAAAGTGATGTCTTCTAGTAAAAGTGAAATCGCCAAGTATACTTTCCAAAATGTCCGACCGTTTGATTAGCGGAGTTGTAATGAATTAATTACGGTCGCTTAAACTTTGCCGAAAAACCATCTTTAAACTATACTTTGGACTAAAAGTACCATACTTAACCTCTATTTTCTTTATGTTCGAGACCTCTAGGATGGAAACTCGTGTACTAAAACTTTGAGATAATCATACGAGCTTCCCAAAACCGTTGAGTTTGTTTCCTAACGCTCGACGTGCACCATTTTACGACTAGCTTTTAGAGGCCGTTTTTGTCACTTTCATGGAAATTTCAATGACATAATTTTACGACGAAAAGTTATAATTTCACAATAAATCACTAAATGATTATCGTCGGATATCATTTCAACGTAAATACATGTGAAGTAATTTAAAATAGTCAAGACGTTAAAAGATTATTTTGTCGACGAAGTATTGTTTCAAAAATTCATAAGCGGTATAAATATCATCCGAATTGCATGCATAACATTACATCATGACTTATTACATATCATATCATTCATAATAGGTCGGCGAGATTCACGCTACATTTCTGTGTACTCACTTTTGTCATCGCATCAATTCATCAAGTGAGTTTTCATAGCCCCGTTGTACATGTTTATACTTATTTTCAAACTTACGGGGGAGAATACATTGCACATCATTTTCATTACGATACCAAGTATGTCAAATTCATTACATTGCTTAAGTTACCTCATGCCAATTGAATGTCCCCATTAGATAACATGAACCGTTAATTCCGAAAGAAGCGAGGGTGAGTGGATAAATCTATCGAGGGTGACACCTCCATCCGGGTTGGTGGATTCCAACCGGACGGATGCATTTCATTTAATATCATTATTTGAGTTGTTTGGCAAACACTGTTAGCTAACATCATGATCGCCTAGTTTTCGTGTCATGGACTTATAGCAATTGTAAAATTTTGTGGCGACATTGTCATACATTATCTATACTTGTGTAGTCGTATAAATCATTTTCATAAACCTATGATTTCTCACCAACATTATTGTTGACCGTTTTAGTAATGTATTCGTGTAACTAAGACATTCGCATCATGGCACGATAAGGAACCCTCATAGAGTCGCGGCGTCGACTTGTCTCATTGTATATTATGGTTTTCTTTTCAAAACATTGGTTGGACTTGTAATAAACTTATATTTTCCGCAAACTTTATCAACTTTTGGGACCTATCTTGTAACTCTGGATGTTTTGTATAAATATCAAACGATGTGTTTTTAAACGACACTTTAGGTCGTTCAATATAACTGTGATTGTGATGCTATGACAGTCAATCCTCAGGAATTCCATTCCGCTGCAAAACAGATAATTTGGGGGGTGTGACACAGACCCAAACACTCCTTTAAAGATAACAACGATTGAGTAAAAAGATATTTCCAAATCTAACTAGTGAATTACTCAAGGCAGATTATTCTAGCAGACAATTTCATGATGTTTTCTGGTCTGCAAGCTTTTTATCCATAACCATCCAAATTAATGATCATTTCATTGACTACCAAACAAGAAACTGTCCTTATGATTTCTACTAGCCAAAGACATTAGAAGACAATAGAGTTGCCTATCCAAATACACTGTATCACAAGATAGAAAAGCTTGTGAAGCAAAGGTTTTCAAAACCATGATACATTGCCATGCATCTGTTTAAACCTTTATTCCAAACACTAGTTAGACATATAAAAAATTTCGATCAACAAGGGAGGTATGGTTAACCGGACTGTTAGTTAGGGCAAAATTCACATCATTTGAGTTGTAGATATCATTCTAGTCTAGAGACATAATTAATGCTTAAAGTTGTAGTCTGAACACCTAAATCCAAAATTAATTCATGTTATTTTAAAAACCGTAATTAACATCATCCGAACACACAAAACGGGTATTAAACAAGGATAGTTGCACCGTCACTTATTGTCAAATACTAGCAAGCTACAAACATCCAAAGCAATCTCAAATCAATATCCTACCAACTGACAATAAAATCTCAGAAATTTAAATCCAATCCAAGTCCTATCTTAACTACATATAAAGAGAAAATGGTCAAAGTTGAAATGTTGAATATTGAAAAGTCAAGCAATGTGAAATGTTGAAAAATTTAATCTATATTAGGCAGGTCTTTAATTCTCACAAACCTTGATACTCTATTAACGGTTGGAATTATTGTTTATTCGGAAAGTATTGCATCATTCAAATGCAGCTACCTTCTTTGTACACGGCTGGATTTAATGTGTATTTGGAAAGTATTGAATCATCCTATCAAATGCAGCTACCTGCTTTGTACACGGCTGGAATTATGAAAATTCAATTTGTACAAGGCGGGAAAGTTATGAAAAATCAAGTTGAAACTTATGAAAGAACCTAACCCCTTTATATATTACACACACACTCATTAATTTTACAAAAACAAAATACACACACAAGTAAAACATCTCAACTCTCTCTCCCACCTCTTTGCAGGCCAATAAATAAATACACGCGCCGCCAGCCTCATTGATGTCGCCGATCCCTTTGCTTATGTGATGATGGTGATGGGTGTGTGATGATTGTGAGCTAAGGTGGGTGGTGTTAGCTATTTTTGGTGTGGCTGATGTTTTTTTTGTATGCTACTTTGAATTTTTTTTGGTTATTGAAGGCAAACGATGTTTGAATCTGTTTTATATGTTTGGTTTTGTCATACAACACCATTATTTTACTTTTATGTAAGATCTACATGTTTATGGCTCAATAACTCAATTTGGTTCGATTTAAAGGTTTGTTGCTCGAAGCCTTTTATGTGTTAAATATTTTAGAGTTTCTTAGCTATGGTCTGTTTGATTGGCAAAACCCAACCATTTTGCTAATTTTAAGCATCTATTAGCCCACATTGTGTTATGCGCCTGCCATGGTAAAGTTTTTTGTGACCTAAATCACATGAAAACTAAGGTAACAATGTTGCTAAATTTGCAGTTGCATTGGTAGATATGTATAGACATGTTAACGGTTACTCAAAGAAGAGCACACAAAATGCCCTTTTGCTCCGGAATACATAAGGGTAATTAAAAAACAATATATGCCGATTCAAACAAGTAGTGATAAACTAATGGGTAGATGCGAAAACCTAACAAAAAACTTGCCATTTCTAATTGACAGCAAAACTAAACCTAAAACTGTTTTATCCAATGACTAAAAATGTTTTCGGAGTTGATTATCATACTAACGACTAAAACTTATTATTTATTCTAAATGACACGCAAAAAAAATTTTTGCATGTCAAAATCTAACGATAAATATTACGCAAGTGTCATTCTCTAATGGACATTTCATCAAACAGCCTGCACAACCTAAACCCGAGCTTCAAACCATAGCCGCAAGTAACACATGCACCTAATTCACCTCTATCGCACTATAATATCACAAATCTCAATAACTAACAACTAATTGAGGAAACACAAAATCAATGAATTGATTTGAAAAGTACACCAGGGCAAAATCACAAAATCAAGAATTCACCACGATTAACCGAATCACAAAAACCGAATCGATTTGAATCGTTAGGGTTTGTTATCTCTCTCACAAAGTACATCCCAATGTATAAAGCACTTTGTACCTTTTTTATACCCCAATAGCTTCCCCTCACTTCCTACCCAGTGTTATAAGGCCACTTCCCCTCACTTTGTACCTTTGGATTTGAAGTTAAATTAGAGGGTCAGGGTTTTTGATTTTTATAAAATTTGGGGATTTTAAATTGAGTTAATTTATTAAAGGGTGATGATGATTTGCACACTTCAGTTTTTGATTGGGACACTTATATATACAATTGGTTAAAGCAGTATACATTCATAGTACAACAGATTAATGCACATGATTAACTGTCCTAATAAAAAAATAGAGTGTGTAAATCATTTCTCTTTATTAAAGGATTATTGTTTCCTTGGTGGTTGTTTGAAATTGTTTCAGAAAGTGAATAATGAGGAAAGAGGTTGAAAGGTTGGGTGGGTTAGTTTAGTGGATTTTGTTAGTATCAAAGTACCCTCTTAATTAATGGTCAACATAGTCTAACTAATGGTGTCTGTTAAAATTTGACCAAACTTGGAATGAATGTTTAACTTTTTGACTGAATTCAATACTTTAAAAAATTAGACCAAAAGTGAAATACTCAACAAACCATAATGATAAAAAATGTAGTTAACTCTTAACTGAATTAAAACCTTGTGAATTGATTTGTATAGTTGATGTTTTTAATTATAGATAGTATTTAATTTAGGATGCTTTTGTTAATTTTATACAAATTGAAGGGTTGAAAGTGGAAAATTGTGATAAGATAAAGGATAATGAACATTACAACATACAATAACAATACTTAATCACGTCAAAGCGAGTTATGGGGATGTGAGATGTAAACAAGTACCCCTCTAAATATAGTGAAATTTTTTTTTATGTGATTTATGAAGGGAGTTTTTATTTTATTTTAAAATGAAAGTTGAAGGGGTAAGAGTGTAAATTCAAATAAGATGAAGGATTAAAAAAGTAACGTTGTTTTCTTATGCTATTTAAAGTGTGTTTTTTATGTGATTTGAAGAGGTGGTAATTCTCGACACCTACTAGACCCATACTCATTACGAATGTGTTCACCAGATATGTGACTTGAAACGATAAGTGATACAAATCTGACACGCAGTGGCGGACCTAGATCAAAAACCAATGTGGTTCCTTGATTGCTCAAGGTAAAAAGAATTTAACAGGTCAACCTATCAACTTGTCTATATGCAGTCGGGTCGGTCAAATACTCACATTTATCACACCATACGAGGAAGCGAAAAGCTACAATAAATATGGGCCAAGAAATATTTCCATGCCTAGCACAAAACAAATATAGAATCCAAATTTCTTTCTCAATGCCACAACATTAATGATTTGAATAACGGGTCAAAAAGAGTTCTAGTCTAAAAGATCATGAAAACTTATTTTGATACACTTAAAAGATCAAGATGTAAATTATAGAAATCAATTACACTATATAAAAACTACAGATCTTGGAGATATAAGTACATTATGATGTACGACTATAAAATAGTTTGATCTGCATATAGTTTTCAACCTAGAGACATTTTATGTAAAAAGCAAATGATTTTCGTAAATTGCAAAAGAATACACTCTTGTTTCTTTTTTGATGTTTAAAATATATAAAAGATACTTGGTACAGTAAAAAGGGAAAAGCCTTATACTCCCTCCATCCCTTATAAAATGTCCAGTTTGACTTTTTCAAGTTTAACCTTAAATATTTTTGTTTGTATTATATAATATTTGATGCAACATATATGAATAAATTAAGTTTTAAATGTATTTTCACTGCGTATAATATTTATCAAATACTATATAACACAAGCAAAAATATTTAAGGTCAAAGTTAAATAAGAAAGGCTTAAAAAGTCCAAACTTGACATTTAATATGAGACGGAGGAAGTACTTAACAACACAAAAGAACCAATATATTATATTAAATTACCTACTTTTTCTAACACATACAGTGACACGTGCATATACCCAAAAGTCCCAATAACTTTTCTTCTTCATCTTCTCAGTAAATTCTCGCAACAATGGCCGATAAAATTTCGATGTGTCTCTTTATTTCTTCCATTTTTATTTCTTATTTATATCTAAGAACAATTTTTATTGAGCTTTTTTATCTTTTTGATCTCCAAGGTGGTTCCTACAAAATTTTCAAGGTAGGTCCCGATTTTTCTTCCTACATCGCTTCTTAACGATTTCCCTTTCTAAGGTGGTTCCCAGGAACAACCTTGTTTAGGCATAGGTCCGCCTCTGCCGACACGAAGTTAAACATGTTTTAGGTTAAGGATAAATAAGTTTGAGTCAAAACCAGGTCAAGCCATCAAACCCATTTTATAAACGAGTCGTATTTGGGTTGATCAAAGATTAAACTAACACCCCGTGAACCCGTTTAAGTATGTAAGCCATAAAAAATAAAATACGTAACTTGGTTTTTATGTGAAATTTGGATTTAAATGTATTTCTTGGGAGGTGATTTTACATCAAATTTTTTTTTGCCATCTACCACTAAATTACACCGGTGATGCACATAGCACAACACTACTATGCATGATTTAGTGGTGGATGGAAAAAAGTGATGTACAAATCACCTCCATTTTTATAACTAGGGATTAGACTTTCGCACGTCATGGCGGAGCATTTGGAGTTGTGTAATTTTAAAGTGCTTCTTGGACACCTTATTCGACACAAACCGCTTTCTTATGAAAATTCAGCTTATATACGATAAATTTATTTATACATTTAGATAAAGTAAGGTTTGGTACTTGTTATCCAAATGTTACATAATTGAACAATTCACATCATTTACAATCTTGGGCGAGACAACTTGAGTAACATTGCCACCCAATAAAATACATATATCAATATTCCAAGTTTTTCTACTTCGGTGGTGCGCACCACATCTTAATGCGCGTTTTTAGGATGTCATATTTCGTGCGGAGACTATGTTCATCGTTCTAAACTTGAAGATACAACTCATGTCCCAGGTATCCCCATGGCTAGATTTAGACCCCAGATTCCACATGCCCTTTACACTTCATGATTTAGGATGCTAGTTTCTTTCATCCCACTCGGTGTTCCTTTTCTATTTGCTTCCAATATGGTATCTACTATCCAATGACTACATAAATGTAACTAGACTTGAGATAAACATGTGCCTGCCACATTATTCCTGAGAAAAGAGAGTTTATGAGTCAAAGAATTTCAGTACCAAGGTACATAGCCATCTGACCAATCTTCAAACCCAAACACTCCTTTAAAGATAACAACGATTCAAGAAAAGATATTTCCAAATCTAACTAGTGAATTACTCAAGGCAGATTATTCTAGCAGACAATTTCATGATGTTTTCCGGTCTGCAAGCTTTTTATCCATAACCATCCAAATTAATGATCATTTCATTGACTACCAAACAAGAAACTGTCCTTATGATTTCTACTAGCCAAAGACATTAGAAGACAATAGAGTTGCCTATCCAAATACACTGTATCATAGGATAGAAAAGCTTGTGAAGCAAAGGTTTTCAAAACCATGATACATTGCCATGCATCTGTTTAAACCTTTATTCCAAACACTAGTTAGACATATAAAAAATTTTCTGATCAACAAGGGAGGTATGGTTAACCGGACTGTTAGTTAGGGCAAAATTCACATCATTTGAGTTGTAGATATCATTCTAGTCTAGAGACATAATTAATGCTTAAAGTTGTAGCTGTAACACCTAAATCCAAAATTAATTCATGTTATTTTAAAACCGGAATTAACATCATCCGAGCACACAAACGGGTATTAAACTAGGATAGTTACACCGTCACTTATTGTCAAATACTAGCAAGCTACAAACATCCAAAGCAATCTCAAATCAATATCCTACCAACTGACAATAAAATCTCAGAAATTTAAATCCAATCCAAGTCCTATCTTAACTACATATAAAGAGAAAATGGTCAAAGTTGAAATGTTGAATATTGAAAAGTCAAGCAATGTGAAATGTTGAAAAATTTAATCTATATTAGGCAGGTCTTTAATTCTCACAAACCTTGATACTCTATTAACGGTTGGAATTATTGTTTAATCGGAAAGTATCACATCATTCAAATGCAGCTACCTTCTTTGTACACGGCTGGATTTAATGTGTATTTGGAAAGTATTGAATCATCCTATCAAATGCAGCTACCTGCTTTGTACACGGCTGGAATTATGAAAATTCAATTTGTACAAGGCGGGAAAGTTATGAAAAATCAAGTTGAAACTTATGAAAGAACCTAACCCCTTTATATATTACACACACACTCATTAATTTTACAAAAACAAAATACACACACAAGTAAAACATCTCAACTCTCTCTCCCACCTCTTTGCAGGCCAACAAATACATACACGCGCCGCCAGCCTCATTGATGCCGCCGATCACTTTGCTTATGTGATGATGGTGATGGGTGTGTGATGATTGTGAGCTAAGGTGGGTGGTGTTAGCTATTTTTGGTGTGGCTGATGTTTTTTTTGTATGCTACTTTGAATTTTTTTGGGTATTGAAGGCAAACGATGTTTGAATCTGTTTTATATGTTTGGTTTTGTCATACGACACCATTATTTTACTTTTATGTAAGATCTACATGTTTATGGCTCAATAACTCAATTTGGTTCGATCTAAAGGTTTGTTGCTCGAAGCCTTTTATGTGTTAAATATTTTAGAGTTTCTTAGCTATGGTCTGTTTGATTGGTGATGATCTTTTGATTCACTGTATATTTAAAGGTTTTGGTGTATTTTTGACCATTCATGTTGTTCGGGCTAATGGTTGCGAATATGATTAGATGTAGGTAGTATATCTAAAGTTTTATGTTTTTTTATAAATTGTCCTTTTGTTAGATCTAAAAAATCATGGTTGTCTGATTTGTATTTTGGTAAATGTAAAAAGGTCTCTATTTTTTTCTTTTGAACATAGATCAGAGCCAAAGTTTTGTTGGTTTTAAGACCAAGATCACTATTGGTTTTGATCTTTTTGTTGGTTGTTAAAAACCAGATCTCTCTAAATTGGTTTTTTATTTGTGTTTCTTCTTGGTAGTTACAATATCTTTGACATATGATTAAAGTCATAATCTTTTAGCCTTTGGTTCTTTTTAATTTTTGATATTTTTTCCAAGGATGATGATGACCTTTTGAGGCAAACGATGAAAACTAAATCCTACATATCAAGAACAGAGTACATTTGATCTTGTAGTTTATGATACATTTAAATGCTATAGCTTTTTTAAGGTTGTGTTTAGATATGAGATTTGTTGTGTTGGTGATTTGTTGTTATGATTGGGTTGGCAGAAAAAAATTGTTAGGTAGTGTATGAGGTCTTCTATATATTGCAACATATTTTTGTCACTCATGGTTTGACTAATAAACAATTTAAGGTCAATGATGATATACCTTTTTTGATTTCACTTTTGTTTGAATTTTTGTTTACTTTTAAAGGATGTTGGGCTAATTCGGTCTTCGGTCCGGTGGGTCCGGTCCTCGGTCTAGGCTTTTGGGCTAATTCGGTCCTCGGTTCGGTCGGTCCGGCCCGACGCGTGATCACAAACCACTATTTCGCCTTGGACCGACCGACCGAGATCGAACCGACCGACCACATTCGGTCCGTCCTCGTCTAGCATTTTGGCTAATTCGGTCATTGGTCTTCGCGGTCCGGTCCGGTCCAGGACCGATGCTCACCTTTAAGTGATGTGGCACCCGTAGGCCCCGAATGAAGCGGGTTTGCTTGTTATGACACCTATAGCTCTTATGTGTCAAAAATATTTAAAACAAAATAAAAATAAAAACAAGCGACTACTGTTTTATAAACTTCAAGGGTCAAAAAGCAATCCCCCTTTTTATCCACACAACAACCATATTGCAAAAATTTCAAATTAGGTGTAATAGTTTTCAATAGTTTCAAAATTAGATGAAGAAGAATGATAGTTATTGACTTTTGTTTTACATTTCAGTAGAATCAAATTCCCTTCATTCTAATAAGGTGTATAAATAAATTTTTTATAAATAATTAGTGTTTTACAGTTTATATAATCGATATGGGGTTGTTTTTAAAACCTTTGATTGTTCATATAGGGGTTAATTTGACACGTATGGTTTACTGGCTTGGTTAATTATTTGTGGTTTTAGATAGGTTTGTAAGAAAAGGTGGAGAGAGAAAATGATTGATTGATTTAGATTAATTTTTGTTTTAAAATTTAAATTATATATTGAAATTGAAATTATTAATTTTAATTATAAAATAAATATATGATAATGAGTTGGGACCACTAAAAGGGAGTAGAAGACGAAAAAAAAAAAAAAAAAAAAATCACCTTATTTGAGTGGAATGGATCTATGGGTATCAACTTAAATTTTTATTCCATTGTGGTGGGCCATTGATGAACCAAACAACAATATACATCATTCATTTCATTTTTTTATTCTACACCCCTCAAACAAACAGGCCATAAATCATAATTTAACCCTACTTATAAACCAAATGGACCCTCATAATAAAAAGTGGAAGTTGATTTGATTAAAAATATCCACAACAAGAGCATAATAAGTGTCAAAAAGGAAAAAAAAATAAAAAAAATAATTACCAAAAAGCAGGACCATTGTTTTATTAACTTCAAGGGTCAAAAAGCAATCCTTTTTTAATCCACAAAATCAAGCACTGTGATTGATTAATAAAAAGTGAAAATTGATTTGGTCATTATTTGTTAAATTTCATGTATAGAAAAAAAAATCACAACAAAAGCATATGGCTGTGTTTTTAAAATAAGTCAACTTATAAAATAAACTTTTGTCATAATGCGTGCTTATAGAAGCTTTTATAAGCCATAAGCATCAATAAGCCCAAACCTATATAAAAGGGCTTATAGGGGTTTATAACTAGTTAAATTACCTATATACTTTTTAAAATATAATAAATTATCACGTAAAAGCTGAAACTATATATGTAAATTTAGTTTGATAAATTTTTCTTTAATTTTACATTAATAAACTTCGGCTCTAACTAATTCAGCTTATATAAACTCGGCCTCCGGCCCTAGTCCCGGCTCAATCCAAGTTCCAACACACCTTATGTGTCTAAAAACAAAATTACAAAAAAAACAACCATTGACTTCAAGGGTCAAAAGGCAAACTTCAAAGGTCCCCTTTTTATCCACACCCAATGTGTAATAGTTTTCAATAGTTTCGATAAATTAAAGATATCTTTGTTCAAAAAAAATTAAAGATATCAAAATTAGATGAAGAAGAATGATATGAAGTTGTTGGCTGTTGTTTCACATTTCAGTAGAATCAAATACCCTTCATTCTAATAAGGTACACTAAACAAAATTTTATAAATATTTAGTGTTTTACAACTTATATAATCGATATGGGTTTGATTTTGTTAGGTTAGTTTAGTTGATGAATTAAGGTGCTCATTAGTGGTTTATATATGTAATGCACATCAAGTGTTTGTTTTTATGCCTCTATGAAAAAAATTGTTTGCAATTCTGCTACGCGCGTAAGGACAAAATCAAAAGGGCTTAAGTACAACGGTAAAGAAAATAAACAACGACCGACACCTGTATCTAAGAATCTATTAATGTAGTAGCCATTGAAATTCTTCTGTATCATTTTAGCCCAATTGGAGATCTTTATGGTGAAATCTCCTGTTGTTTTTGTTTGTTTGTTGCAAGTGTTAGGTATTTTATTTGATTTTATAGATTAAATAGGCTATAAGGATAGTCGGCAAGTTAACTGCAATTGCCCTCATTGGTTTCCTCACCGCATGGACCTGTAAGAATCCCTTCAATTATATAAATCGCCATTGAATATATAAAATCGTTATGCAATTTTTTATTTATTTATTTTTTTTTTGCCACTTGTTACCTTTTGAATGTATATAAGCATATTAAGACAGGGTCCTTATTTCTGAATGATACCCGTAAGTTATGAAATCATCCAGTGTTCTTAAGGTTGATAGAAAGGTGCGTTTTAGACATATAATATGATATTTGAGTTCGCATTATTGGCCACTATTTCTTTATATTTATTAAACCTGCTATAAATTTTGAATGATATATTTTAGCACTTTTGTAGGTATGTATTGTTAACCTCGACCGCTTGTCTTTCTCTTTGGGTCAAATGTATCAAATTTCGACAAAAGTTTTAGAAACTTACAGAATTGGTGCAAAAGTCTATCTCTATTAATACGTAAACATTTGTTTTACTTTACCCAAAGAAAAAGTATATCTCTATTACTAAATAAACATAACCCCAAATTGACCCATTCCTAATTAAATGGGTCATAGTTGCTTCCTTAATTATGTATATAAAAGATGTGGTATTTAAAGCACTTAAATCATATAAGAATCATTGTTATGTAGGTATTTGATACGACTATCAATATTCTGAAGTAAAACCATTTGTTTCTAAGGATGGGTCATGGGAATTGAAATATTAAGTGCACCCTATATACATGAGGATACTTTCTTTGTATGCTGAAAAGAATGAATGATAATTCTTTGTATGCTGAAAGGAATGAATGATAATTTGTTGTCTCCGAAGGACTTATCGGAGTAGGAAGTATGAACGGCCAACGACCCTCCAAGATCTGCACCTTAAGAATGTAGCTTATCTCCACACTATACTCCAAGCAACAGAAGGTTTGCCTTGAAGTATGTTCAAGGTATGGCTTTTGTCTTTATTTAATTTTAGTTATTCACCAATTTTATTTAGGATTCTAATGGGTAGCAAAGGTTGGGGTAGAATTTCACCCAAAAATTTCAAAGCGATTTTGCGGCGATATGTTGGCAAGTTACTTCTAAGAACCTAATGAAAACCGCATTTGAGTGAAAGCATGTAACAGTTATTCTGAATTTCATAAAATTTGAATGTATTTAGACAATATTACATTTGTACTAACAGTTTTGTCGTCCGTCTTAACATATAGTCCTCTTTGTGATGTGCCCGAGTTTGAAAAGAGTAAGATGACACTCATAAGATGTGTGCCATTTGCTGACTGAAACTAAGTAACCAGATCTTCCAAACTTGCTCTCAGAAAATTTATTATTTTTGGGACAAATTACATTTTGTTAGTTTTTATATATAATAGGTCAAACGGGAAATAAATAAAATGAAAAGCAACAAATTATTTGAAAACAGGTTGAAGAAGGTGGTTTGTGACTGGTGAACAGATAGACTGTAGCTACCAAAGCTACAAGTCTTCTTGAAAAGTTATTTGATCAACATCTTATGTTGCAACATCTTGGATGTTATGGCTGCCCTTTGAATAAATATTCGTAAGGGTGGGAAAATGGGCGTGTTTGGCGGCTTGAAAACGGGTTAAAACGAGAACGTTTTTTTGTAAGGATCAGGCTGGCCAGGAATGTTTTTTGACCAGTTTTATAATAATCCCCTATAGATGTTATTGTGCTAAATATGATTACAAAAGCAATGTTTTGGATTTTGCTATAAGCATGTGTGATATTATATAAGTTGTTTTGGTCACACATTCAAACTCGAAAAATCATCTCGCACACTACTCAACGATTAGACATAGACCAACAATCGCTAACTGGATGAAAAAGTAGCACATTCTACATGTGGCCATTGGACTTGAAAAACAACCAGACTTGAAACAGAAACTAATAAAAAGGAATTACAAGCAAGTCATTGTCAAATCATCATGTTGGATTCATCTTCCTCCCCTGTTGCTGCTTCATAGAACATGTACAGGCTTTGATACTCGATCAAGTACTGTGTAGATCTTCACACATCCCAAAACAGCCCATAAACTCAGCTCACGTCTTCCATTACCGCAGCCTTCCCTTTCCTCTTCTGGCAAGCCAATGCAGCTGATGTGATCATGGCGTATCTCAGAGATGTCTCAGCCCAAATTTTGTCAACAAAACCTTTGCATCATCAGATATGTCAACATCTTCCTCTTGACACCTTATATCAAGAATCTTGCTAATGTCATCTTCAGTTTACGGTTGTGTGGAGATGATGAGAAGGCGGTCACGGAAATTGATTGGAATGCCATGAGGGGATTTGTAGTTTGTCACTTGAATAGTTGTGATTCCTCGGTTGGTGGCAACAAGTATTGGTGCCATGAACCTTTTTATCGATCTGTTTCCTCACTTTAGCTCATATTTATCTGCTGTCTCTAGTGAAAAGTTTTAGAAAACCTTGTGTTATGCATTTCATAACAAAAATAATTAAGATTTCAGAAAGATCAAGTAACATAGTTACTTTGACATTTCCTAGTTTCTGCGTTTTTTTCATCATCCACAGAGTGTAACTTCAAAAAACAACACTACTTCAGTTATTCATATTAGTCTAATAATAGCTGTTTCAGCCATGACCATCAAATGTTCCACATAATGCATATTCCCCGAAGCCCAAATTAGGCATCTAACTTCAAAGAATCCTAAGTGTAAAGAAATTAATCCAAAATTCCTAATTTCAATCAAACCTTATGTACCTTTGTGAATGGGAATCTATGCTCTTATCAGTTATATTACATTTATTAGCATGAAACACCAACATACATTTACATTCGTCCCATTTTCGTCATTGTACGTATTTTGTTCTATCTTAAGAAAATGTCAATATCAGACATTACAAAACAACCAAAATTCATCAATATTACAGGTTGCAAAGGTCATCATTTTAACAAGACACATGTTTGTATTTTATACACACAAAAAAACACTATATTTACCCAAAAAAACCCTCGAGCCTCTACAAAATAAGGTAAAGAACAGAAATGCTAATGCAATGCACAATCAAGAAAGGGAAGAATTAGTCATGACTTTGAGAAAATGGCACTTTTGTTCCTAGCAAATCAACACATGTTCGTATTTTTTGAACGGCAGCCACTCACAATATATTTACAACAAATCAATCTCACATATCCTAAGCAAGCCTACAACCCGCAACCATTTGGTTTGGTGAGTTTCTCACACAACTAGGGGTACCATTGGGACACCAGCCCTTTCATAAAATTAACTTTTGATTGGAAGCAATAAGTGTTTCGAGGAGAGTATGATTCAATTTCATAAAAAGTTAAAGTTTCATGTTTGGACCCAAAATTGAGAAGTTGGGGCAAAGTTTGTTGTTACATCATTGATGAAAACTAAGCAAAAGAGTTGGGATAACCTTTGGCCGGACATTTTTTAATCTTGTATCCTTTCATGGCTCTATATGTTTGTCTTATTACTGCAAGACGCTTCATTTGTTATTTTATTTGTTTTTTTGTAAGTCATCTGTCAAACATCCGTGGTTAAGCTGCTTTATGAACAAATTTCAAATAGAACTGACCCTTGACATCTTAGAGCATGACCATGGTGTATCCGCATAATGAATTTTGTTGAAAGTTGTAGTTAGATTACACTAATTAGCACTACTACACAAACAGGTTTTTCCCACGGCAAAATCAATAGCAAATCCCGTGGGAAAGGGCCTTTTTCCACGGATTTCACACGGAATTGTTCCGTGTGTAAAAACCTCGTGGGTAAATATTTTCCCACAGATTTTCCCACAAAGCGTTGACTATTTCCCACGAATATTATTGTGGATAATCCGTGGGTTTATTTTCCACAAATTTCTCACCTAAATTCCCACAATTTCTTGTAGCCATTTTCCACACATATCCGTGGTGTTTTTGCCACAAATTTCCAACGATTTTCACACTACTATTTCTCCCACAGATTAGTCAGTTTAAATTTCCAGCTTCTAGTAGCCATTTTTCACACATATCCGTGGCTTTTTTGCCACAAATTTCCAACAATTTTCACACTATAATTTTTGACGGTTTTATGACAGATTTCCCACAGAAAAATAAATTTCCCCCAAACAAATCTGTGAGAATTTTGTGATAAATTTCCCACTGTATGGCTAAAAAACACAAGAAGTCGTATTCTAAAAAAAATGATGTATTTCAATATAAATATACTCAACCCAATTACAAGTTACAACCTTATTTACATAATATTTCAAATACAACAATTATCCTATCTTTCTTTCCTAACACTACAATATCTATATTATGTAATGTAATTTTTCTCTTATCTTCATAATCCATCCATCTTAGGCTCTTAGCCTTGTGACCAGTTTTCCGACCAACCTGCGCATGTTCAACAAAATACATAACTAGATAAGTGCATACATCCAAAATAAAAAATCCAATAAACACAAGTTGTTAAGCTATTTAGATCGGAAAATATTACTCTAAGATATAACAATAGCACAACATAAATTATTAGATACAAAAACTTAAAAACTCCATAGATCTGCATATATCACTTCGACGCTTCGAGATCTAGAAAGTAAACATACCATGAATGGCTCGAGTGTTGTTCGGCGTTCGTCACACATATTGCCCGTACAGTACGGCCGTACTTCAGTCACTTGTGGTGGTGGTGGCACGAGTAGTGTTTGTGGATGGTATGTCGGTGATCGAAGGGGTGGTTCATTGGCAGTGGCTCATGTCAGTAAGATGGGTCAAAGAGATGGAGAAAAAATGATGAGTTTTGTGTGTGGTAGTATGGGATAAAGAGAGAAGGGGTAGATTTATTTATTGTGATTCATCTTAGCCATTGAAAGTGACATGTTGGCAATCTTTGTGATATAATCCAAGGGTTAAAATACTTTTCCTTTAACAAAATCTAGTCCATATAAGTTAAGTAATGAAAATGGTTTTTATTAATCTTTTTTGGCTAAGACTTATAATTGTACTATCACTTCCGTTTTGTTTTGCCATGTTAAATAAAAACTCAAGCTATGCCTATACAAAAAATGACAAGTTCGTTGTTTAATCTATAATTGATCATTGGTAGCCAATATGACTTTTTATCATATTCATTTATGCTCATATTGTACATGTATCATGTCTTTTGCTTAAAGTTATGATTAAGAAATTTCGTTAAATGAAGTTTGATCCTAAAATTTTTGTGACGTAAGATTGAAAAACATTATTTTTTACCTTCAAATTTGAACATCCAATATTCCGTTTGTTTGAAACATTGTTTACCACTTTTGCTAGGCTCTTATATTATTTTTTATTCCATTTCACAATATTTAACGTTAATGATAATATTTGTAATAAAACATATTAGACACTAAACGACGACGTTAGCTTTCGTTAGTATATAAAGAGTAATTTGAAAATTCACAAATATTAAAATAAAAAAAAGTAGATGTGAGAAATTACCACGTATTTCTAATATTGGCGGGTAAAATTTGAGAAATTATCAACGAATTTCTAACAGACCTAGTCAATTTCTTACTTTTTTTATATGGTTAGACATTCACGCACAAGACCATCCTTTTATATCTACATACAAAATATGTAAAGATACAATGAAGGTCATATACAAAACATATATGTGCAGACATTCAAATATATGCATTGATTCAAACACACACATTTGCACACACATACACATATAAGGTTAATTTGGGAAAAAGGCTATACCAAAATTCAGACAGATGGAGCACCGACTTCAAAGGTTAATCGAGATTCAGCTACTAGCTCATAAATTAGGCAGGTAGCATCGCGATTATGGCAGCCGTGTGGTGGGGTCAAGCGGATCTTGGTGGGTTAATTATATATATTACGTCGCAAATATATATAATTAACTTATTTTATTTATAAAAAAACATGAAAAAACAAAACCCGACCGGGTTTCAAGAACCGGGTTGACCCGAGTCACTTAAAACCCGACGGGTCTAATTGGGTTTCAAGAATTAATAGTCTGGTTTTATATGACCCTTTTTTTCGAATCGTTCAACCGGTAAGTTAACTAGCCCTGACCGGGTCGAACCGGGTTTCAAAGCATCGGTTGTTTCTTTATCATTATAGCAAAATAAGTTAAGATTGAAAAACAATTGTCTTTTCCCGCTAAATAAAAGTCAATCTATGTATACTATAAAACGGTATTTTGTGCAAAATTTGTGGGTATTTTTACACATATTTCCCACGGATTTATCAAATTTGGTAGGTAACCGTAGGAAATTACCAACAACTTTCCCACAAACATGATCGCTTTCTTTTAGTTTTTACATAATTACATGTTCACGTAGGTACACGCCTCAAGTATACCTACAAACACAATATATATAAATAGAATGAAGGTAATAAAAGAATATATTGAACATATATGTGTAGATACCCACACATATACAACGGCTTGTTACATAAAAAGGTTATACCTAAACCCGCATTATACACTTGTGATACTTACATAAATAATAGTTACTGCGCTAATAAACACACATCGTAATATATGAAAATAAAAACACATATAAAGACATACTAAGTAACGTGGTAATGTATAAGTATACATAAACATAAAGACAATAATTGTGGAAGTCTCTGGTATTTACATACAAATTTCCCACTGTGATTAATGAAATCTGTAATCTGTGAGAAATTACCGACGACTTCCCCACAAACATGATCGCTTTCTTTTACTTTTTTACTTTAGTTACACATTCACACACATAGACGTTCATATTCCTACATACAAAACATATATATACACAATGAAGGTTATAAACAGACATACGGAACATATACGTGTAGGTATCCACAAATATACAAGGATTTGTTATACAAAAAGGTTATACCTTAACCTATACATAAACTTGTGATACTCACATAAATAGTTACATTAATGAAAAACTTGTGAAAAACACGTTCACACATATACACGTCCGTATACCTACATAAAAACATCTAAAGATACAAAAAAAGTCATAAAAGGACATACGAACATATAATGTATAGATATTCATGACAAACAAAAATAACATTTTGTGGCAAATATCGTATTAGTTTCCCATGGATTTCACGGCCAATTACATAGTTATTTTATCGATAAGACCGTGTGAAACTGCGGAGTAATGTAAGAAATTTGCCACGACTTTATCAAGAGGCTATTATGTGTGATATTTGCGACAAGTTTCCCACTGAATTTTAATCAACACAAATAGTGTGAATTTTGTCACAACTGGAAACTTGTGACGGATTTCTCACAAAAACTTGGTCAACAATTTAGTGTCTAAATAGTGGGAAATCCGTGGAAAAATTACTACATATTTCCCACGGAAATTTAGTCAACAATTTGGTGTGTAATTTGTCGGTATTCAGTGAGAAATTTCCCACAGATTAGTTTCCGTGTGTAAAGTTTTGTGGGTAAAACCAGTTTGTGTAGTAGTGTAGCCAAAATTAGGTCTTGTAGTTTGTTTTCTATTAGGCCAGGTACCTGTTACCGTCTTTTTACCGCAAAACGCATAAAAAAAAATGCTTCGACAACCCCATCAAACGTACTTTTGATTCTCAAGTCATTTAAAGATCGAAAATCTACTTGATTTCGAGTTCATGAACCCACCACCTAAACTGAACCTTCTTAACTACATGTATCAACTATGGATATTGGGAGCATTGAACACAGGGAGTCTGATCACTGATATTGGGCTAAAAATGACTGAGTTCCTGTTCGACCCACATTGCAAAACTGCTTTTAACATGTGAAGAATTTAGTTGTGTAAACGGTTTTTAACGATTGTATCTATGCACAGTCCCGTCAGATTCTTTAGTTCGTAATCCCAGAAAGAAGAAAGAAAAAAAAGAAAAAGAGGATGCACATGGAAGTTTTTCGTGCCTCAACCCAATCATCTAACCTGAATCCAATCCACTTAACTTTTACCAACTCATGTCATTTCTTCTTAAGTTTTGGTTTTCACCTGTTCTACCTTTTTTAATACTTTGAGGTTAATGTTGTTTATCCCACAGTAAACATCTGTACACCATGTTTTCATTCTTTATTCTTAATTCTTTACTTAAGTTTAAGTAACGATTCCTTTAAGTCTTTAATTCGGTAGGTTTTTCGCAAGAAAAAATGCTACGTGTTCAACAATTCAATGAAAGTTTCAAGCACTAATAATTGCTTTCCTTAACGGCCCTTACCGTTTTGAGACAGAGAACGGTAGTATTAGTCTATTAGAAGACAATAATTTAGAGACGGAGGGATTATATGACCATAACCGTTCACGGTCATTCCAAGTTTTATAGCATTTGATATATTTTTTTATGAATATATGTAGGTGTAAGAAGTTTCATGTATGTTTTTGATAGTCCAGCTGCAGCCCGGCTGACTGGCCGGGAACACCTGAAGAGCATCCATACCGATTCTAGGGTTACCGTACCCTGTATGAATCAAATAATAAATACCGTCAACTGTTAGCGAGGTTTCTGCAATGTTTGTAGCCACGATGGATTTGCAGGCACCATCCTCTAGGTTTTTGTAAGATTTTGGCTTGTAAGTCGGCTAGAGGTTGGGAGTAAAAATCGGTAGTGTCAATAAGTTGGAAAATGTCTGTCTTGAGGAAGTAAGGAGCAGTTCCATACGTTCGGCTAAAGCATAGCAGTTGGCTTCAATTTCATCTTGACCCGTCATAAAAATAAGTATGTCACCGGGTGCACTAGTGATGTCGATTGTAATTGCTTGTTTTACAGCTGCTTCAACATAATCTTCACATGGTGTTTTACTGTAGAGGATTTGTACCGGGAATGTTCTTCCAGGAATGTTAAAGATGGGGACACTGCAAAAATACAACTTAAGTTTAGATATTACACATTTATACCACAGGGACATTTTGGAAGAATTTACTTATGAACGAGGTAAAAATAAGTTTCAAAATGAAGAAAATGGGTTAAACGGGGTAAAAAGTGTCCCAAATGTACTTTTAATATGCATAGAAGTGCCAAAATCACTTTACTAAAAAATAAGATTAAAAAACATAAACTCTGTAATTGTTATCGACACACTAATTATTTATCAGAAAATTACAAAATATATGTGTGTGTGTGTGTATCAATTTGTTGCGCGAACTATATGAAGGTTCTTAAGAAATGAACCCATATAAAATAATTTTATAAATAAAAACTACATTGGCACAGGCCTTTGACTGATATCATTTTAGTTTAACCAAACATGAGTTTATGGATTCAAGTCACAATGGATGTGTCTATTTTTCATATAAGCATACGTGCTTTTCATCCTTGCTTTGGTGGTGGTAAGTTGTGGTGGTGGCAGCGGGTGGCGGTGGTAACTTGCTTCGGGTGTGGAGAACGAGGACACTACAAGAATGAGTGTCCCAATCTGAAGGATCAGAATGGAAACAACCAGATTGGAGTAGCCCGAGGAAGAGCTTATCTCCTTGGAGAAAGAGAAGTACGTCAAGACTTCAACCATAACTAGAGTGACGACAACAAAGAAATTCTCCGCCTTCTCGAGTTGTAATCCTTTAAGTTTCCTATCTTACGTACTCTTTTGTGTAACCGTATTGTATTCCGAATATCTCAGTTTAATAAATTCCCTATCTTTTATTTTTGGCATCATGACACTTGATCTTTCTTGAATGACTAGCCTCTTTTCCACGCCACGTTTCAAGCATGAATACCCACATCTTTTCACTGTATCAACATTGACAATTTCCGCATCTTGAACCTCGGGGCGCGGTTTTTTTAAGGGGTAGGTACTGTAAGACCCCGAAAATTTTTCATGTCTTTAACTAATATAAACTCGGATCATTGCCTCATTTATGCTATATTTTTTTTTTTCTTTTGAATTACGATTCAAGAAACTAACACGTAAGCAATTCATGAATCGAATCCCAAAACACTTTCGACTTGGCAAAATCATTTACCTTATATTAATTTATTAATCTCACAATAATTACTAATATTAACTTACACATTTTTTTTGTTTTTTACTTTTCCCTTGGATCGATTTTCTCCCTTAACTCACACCAAATGAACCCATACATTTTTGGCCTTTGGGCTTTGACACAAATCCTAGCTCACTACTTCCCTTTTGGCCTTGTTGTTGCTCGAACCATAAGAAGAAACACAAGAATGTATTGTGACACAGGGTAAGGATCCAGAAGAAAACTTAAAATGAGAAGAATGAGAAATAACTATAATCACACATTAGAGATGTATCGACTTGAATTAGATGCATCTTTATACATTTAGATGCATCCCAACTAGTTTTGAAAGTGATTTTGAAGTGAAAACGATGCAAAGTGGTAATATGAACAAATTTGACCCGCAGGGGACGAAAAATACCTAGGATTTGTCTAACTTGACGAAATGCATCTAATATATGTATATGCATCTAATTTTTTGCTAGAAAGTATATTAGGATGCATCTAAAAGATTAGAGATGCATCTAATTGAAGTTGATGCATCACTAATGTGTGGTTATAATTATTTCTCATCCTTCTCATTTTAAGTTTTCTTCTCATTTGATCCTTAGTCTTGTGACACAATAGAACTAGCAAAGTGATAACTTATATTTTTTCTTTTCTTCCCTGCTACTCCAGACGCACACACTACACACTTTTATGTCTTTTCTCTTTTGCATGTCGAGCCAACACAAAACACAATAGCCACACCTCTTTTTTTCCCTTCCTACCTTGCGTCTAAAGCTAACCAAACAACAATCCTAGTACTGGCTTTGTATTAAACTAATACTCTAAAATACTCTTGACTCCCCTTTTGACTACAAGGATCATTGTGTAATATGTTTTATTGACTTGAATCCTCCTAACCATACCCAACATCTCAGCCGAAAACCATGCACTCTTGAGCAAGACCACACTTCCATTTCCTTTATCTCATTTCCAATGCAATATAGAGTTTTTATATTATATGAACCATGCTCCTCCTTGTCTATATAAGCCATCTTTCTTCGCCTGATTTCACACATCTCACAACTCTCAAAAACTCAAACACAAAGCTTTTGTCTTTCATTTTTACTACTGTGTAAGTGTAACGAGGGAGAAGAGGGAGAGGAGAGAAAGCAAGTCTTTGTGCTGGTTTTCAAGTTCCTAGAGTCTTACGGGTTTAGTACGTTACGGATTTACCATCTTGGAGGTTCGAGTTCACTTGGCCCTGTTTGAATCCTACAAATCGTTTTTCTCACCACCACTTTTGGTGTCGTAAGTTTCTCAACCTATTTCAATACGTTAAGTAGCTTACAGTCTCGTTACTTAGTTACTTTGAAACATTCGTTACGTTCGTGTCATGTTTTAAGTTTTCTAACCCGTCTTAAATTCACACATGCCACGTAAGAACCTAAAACTAAGCAACTTCAGTCTTGTGTGGTTAAACAAAATTAACAAACTAAAGATATAGCTAACATAGTAAAACAGTTGACAAATATACACGTTTACACATTCACTTGTCAAGTATGCAACGACTCATGTCGAGTTTAATGAAGCCTGTGTGATGTCTTGTTCAACTTAATACTTATAAGCTCAAAAGAATGAACACGTGCTTATTTACTACTTAATCGACACGTAAGTGTCTTTTGGAATTTAACGTAACTAGAACTTACATGTACTCGTGCTAAAGATTTTGGCTTTGGAATACTAGTACTTATCAGAATGTTATGACTTATACTAAGTGAGCTTATTGAAAAACCCCACACAAAAATCGATTTAAAGTTTTTGAGTTCGTTTGGAAATCGGGTCACGAGACTTAAGCAAGTCGAGACTAACTTTGTGCTTCTTTCTGTTGAGTTTATGATATATAAAATACAATAAAACATAAAGACATCAAGAGTACACAGCGGAAGACTTAAAGATCATAACAAATAAATAATTAACTGAAAGTATGCGTAACGTACCTCTTGCAAATGTCAAATCCCTCGAGCAAAGCAAAACAAAGAAGTACTTATTGGTGTAAGAATAATGTCTTACAACCACGCTCGTATACATAATTAACCAAACGAATAAAGCGATTGCTAGATCTAACACAAGTCCTCGTTTAAGAAAAACGAAACCAAACTCCCTTACTATGGGGTGTTCGGCCGATTATAGGACAAGAGAGAGGAGAGGAGAGATCTAGGGTTAATTCAATGCACAAGTGTATGAAACCCTAGAACCTAACCCTCTTTATATACTAGTAGGTAAACTTAGGGAACAAGTTTATGAATTAGGCTTTGGAAGGCCCCTATGGCCGGCCATGTAGACAAGCCCAAAGGAAATCCATAACTTTTCCAAGTTTTCCATTTCTAGTCCTTCTCTTTTTCATTTAACGGTCGTTAGTCATTTTTCCGTTAAATACTTAACGATCGTTAACCGGACTTAATGTGCAATAATTAATCGTAAACATAAACATTAATTATTAACTTTAATTATCATTCGCTAATGTGTGCAATCCCGTGGTCACGAGTTCGAATCCGGACATTCACATGTTTGTAAATATATACATTTCCAACAGCTCCCACTTGGATATGTTTATAAAACATGAAATGACATTGGTTAGCGTCTAGCAACACGCCAATGCCCCCGGTACAACTCGTGTATGGTTTTCTCGGAGAAAAAACCAAATTTTGATGATTCATCATCATATTCATCCTTTTGTTTCTAATACCATGTTAATAAGAATATGGATCTCACTCATTTCTTAATTAACTATTTGTTTCTCGCTTTATGTGATTTATTAAGATTACCAATTCTTCTGAACAGAAGACCTTGGGTATGGCCATACAAACATCTTAACAATCCTACGAGGGGCCCAAGAGTATTGTACTTCAAAATAAATTTGAAGGAAACAAATCCCATTTTGACTACAAGCAGGATTCATAAATTTCGCAACACTTCAGAAAACAACCCTTATAACTACCAGTTACGTGTAGCATTAGATTGCTTCACAAAAATGCACTACATCCATGACATATCTCTTGTATCTCAAGTCAGAGGATAAATATCCATGATATACTTAATGACAAAGTTCCATAAAGTATTATCATGCGGGTGGGATAAGTCCTATATTCAATTCATTGAATATCATCTGAAATTACACATCAATATACTTTCAAGTATATTCTAACTAATACTCAGATTTGTCTTAATTCAATATCATTCCCATGTTATTGATTGACAACGGACTATTTAGAATAACTTAAGTTATTCAAGGATTTAAACATGCAAATATAGGACAACATCATAATAAATGAATAATAAACATAACAAAATACTTTATTTCATTTCAATAATAATGTTTACAATATCCTTTTATCTAAAATACTTAGTCACAGATGGGCATGAAACTACTAGCTAAACGAAGTCCAAACTTATCGGACAAATGATTAAGTTTTCACCGTGTAAGGCCTTCGTAACGGATCTGCTAGGGTATCATCTGTGTGAACTTTGAGTAACTCAATTTCACCTATCTCGACTTGCTCTCGAACATAGTGATATTGTCTAGGATAGTGTCTGGTGCCCTTCATGACTCCAGGTTCATGGGCAAAAGTAATTGCAGCTGAATAGTCACAATATACTTTAATAAGATGTTCAATCGACGGCATAACACCAAGCCCCGAAACAAACTTCCTTATCCAAACAGCTTCCATGGCAGCCTCGGACGCCGCTATGTACTCACTTTCTCAGAAGCATACATCGCAAGTGTTGTCTGTTTCTTACTCTTCCAATCCACAGCACCTCCATTGATGACAAAATGTAACCCGTTTGAGACTTCGTATCATCTTTGTCACACTTCCAGGATGCATCGCAGTAACTGTAAGCAGACAGTTCTGCTTCTGAATTTCCTCCATACACTATGAACATATCTCTTGTAGCCCTAAGGTACTTGAGAATATGCTTAACAGCAGCCCAGTGAATTTCACCCGGATTCTGTTGATACCGACCGGTCAAGTTTTGAGCAAACGCCACATCAGGCCTTGTGCATCGTACCGCGTACATGATAGATCCTACAGCCAAAGCATAAGGAACTTTCTTCATGCGTGCCACCTCTGCAGGTGTTGAAGCACAGCCTTGGCTGCTCAAACATGATTTACTTGCATTGGCAAAAATCCCTTCTTGGAATTTTGCATATTGAATCTCTTCAATATTTTTTCAATGTAAGCACTTTGGCTTAAACCAATTAGCCGCCTTGATCTATCCCAGTAGATCTTGATTCCAAGGATGTATGTTGCTTCCCCTAAGTCCTTCATTGAAAAACATTTACCAAGATAGGCTTTCACCTCATTTAGACTTGGTATATGATTTCCTATGATTAATATGTCATCGACATACAGAACAAGGAATGTAACATGACTCCCACTAGCTTTGTGATATACACATGGCTCATCAAGATTCTAAGTAAATCCAAAATTTTTGATTTCCCCATCGAATCTTTTATTCCATTGCCTTGATGCTTGCTTCAGTCCATAAATGGACCTCTTAAGCTTGCATACACGGTTAGGAAACAATGGATTCACAAACCCTTCTGGCTGTGCCATATAGATGTCTTCATCTAGACGGCCATTCAGAAAAGTGGTTTTGACATCCATTTGCCAAATCTCATAGTCATAGTGTGCAGCTATAGCTATGAGAATCCTAATAGCTCTTATGTCCGCTACAGGAGAGAATGTCTCCTCGTAGTCAATGCCATAGGTTTGAGTAAAACCTTTAGCCACTAGACAAGCCTTGTAGGTGTGTACATTGACATCCATGTCAGTTTTCTTCTTGAAGATCCACTTAAATCCAATGACTTTAGCATTGGGAGGAAGGTCAACTTCAATCCAGACATCATTATCTTTCATGGATTGCATTTCCCCATTCATAGCAATCTGCCATTTATCCTTTTCAGGATCAGCCATGGCAGCCTTATAGTTGGCAGGTTCATTAAGATCCCCAACCATATTTTCCTCCACCTCTACGTTAAGACATAGACGGTCGGTGCACGTATAGTCCTTTCAGACCTATGAATGGGAACAACTTCAGGAGGAGCACCTAAGCTTTCAGGTTCTTCTTGAAGTTGGCTAGTATTTTAAGAAGGTGTTGTATCTTCTTGATCATATTCCAGATCATATACTCTCCCACTGAGTTCTTGAGATATGAGATTCCTTTCAAGGAAATCTCCATACCTAGCCACAATGACTTTATTCTCACCGGGTAGTAAAAGTAGTAACCCATAGTTTCCTTAGGATATCCCACAAAGATACACTTAACAGATCTGGCTTGAAGCTTATCAGGTGTGTCACGTTTAACAAACGCTTCACATCCCTGCACCTTTAAGTAAGAAAAGATGGGAGCTTTTCCAGTCCATATTTCATATGGAGTTTTAACAACCTTCTTTGTTGGAACCATATTCAAAATGCGAATAGCAGCTTCAAGGGCATAATCCCAAAAAGTAAAAGGTATAGTCGTAAGTTCAAACATTGATCGCACCATGTCAAGTAAGGTACGATTTCTCCTTTCAGATACACCATTTTGTTGTGGAGTATAAGGAGATGTGATTTGCTGGATAATTCCACACTCAGCTAAGTAATCTTTGAACTCTTGACTTATATACTCACCACCTCTATCGGATCGAAGAGCTTTAATCTTCTTACCGAGTTGTAATTCTACTTCACTTTGAAAACCTTAAATGTTTCAAAGACTTCATGTTTATGTTTAAGTAAATAAACATAACCATAACGACCGAAATCATCCGTAAAGGTTAAGAAGTAGGAAGCACCGCGTTTTGACATATGTCTAAGTGGACCACACACATCAGTGTGTATCAATCCAAGTAGATCAGAAGCCCTTTCCACTTGTGGTGAAAAGGTTTCCTTGTCATCTTCCCAGCTATGCAAGACTCGCATTTGTCAAATGATTCATCATTGACCGTTTGTAAAAGCCCATCGGTTTGCAGCTTTTCCATGCGTTTCTTGCCAATATGGGCAAGGCGAGAATGCCAAAGATAAGAAGAGTCACAGTTCAACTTGCTCTTCTTATTGCTAATGCTATACAACGAATTATTTCCATTGGATATACAACCATCCATATCAATTTCAAACACACAAAGAATAGGAATTGCATTAAAGTAAAAAACATTATTTAAAGAAACTGAAATTCCATAACTTGTAAAGTGTGCACAAAACAAATATCTTTTAACAAAGAAACTGAAATAACACCCCTAACAATGGAGGGTGCATAATGACAATTATTTAGTTCTAAAATTAAGCCCAAAGGCAACACTAAATCAAAAGTCCCTATGGCTTCGACAGCAGTGACGCTTTCCATTTCTAACGCATATATCTTTCTCTGTGATGTATTACAGATGTGAGTACCACACCCTGTATCATATATCCAGGAGTTTTGCTTATGAGGAAAAGAAAATAATTCAAACATAAAAATACCTGATGAGCTAGGCACCATCTTATTTTATTCTGAAGGCACTCATTAAGATAAACTGGGAGTTCTGCTTCCTGACCCGGTGAGTTGCAGTGGTGGCAAGACAAATCCTTCTTAGGATTCTCCTTTTTCTTTCCAGGGTTCTTCTTAGGAGCTGGTGGGATGACAACTTGCTTCCCCTTTCCTTTTCCTTTCCTTTCTTATCTGCTTATGCTTAGGCTTATCACCCTACCACCCTGTATTGCGAGTATAGCAGGTGTAGGAGCCTTCTTTGGCAATCTCTTCTCGTAGTCTACAAGCATTGCATGTAACTCATTCACTGCCTTCCCGTGCAATGCATGTTAAAATTTCGGACAAAATCACCAAACCGATCCAGATTAAGGGAGTGATTGATGAGGCCGACACATACATCATTCGAGTAACCATACCCGAAGCTTCTCCAATTGGTACAAGTGATGTTTCATCTCTAGGACGTGGTCGGAGACAGATTTGCCAACCTCTTGCTTGCAACTATGAACCTTTTCAATAAGTTCATACAGTTCACCGGCCGGTGGCTTCTCAAACATACGTTTGAGTTCATCTAACGTGCTCATAGGCGGATAGTGCTCAAATTGTTTTTGCAATTGAGCAGACATCCCCAAAAGCATTAGACACGCCACATCATTGTGCTTCTCATATTCAACACGATATGCCTCTTGTTCAAGAGCAGCTGCCGTGTCGAGAGGAGCATTAGGCAGAGGTGTAGTCAAATTTTCAACCCTTTTGGCAACACGAAGGATGATCCTAAGTGAACGATGCCAATCATTGAAATTAGGGCCACAGCTTGTCCCTTCCAATCATATCTTTGAAAGCGGCACTCAAGAAGCTCATAGTGTTTTCTGGTTGAGCCATCTACAGAAAAAGTTCAAAAAACCATAATTAGTATTTTGATAATTTTCCTTTTCAATAAACAATTAAATACCCAAGGTTCATATTCATATAACCAACTAATATTTATTGAAAACTAGGATCGAAATTGTCATAATTTCATTACGTCAGTTGATATGCTAGTAATGAACCTTATACAAAATGGTAGAGCATTTGCTCAATTGCCAATTTCAATTGCAATTCCTAGATTTATGGGATTTACATATAGCCAATATCAATCGCCATGTAAACATGTTTTATCCCATCTTATGCCTTGAGTTGCCAGCTTCACCGCCTAACTCAATTAAGTTGTCCAACTTAAGAAACTGCAAAATCGCCCATGCCCGCTTCTCACCGACACGTGGACATTTTTACCCTTCGATTACGATCTAAATCACGTTCTCACGCAAATAAAAGGTAATCTTAGGTGTTTCCATTTCATTGGATGGCATATAACTTAAATTTAAAGGGTAATAGTTTTGATGTTAAATCAAATATGTACAAAGATGTCATGCATTCATCTTTGTAGCATAGTTTTTATTAAAACATTTATATCTTCTTTTAATGTATAAGCTTTTCATCATCAAACTTTAATTGAGGTATTGGGTTCACCAATCAAGGAATTTAGTGTTAATTATCATCCATTATATCGTACTTTTGCATAAGTGTAAACACTTAGTGTTTCGGATAATTACCACCGAAGTGGCGCATGGAATTAAAACTAATTCGCCCTTAAGATGAGCTTGCACATTTAATGGCTTACTAAGTAGCTCCACTCGAACTTACAGAGGGCGAGGACAGGTGACACGCGCTAAAGCACAACCTTAGACATCCTTTTCAGTTGTGTGCGCAAGACTTCTTTAAACCCCTTTTATTAGTTCATTCTCATGGGTGAGCCTTTCATACCATTTGTACCAAAGTCATCAATCAATTAAACGATTATGATTACTATTCTTAAAAATACATGTTTCACCATTGTTTAGGTCAGTTTATTTTTCTTGTAAAAATACCCTTGTTACATTAAACAAACAAGCAAGTATTTGAAAAAATAAACAATGAATGCATAACAAATAAAAGTCATGCATATCAAATAGCCACATGCAAATGTTTTGATAAATCCTATTAATAACCAATTCTAGATCTGTCAATATGCATATATTTAATTAAGACTTTCACCCGTTTTCATCTATGTACAAGGTGAACCACATGCATCGATTCATCGATTGCGCAAGTCAAAATTAAATACATACCACATAGCACATAATTGATTAAATTAATAATTATTGAGGTCTTCCCCAATTTTAGATCTATCATAATTTAGTGTATATCACTTAAACATGAAAGACATACAATAAAAGCAGATCCATGATAAAACATGCAGATAATTATCATGGACATAAAATTACACTTAACAATTAATGCAATTAAATCAAAGTTACGCATATACACATAAAGTTGCATGCATCTTAGGGTTTCTAATCCAATTAAAACAATAGTTTACAAAACCCTAATTAGGGCACCAAAAAAACGGCCCCCCTAAAATTAGGGTTTAGGTTTTGCAAACCCTAGATCTAAGCATACAAATAATAACACATTAATGTTTATTTTAATTATGTGTTTCAGTAATTAATTACTTGTTATACAAGGCTTGATCCACTGTTGAGTTTATATGTATAAAATACAATAAAACATAAAGACATCAAGAGTACACAGCGGAAGACTTAAAGATCATAACAAATAAATAATTAACTGAAAGTATGCGTAACGTACCTCTTGCGAATGTCAAATCCCTCGAGCAAAGCAAAACAAAAAAGTACTTATTGGTGTAAGAATAATGTCTTACAACCACGTTCTTGTACACACGAATTAACCAAACGAATCAAGCGATTGCTAGATCTAACACAAGTCCGCGTTTAAGAAAAACGAAACCAAACTCCCTTACTTGGGGTGTTCGGCCGATTATAGGACAAGAGAGAGGAGAGGAGAGATCTAGGGTTAATTCAATGCACAAGTGTATGAAACCCTAGAACCTAACCCTCTTTATATACTAGTAGGTAAACTTAGGGAACAAGTTTATGAATTAGGGCTTGGAAGGCCCTATGGCCGGCCATGTAGACAAGCCCAAAGGAAATCCATAACTTTTCCAAGTTTTCCATTTCTAGTCCTTCTCTTTTTCATTTAACGGTCGTTAGTCATTTTTCCGTTAAATACTTAACGATCGTTAACCGGACTTAATGTGCAATAATTAAGCGTAAACATAAACATTAATTATTAACTTTAATTCTCATTCGCTAATGTGTGCAATCCCGTGGTCACGAGTTCGAATCCGGACATTCACATGTTTGTAATATATACATTTCCAACAGCTCCACTTGGATATGTTTACAAAACGTGAAATGACATTGGTTAGCGTCTAACAACACGCCATGCCCCGGTAAACTCCGGTATGGTTTTTCTGGAGAAAAAAACCAAATTTGATGATTCATCATCATATTCATCCTTTGTTTCTAATACCAGTTAATAAGAATATGATCTCCTCATTTCTTAATTAACTATTTTGTTTCTCGCTTTATATGATTTATTAGATTGATTCCAATTCTTCTGAACAGAAGACCTTGGGTATGGCCATACAAAATTTACAAATCCTACGAGGGGGCCCAGTAGTATTATACTTCAAAATAAATTTGAAGGAAACAAATCCCATTTTGACTACAAGCCGGAATTCATAAATTGCAACACTTGAAAACAACCCTTATAACTACCAGTTACGTGTAGCGTTAGATTGCTTAACAAAAATGCACTACATCCATGACATATCTCTTGTATCTCAAGTCAGAGGATAAATATCCATGATATACTTAATGACAAAGATCCATAAAAATATCATGCGGGTGGGATAAGGTCTTATTCAATTCATTGAATATCATCTGAAATTAGTCATGCTACGCATCAATATACTTTCAAGTATATTCTAACTAATACTCAGATTTGTCTTAATTCAATATCATTCCCATGTTATTGATTGACAACTGACTATTTAGAATAACTTAAGTTATTCAAGGATTTGAACATGCAAATATAGGACAACATCATAATAAATGAATAATAAACATAACAAAATACTTTATTTCATTTCAATAATAATGTTTCAATATCCTTTTATCTAAAATACTTAGTCACAGATGGGCATGAAACTACTAGCTAAACGAAGTCCAAACTTATCAGAAAAATGATTAAGTTTTTCACCAGGTAAGGCCTTCGTTAACGGATCTGCTAGGTTATCATCTGTGTGAACTTTGAGTGACTCAATTTCACCTATCTCGACTTGCTCTCGAACATAGTGATATTGTCTAGGATGTGTTCGGTGCCCTTCATGACTCAAGGTTTCATGGCAAAGTAATTGCAGCTGAATTGTCACAATATACTTTAATAGGATGTTCAATCGACGGCATAACGCCAAGCCCCGAAACAAACTTCCTTATCCAACGCTTCCATGGGAGCCTCAGACGCCGCTATGTACTCACTTTAGCGAGACATCGCAAGTGTTGTCTGTTTCTTACTCTTCCAATCCACATCACCTCCATTGATGACAAAAATGTAACCCGTTTGAGACTTCGTATCATCTTTGTCACACTTCCAGGATGCATCGCGTAAACTGTAACAGAAAGTCTGCTTCGGATTTCCTCATACACTATGAACATATCTCTGTAGCCTAAGGTACTTGAGAATATGCTTAACAGCAGTCGATGAATTTCACGGGATTACTGTTGATACCGAGTAGTCAAGTTGAAGCAAACGCCACATCAAGCCTTGTGCATCGACCGCGAACATGATAGATCCTACAACGAAGCATAAGGAACTTTCTTCATAAGCGCCATTCTGCAGGGTTGAAGCACAACCTGGCTACTAAACCATGATTTACTTGCATCGGCAAAAATACCTTCTTGGAATTTTGCATATTGAATCTCTTCAATATTTTGTCAATGTAAGCACTTTGGCTTAACCAATTAGCGCCTTGATCTATCCCTGTAGATCTTGATTCCAAGGATGTATGCTGCTTCCCCTAAGTCCTTCATCGAAAAACATTTACCAAGATAGGTTTCACCTCTTTTAGACTTGGTATATGATTTCCCATGATTAATATGTCATCGACATCCGACAAAGGAATGTAACATGACTCCCACTAGCTTTGTTTATACACATGGCTCATCAAGATTATGAGTAAATCCAAAACTTTTGATTCCCCGCGAATATTTTATTCCATTGCCTTGATGCTTGCTTCAGTCCATAAATGGACCTCTTAAGCTTGCATACACGGTTAGGAAACAATGGATCCACAAACCCTTCCGGCTGTGCCATATAGATGTCTTCATCTGACGGCCATTCGAAAAGCGTTTTTGACATCCATTTGCCAAATCTCATAGTCATAGTGTGCAGCTATAGCTATGAGAATCTAATAGCTCATATGCCGTACAGGAGAGAATGTCTCCTCGTAGTCAATGCCATAGGTTTGAGTAAAACCTTTAGCACTAGACGAGCTTGGTAGGTGTGTACATTTCCATCCATGTCAGTTTTCTTCTTGAAGATCCACTTACTTCCAACGACTTTAGCATTGGGAGGAAGGTCAACTTCAATCCAGACATCATTATCTTTCATGGATTGCATTTCCCCATTCATAGCAATCTGCCATTTATCCTTTTCAGGATCACCATGGCCGCCTTTTATTGGCAGGTTCATTAAGATCCCCAACCATATTTTCCTCCACCTCTACGTTAAGACATAGACGGTAAGGTGCACGTATAGTCCTTGCGGACCTACGAATGGGAACAACTTCGGGAGGAGCACCTAAGCTTCGGTTCTTTGAAGTTGGCTAGTATTTTAAGAAGTGTTGTATCTTCTGATCATATTCAGATCATATACTCTCCCACTGAGTTCTTGAGATATGAGATTCCTTTCAAGGAAATCTCCATACCTAGCCCAATGACTTTTATTCACGGTGGGTAGTAAAAGTAGTAACCCATAGTTTCCTTAGGGTATCCTACCAAGATACACTTAACAGATCTGGCTTGGAGCTTATCAGGTGTGTCACGTTTAACAAGCTTCACATCCTCAGACCTTTAAGTAAGAAAAGTTGGGAGCTTTTCTAGTCCATATTTCATATGGAGTTTTAACAACCTTCTTTGTTGGAACCATATTCAAAATGCGAATAGCAGTTTCAAGGGCATAACCCAAAAAAGAAAAGGTAGAGTCGTAAATTCAAACATTGATCGTACCATGTCAAGTAAGGTACGATTTCTCCTTTCAGATACACCATTTTGTTGTGGAGTATAAGGAGATGTGAGTTCTTTGGATAATTCCACATAGCTAAGTAATCTTTAAACTCTTGACTTATATACTCACCACCTCTATCGGATCGAAGAGCTTTAATCTTCTTACCAAGTTGTAATTCTACTTCACTTTTGAAAACCTTAATGTTTCAAAGACTTCATGTTTATGTTTAAGTAAATAAACATAACCATAACGACTGAAATCATCGGTAAAGGTTAAGAAGTAGGAGCACAGCATTTTGACAATGTCTAAGTGGACACCACACATCAGTGGTTATCAATCTAAGTAGATCAGAAGCCCTTTCCACTTGTGGTGAAAAAGGTTTCCTTGTCATCTTCCCAGCTATGCAAGACTCGCATTTGTCAAATGATTCATCATTGCCGTTGTAAAAGCCCATCATGTTGCAGCTTTTCCATGCGTTTCTTGCCAATATGGGCAAGGCGACAATGCAAAAGATAAGTAGAGTCATAGTTCAACTTGCTCTTCTTATTGCTAATGCTATACAACGAATTATTTCCATTGGATATACAACCATCCATATCAATTTCAAACACACCAGAACAGGATTGCATTAAAGTAAAAAACATTATTTAAAGAAACTGAAATTCCATAACTTGTAAAAGTGTGCACAAAACCAATATCTTTTAACAAAGAAACTGAAATAACACCCCTAACAATGGAGGGTGCATAATGACAATTATTTAGTTCTAAAATTAAGCCCGAATGCAACACTAAATCATAAGTCCCTATGGCTACGACAGCCGCACTTGATCTTCTAGCTATTTGTTTTTGTTTTGTGAATGCTAGTTTTGAAACTTTTATAAAACCCATATTGAAACTGTCAAATTGTAGCTATTTAGTTTTGAAACTTTGTGAATGGCGGTCGCTTTCAAACTGCTATATAACCTCAAAAAAATGCATAGTGAAAGCACTAAAAAGGTGTTTCACAAAGAAAACACAAAAACTAAGTTTCACAAAGTAAACAATCCACTTCCGTGACTTCTACTCAGACAAAGGACAACAAAATTAACAAAGATATAATACAAAAGTTACAGTACAAAAGAAAAAAGCTAAAATACAAAATTTAACAAATCTATTAAAAAAAAAAAAAAAGTGAGTGAGAAAAATAAAAGACAAACACCAACAACTTTCCGGTCTTTAAAAGTCAACTCACCAACAACTTAAGTCACCATCACCAATGGCAGTCGCAACCACCAGCAACAGCACCGCACCTCCGTCACAATCATCTTCTCCGGCGCCGGTCACCGGTTCTCCTCGGTGGAGGAAGTTTAGATCCGGTTGAGAGCTCGAGTTCATCTCCTAATCAGCTGGATATGCAGGTTCTGCAACTGAATTTGAAGATCCCGTTGACTATTTGACTGATTATTATATTAATTTAACTTACATTAGGTGTAATTTTGTTTAAATAATTAGTGTTTTATAATTTATATAATCGATTTGGGTTTTTATTTTAAAATTGTGATCGTTCATATGGGTGTTTGATTTTTGTTAGTTTAGTTGATGAATTAAGGTGTTCATTAGTGGTTTATATATGTAGAATAGATAAATGTGTTATACAGATTATTTCATTACTTCTATAGAAGTATGCTGCAAGTGTTAGGTATTGTATTTGATTTTATAGATTAAATAGGCTATAAGGATAGTCGGTAAGTTAACTACAATTGCCCTCATTGGTTTCATTTGGCCTATATATGGACTGTAAGAATCCCTCGATATATAATCGCCATTGCCACTTATCATTAGTTTACGTTACAAGCTTAAGCTTTGAGGTTCCTAATTACATTTTGAATGCATATAAGCATGTTAGGCAGGGTCCTTATTTTGAATGATATCTGTAAGTTATGAAATCATCCGTGTCTGTAATATTGCATATATTTATTTATGTATTTCAATAGCAAGGTGCGTTTTAGACATATAATATGATATACTTTAGAATGCGCATTGTTGGCCACTATTTCTTCATATTTATTAAACCTACTATAAATTTTGAATGATACATTTGAGCACTTTTGTAGGTATGTATTGTTAACTTGATCTACTTGCCTTATCTTCTCTTTGGGTTAAATGTATCAAAATTTGACAAAAGTTTTAGAAGCTTACAAAATTGGCGCAAAAGTCTATCTTTATTAATACATCAACATTTGTTTTACTTTACCCAAAGAAAAAGTATATCTCGATTAATATATAAACATAACCCCACAAAGTTACTATATTAATTATGTATATAAAAGATGTGGTACTTAAATCATATAAGAATCATTGTTATGTAGGTATTCTGAAATAAAACCATTTGTTTGAAATTCACCCCGAGAATGTTTCTAAAGATGGGTCATGGGAATTGCAATATTAAGTGCACCCCATATACATGAGGATACTTTCTTTGTATGCTGAAAAGAATGAATGATAATGTGTTGTCTCCGAAGGACTTATTGGAGTAGGAAGTATGAACGACCAACGAACCTCCAAGATCTGCAACTTAAGAATGCAGCTTATCTCCACACTATACTCCAAGCAACAGAAGGCTTGCCTTGATATATGTTCAAGGTATGGCTTTTGTCTTTATCTTTTTTAGTTATTCACCAATTTACTCATCCAATGTCCAACAACCACACGATATGTTGGGGTTTCACCCAACAATTCCAAGGGATTTTGCGGCGATATGTTGGCAAGTTACTTCTCAGAACCTGATGAAAACCACATTTGAGTGAATTTTAGTGGCTTCACTTATGTTTGGGCTTAATTTGACACGTATGGTTTACTGGCTTGGTTAATTATTTGTGGTTTTGGAAAGGGTTAGTTCGGTTTGGACTTTTTAAGGTTCAAGGAATGACCTTTGAATGACAGGTAATGCAATTTAACAGTCAACTTCTAAGTGTGGATTTAACGTCCAGCACTAATGCTATTTCCAATGGATCAATAGTTAGTTTACATGAAACTTGCTCTCAGAAAATTTATTATTATTGGGATAATTTACATGAAACGGGTCACTTATGGTTAGTTTTTATATATAATAGGTCAAACGGGAAGTCCAGTTCGTTGTTTGTGACTGGTGAACAGGGTATTTGGATACAGTAAAACTTTTAGTTCTGTGACAAGAGGAAAATAGGTGTTTGGATTCTGGTATAGTTTACTATGGTTTTACTTCTGCGAGAAATCATTCTATGAATACTTTATACATGTGCGTTATGCTTAATCTATCAACTTCGTATATCTGTACCAGGTTTGAGAATCGCGATCAAAAGTAGTAGCTTGGTTAAGCATTAGCTCGGGCCAGAATATTGCCTAATCTTCACGTTTACTTGAAATTATTGATGTAGTAGCATTATTAAGGAAGTGGTGAAGTAGATTAACTGCTTACTACGTGAACTCGTGAAGGATGGAATGCAATAAGGATGAAGCCACAAGGGTGAAAGAAATAGCTGAAAGTAAGTTTTCTTCAAAGGATGTGCATGTTACTGGTCTTGAGGGTATTTCCCAAGCATTAGCTTTTCTGGATGTGCATGTTACTGCCGAAAACTAAGTAAGTGGTGAATCGGATTATTATGGGATACTTGGTGTGAACTCATTAGCCGATGATGATACTGTGAAGAAACATTATAGAAAATTAGCTTTATCACTTCATCCTGATAAGAAAAGTCTATAGGTGCAGAAGGGGCATTTCAGCTCGTTTCTCAAGCATGGAATCTATTATCCGATAAAGATAAAAGATCGGCGTATGATCATAGAAGGCATGCTCAGTTTTTGAAGCAGCGGGTTCCTCAGAACGTGTTTTCACGAGTGAATATACCTCCAACTCAGAACGGTTCTCACAATGTCATGAAGAGTGCAGCTGCCCGGAGCAGATGCGCAGATAGCTCCTGAGACGTCAAAGGTTCTCACCTCTGTTCCTTCATCCTCTAATGAACAGATAGCTCCTGAGACATCTAAGGTAAAAGTTTCTCGAAAAAAGAATAAAGTTAACGGGACTAACAAGACGGGTCCCACTTCTGCTCCTGCATCGTCCAGTGAACAGTTAGCGCCTGAGACGATGCCCGGGCCTTGTTTAACAGAGGTTAAAACTTCTCAAGAAAAGGATAAAGTTAATGGGACGACCAAGGCGGGTCCCACTTCTATTCCTTTACCGGTTACTAAACCGATGAAGCATAAGACGTTTTGGACCGTATGCATGAGATGCAAATTGCAGTATGAATTCTTGAGAAAGAATTTAAACCGAAATATGTTATGCCCCACTTGTTATGGACCGTTTCACGCGACTGAGATTCCACCACCAAATATCAATGCTTCTTCAGAAGTTGCGGGAATTTCACAAGGAACGGGAAATAATATTTCAGCCCCAGAAACGTGTAAGATAACGGGTATTGAGGCTGGTAATGATACAAGCTCCCAGCGGGGTCCACTAAAAAGGGATTGAGAAGAAGGTGGACTAGACACTAATATAGAGGAAGCTTTGAGAAATAAGATCGCTAAAAAAGAAGCTAAGGGCCTATCAAGAATCATCTAAGAAAGTCAAATCAGTTAAAACAAAGCAAGACATTAAGGGGTTTGATGCAATTAAGGAAACAGGGCCTATCAAGAATCACCTTATAAAGAAGGAGACTACGGAAATAAAGAAGAAACTGGACGAATGGAGTTCAGAGGCAGTAAAAGTTGCTGACATGGCAAACAAAATGACACCCACTCTTTCCAGAGTTACATCTTGAAAATCTACAATAAATCCAAGTAATAAAGGCAGGTTATTCTGATTTTCATAAAATTTGCATGTATTTAGACAATATTGCATTTGTATTACAGTAACACTTTTGTTGTCCGTCTTAACAGATAGTCCTCTTTGTGATGTGCCCGAGTTTGAACAGAGTAAGATGACACTCATAAGACGTGTGCCATTTGCTGACTGAAAGTAGGTAACAAGATCTTCCAAACTTGCTCTCAGAAAATTTATTATTTTTGGGACACTTTACATGAAAAGGGTCACTTTTGGTTAGTTTTTATATATAATTGGTCAAACGGCGAATAAATAAAATGAAAAGCAATATATTACATGAAAACGGGTTGAAGAAGTCCAGTTGGTGGTTTGTCACTGGTGAACAGGGTTTTTGGATAGAGTAAAACTTTTAGTTCTGTGACAAATCATTCTATGAATACTTTATACATGTGCGTTATGCTTAATCTATCAACTTCGTATATCTGTATCAGGTTTGAGAATCGCGATCAAAAGTAGTAGCTTGGTTAAGCATTAGCTTGGGCCAGAATATTGCCTAATCTTCACGTTTACTTGAAACTATTAATCTAGTAGCATTATTAAGGAAGTGGTGAAGTAGATTAACTGCTTACGTGAACTCGTGAAGGATGGAATGCAATAAGGATGAAGCCACAAGGGCGAAAGAAATTGTTGAATGTAAAGGGTGCCAAGAAATTTGCTTTAAAGGCCCAAAATTTGTTTCCTGGTCTGGAGGGTATTTCCCAACTATTAGCAGTTCTGGATGTTCATGTTGCTGCTAAAAATAAAGTAAGCGGTGAATCAGATTATTATGGGATACTTGGTGTGAACCCATTAGCAGATGATGATACTGTGAAGAAACATTATAGGAAAGTAGCTTTATCACTTCATCCCGATCAGAACAAGTCTATAGGTGCAGAAGTGGCATTCCAGCTCGTTTCTCAAGCATGGAATCTGTTATCCGATAAAGACAAGATTGGCATATGATCATAGAAGGCATGCTCAGTTTTTGAAGCAGAGGGTTCCTCAGAATGTGTTTTCACGTGTGCATATACCTCCAACTCAGAACGGTTTTCACAATCTCACGAAGAGTGCAGCTGCCCGGACAGCTGGTGCAGATGCGCAGGCAAAGGTTACAACTTCTCAAAAAAAGGATAAAGCTACTACTCAGACAAAGAAAAAAACGAAGAGTCAAAAGGATGAGATTAATGGGACTGTCAAGATGGTTCCCACTTCTGTTCCTTCATCCTCCAATGAACAGATAGCTCCTGAGAAGTCAAAGGTCAAAGGTTCTCGAAAAAAGAATAAAGTTAACGGGACTACCAAGACGGGTCCCACTTCAGCTCCTGCATCGTCCAATGAACAGATAGCGCCTGAGACGATGGCCGGGCCTTGCTTAACAGAGGTTAAAACTTCTCAAGAAAAGGATAAAGTTAATGGGACGACCAAGACGGGTCCCACTTCTATTCCTTTACTGGTTACTAAACAGATGAAGATTTAAACGTTTTGGACGTATGCATGAGATGCAAATTGCAGTATGAATTCTTGAGAAAGTATCTAAACCAAAATATGTTATGTCCCGCTTGTTATGGAGCGTTTCACGCGTGACGAGATTCCACCACCAAATATCAATGCTTATTCAGAAGTTCTTGGGAATTTCACAAGGAACTGGAAATAAAATTTCAGCCCCAGAAACGTGTAATATAACGGGTATTGAGGCAGGTAATGGTACGAGCTCCCAGCAGGGTCTACTAAAAAGGGATCGAGAAGAAGATGGACTAGGCACTAATATAGAGGAAGCTTTGAGAAATAACGAAAAACAAATGCAAGGTATAAAACTATACTACTACTAAAAAACAAAAGTAAAACCATAGTAAAGTATACCAGAATCCAAACACACATTTTTTAATCTTATTCATTGCCAAAAGCTTTAGATTTTTAACGAAAAACAAAAGTAGGTATAAAACTATACTACTACTAAAAAACAAATGCAACTTAATGATGTATATTACTTATTTAGAAAAACCTAGTCAAAAAGTCATTTCTTCTCCCTCTTTCCTTCTTCTATCTCTTCCTTCCGCCGTTCTTCTCCTCCTTTTTCTTAAACATGACCAGTGATTAATTTTTCCTTCTACAGAAATAAAAAACTAATTGATTTAACCAAACCCTTGATCATAAGTAGGCTCCAATATGTTGTTGCCAAGAAACAGACGCTCATGAAATTCAACACTTTTACACTTAGTCAGCGTATAGTCTGCACCGGCACCTACATAGCACCACCCCTGATTTGATGCCCAAAAAATAGTGATGCCCTGGGCGGTCGCCCGTCTCGCCCAGTGCCAGGGACGGGCCTGGTCCATAGAGCAATAAAAGGTACTGTTGGTAGTCTGGTTTCCCTTTTAAAACATTCCACAAGCTAGGACCATAGTTTTCTTTTATTCTTAGATGTCTCATGAGGATCATAAGTCACAATAGTGAACTTTTGTGAGTGAATCTGTCACGAAATCCTGATAACAGCTACAAGCCTTTGTGCCCATGACAATTTATGCCTTGTTGCCATTATATTATCATGTTAACCTTCTATTATTGGGGATAGTTTGTTGGACTTATAAAGTCGTGTATATTGGTTCTGCTGCTATATATGTGTGTTTGGTTTTATGGCTTCTGATTGGTGGCTGCTTCTATATTGGTTGTTTTGTCACATGAATTTGACGTAGGCAGTAAAATTTTATCTTGAATTTGTCCTTTGTATGTCCCTGAACTTTGGCCAAATTGCATGTTTCGTCTCAACCATTACGAAAGTGCAGAAATCGTCCCTGTGGGAAACCTTTGAGCAAATTTCCGTCCCTGTATGGGACGAAAATTGCATGTTTCATCCCAATCAGGGACGAAAATTTACTCAAAGGTCTCCAAGATAGACGATTTATGCACTTTCGAAATGGTTGGGACGAAACATGCAATCTGGCCAAAGTTCAGGGACTATTTATGCAATTAACTCTTGTTTTAATAAATGGGTTTTTGTGAGTTTGGGTGTATTTTGATAGATAGTTTATGTGCTTTGAATTTACTATTTTTATGTAGGGGACTGGGAGGATGAAGATTATGTTGAGGCTCGAGATGATGTGTAACTGAAGTTTGGATGCTTGATATATTGGTAAAATCGCCACATAGGGATTCTACAATTGTTGTCAAGCAACTTTTTCTTTCTTTTCTTTTGTACCATCATTGTTGAAAACATATGAAAACATAAAGCCCTTTTTCTTGTAGTGGATCATGTAAACCCCAAACTTGCACAATTACATTCGTCCATTGATTTTGTTTCTGCTAATTGTTTGTTGTTCCTTGTTACTACTTTATGAAACTATATATCCATGTTTTGAACATCTGATAATCGCACTTAGGAAACTTAATAAGAAACAGTGTTTGGCGACCGTTTATGAAAAATAGTGTTTAGCCACCGGGGTTTAACTTTTGAATTTTGTTTAAACACTCCTATTGGAAACAAGCTAAGTAGATGTGTTTAGCTTTTATGTCAATTTACATTTTATAATACTCTTGCAACTATGATATACAATATATGTGTAGTCTTCCATATAAGTCTTTTTAGAAGTATCATGTGATCCATTATACATGGAAAGTAGTTATTATCAATCAAATTGTCTTGGCCAAGCTTGGAAGGAATATGTGGATAATAGACCATATGCATAATTAGCATTAAAACCCTATCCCAAGTCTTCTTAAAAGTCTTCGGTGATTATAGACCATAGGTGATGCTAGTCTTGCCGTGCAAATTGGGTTGCATGATTAATGTCACAATGAAATTTAAATGTCGTCTTCCAAATCAAATCTCAAGTCTTCTTTAAAGTCTTCTTTGAGTATATATACAAACTAGTTATTATCAATCAAATATTGTTTTGTTCAAGCTGATAACGAATTTGTGGATGGCATTATCTTCACAATTTGCGTGTCGTGAATGTTAAACATTAAATTTAGAAAATATCAGAGTCTCTTCAAGTTTGAAGCTTGTACTAGATTAGTGTCTCAACAGCAAAGTATAATAAAGGAATTTATTATTTTCTTATTAGTTATTGTTTATACTAAACTTTTTGTAATTATAATCTATTCATTTTATTTGCAAATATTGGTCCGTCCTATATATGGAATCTAGAGATGTCTTTATCGCCAATTAATATTTGCTATAAAAATTGCATACTCAATGAAAAGTCTTGGTTAAGATGATAATGAATTTGTGGAAGCCATTCATTTCATCAATTGCATGTCACGAACGTTAAGATGCAAAACTATGGATAAAAAGCCAATGCATGTTCTTATAATTTTAAGTAAAGAGCAACAAATAGTTACTATCAAAAACACTTATATACATATCATAGCAAAACAGTTTAAACTTTTTAAGTGTTGTTGCTCAAGGTATAACCTGGGAGTTAATCTTATTAGCTTTCTAAGATCAGATAATGTTGAAATCTCAATTTCATTGTTATTTTGAATCTAATCAAGCTGTCAAATAAGTTCTCCTATCCTATAAGTTCGTATTCCTTCAAGCGTCACCAAGATTCATAGAACCAAAGGATTTATGCTCAAATGAGTTATCTTTTAAGTATTTCATTGAGACATTTTATCTAACCGCTTATTTGCATATTACAACTGACTTGTTTAAACGATTAAAAATATGCAAATGAACTCGAATAAAAAAACACAATAACCTTTCAAATTATAGCGTAAATAACATCATTAATTGTAGAAAAACCCTTGTTAATAACACAATGGTTGCACCTCAACATAAGAAGAGAAAAAAAATTCTTGCACTTTCAAAATCGAGAGAAAATAAGAGGAGAAAATTTCCTAAATAACCCAAATTCAAAAGGGTGATCCACTTTCTTGCTTTAATAGATTTTATATAAAATGCAACCCAAATAACATAACCCACCAATGTTTCCATATCCGCTGCAACACGTGGGCCAATAAACTCGTTATTTATATATGGTTATCGTATGTGTTTAACTTATTTTTTCCAGTATGTGAATTCGTGAGTCTGTCTTGGTCATCATATTGCTTTGGAGATTTTAGTTTTAAAACGTTTGACATGTTTCGTTTATATTGTAATGTTGTTACACAAATAGAAATCAAACTCGGTTGGGTGACATATCTTAGTGTCCACAACAGTTCCTGAAAAATTTACAATGAATGTTACAGGTGGCCTGTAGTTTTCTTCCAGTGAAAGACAAGTCTGGTTGTATCATCCAACTGCATATGTTAAAAAAGAGAACAGACGTGCTTTTGACGTGTTTTATAATAATAAATGTAGAAAGGAGAACTACCTTGCGTTTCTTGTCCATGTTACTCAGCAACACCTGTAACATTCAATATGGTTATTAGATTTAACACAGCAAAAAATTATTAAAATATATCACTAAGATAGGATAGGATATGGAATGAAAGCCACCTATAGAATATTACGCGGTGAGGCTTATGGCCAGTTGACTTCTTAAACGATATCAAACGTTCCCTACAAATGAGTAAATCAAGAATCCAGTTATCATAAACTTAATTTAAGACCAAATCAAAATTCATTTTAAATAGTTTAACTGATTACCCTAATCAAGCCTCCATGAACGACACCTCTTTTTGGATCGTTAAGGTCATCGATGATCTCCTGCCGGTGTAGCTGTGCAGATGATACTAGTACCTGGTCACTTGTGGCCATTCCATTCAAGCAACCACCTATAATATAAAACAGAAAACAAGCTTCTAAGAACTTAAATGTGTAATGCCTTGTGCCTACATAGTTACCCGTTTGACCCGCTTGGGATAAGATGCACCAATATTAATCAACATATTTTGAATAAAACTATATAACAAGCCCGGTTGATCACATAATCCTCTCTTAATATTGCAATAGAACACTTTGGGAACTTTGAAGTTTCATCACTAAACTATGACCCGTTTGGCTCATTTTGAAAGGGAGTGTTTATCTAAGCAGTGATCTTATGAAAATTCCCTTATATAAGCTGATAAGCCCAAGCTTACAAGCCTATCCAAAGACTAAAATAGGCTTATTTAAGTTATAAAATTTACTTGAATAAACTCAGATCAACCAATAAGCTTATTTCAGTCAAATGGTCAAATAACCTTTAAAAATACAAATAAAGTACCCAAAAACAACTGAACCGACAGCAGCTATAGAATGGCTGGAATCCTCTCCAGGCTGAGGATGAATAACTTCAGCTCCAAAGAACAGATAGTAGAACATATCCAATACCATACAACCTTATTCATATGGCGAACACGGTCGAGCCGCATAGTAGCTATCACACCAGAAGTATTTTTTTTTAATAACTAAGCAACTGTTATTTATACTTACAAAATATGAAAATTTTCCATACTCTTCATTTAAATATATTAATTCTTCTTCATAAAATGCTTAGAGTTTTGAGTGTTATTTTATGATGTTATACGTTGTATTTCACTTACAATTACTTGTCTACGATATATGCAATATAGTGTACATAGTCTTCCATATCCCAAGTCTTCTCTGTGTACATGTAGAAAATAGTTATTTATTAGTCAAATTGTCTTGGTCAAGCTACTTGGGTTGCATGATTGATATAATAAACGCCCCTTTACCTTTGACCCAGGACACCCACGATGTGACAAACAACCACTTCCCTCCAAAATTAATACCAAACTTATAATCTTACCACCATTACAATTTACCACACAAAGGTCCCAACTCCACAAAGCAAACCAAGTCTCACAAAGCAAACCAAGTCTCACATTTTCGAAAACATATTTCCACTTCTGAATTAGACTACTGAAATCCAAACGCCATTCGTTCCATGATCTGCCAAACACTCTTCAAAGTAGCCAAAATGAAATCCAACCATCTTAACAAGATTTTTAACAGCAAAGAAATAACCAAAACCCAAACATAAATATCATTCCTTATGACATTTTTTTTTACCTTCCAAACATAAATTCCAACCAGCCTAAGTGCCAATACCAAAATAATGGCAACCAACAAATTCCAAAATTACTAGTACCCAAGACCACCAGCAGATTTCTATCCCAGAAAGAACATATAGTAGAACATATATGTATCATATTATTATTTCAAGACTTTAACTTCATATATCTAAAGAGCAACAAATAGTTACTATTGAAAACATTCGTACACATATTTTAGCAAAACCTTCTCATTTTCACCCATCATGAATGTTTACACCACTGAAATTAAAGTGTCCACGTAAAACAGTGTAATCATTTTAGAAAGTCCAACTTTGTATGTGTTGTTTGAACCTCCATTAGCATAAGCTTTGTTGCTCAAGTTTTAACCAGGAAGTTAATCTTATTAGCTGAAATCTCAATTTCATTGTTATTTTGAATCTAATCAAGCTGTCAAACAAGTTCTTCTATCCTATAAGTTCATATTCCTTCAAATGTCACCAAAATTCAGAGAACCAAAGGATTTATGCTAAAATGAGTTATCTTGCAAGTATTTTTATTGAGACATTTTATCAAACTCCTTATGTGCTTATTACAACTCACTTGTTTAAACGATTAAAAATATGCAAATAAATGCAATACCTTCAAATTATAATTTACCAGCAAAGAAATAACCAAATTGTCAAATTGTCTTTGTCAAGGTGATGCTACTTAAATATTTGATAAGATATTTGTGGAAGCTATTCATTCACCAATTGCATGTCACATACGTTACCATGCAAAACTAAGTATAAAAAACCAATGCTTGTTCTTATAATTTTAAGTAAATTTCCAAAAATGAAGTCACCACAAGCAATAAGTCACTTATCATCTTCCTCTCTTATTTCTTTTCTCTTTTACGGTCTCGCGATAACATGTCTTACTTCCGCCACTGTCTCTGCTTCATATGGCGGTAATGAGACTGATTATCACGCGTTGTTGTCATTTAAGTCAAAGATCACCCATGATCCATACAAAGTTCTAACCTCTTGGAACCATTCCTTTCATTTCTGTGAATGGAGTGGTATTTCATGTGGAAAGCGGCACAAACGAGTGACTGTTTTACGACTGGTTTCGCAAGGCTTAGAAGGCTCGTTGTCTCCTCATGTAGGAAACCTCAGCTTCCTCCGTAAGCTTTCTCTATGGAACAACAGCTTTCAAGGAACTATTCCTCATGAACTTGGTCGTCTATCTAGGCTACGCCATCTTTATCTTAGTATAAACAAATTCCGTGGAGTCATTCCAACAAACTTGTCTGGTTGTTCTAACCTCGAAGAGCTTTGGCTTGCGTTTAATAAGCTAGCTGGAATCATACCCAAGGAGATGAGTTTACTCTCGAAACTTGTTTTTCTTGGAATTGATGACAATAAGTTAACAGGTGGAATCCCACCTTTCTTGGGGAATATTACATCAATGGAAGTGTTCTCTGCTGGCGGGAACCCGTTTGGTGGGAGCATTCGAGATACCTTGGGTCTTTGGAAAAGCTTGACGGCATTTCAATGTTCTGAGTGCAACTTATATGGAAGCATCCCGCATTCCATTTTCAACCTCTCACTCCTAGTTAATCTTTCCTTAGCTGAAAATCACCTCACCGGTAGTCTTCCTTTAGAAATTGGTAATCAGCTCCCAAATCTTGAGTTCCTTCAGTTAAGGGATAACGAACTGACAGGAGTTCTTCCACCTTCTCTTTCTAATTGCTCTAAATTAAGACATCTTGAAATGAGTCACAACAATTTTAGTGGGAAGTTGACAATCAATTTTTCAAAACTAAGAGATATTAATTTAATTTCCTTACATAGTAACAACTTCCATGGACGCGGAGAAGCGGATGACATGAGGTTCGTAGATTCTTTGAAAAACTGCACTAGATTAGAATATTTGATTCTTGAAAATTGCAACTTAATAGGAGTGCTTCCATTATCAATAGGTAATCTTTCTGATCAACTTAGCATTCTAGCTGTAGATTACAATCAATTATTCGGAAACCTCCCTTCAAGTATAGGTAGTCTAGTTGGTTTGACGACTTTACTTTTAGGAAATAATAGATTGAAAGGAAACATCCCCACTACCATTGGTAAACTTAAAAAGCTACAACGTCTTAGTCTATCTAGAAATCTATTTTCAGGGCCTATCCCTGATGCCATTGGGAACTTATCAATATTGACTGAACTTTATTTAGATTCCAACAAATTAGAAGGCCATATTCCATCAAGCCTTGGGAATTGTAAACAGCTTAATGGGTTAAACATTGCAGACAATATACTCAGTGGTAAAATACCCAAACAACTTCTTCAACTTCCATCACTAACTTATTTTTTAAATCTTTCTCAAAACCGCTTGTCTGGTTCCATTCCATCAGAGATTAAAAACCTCAATAAGTTGAGTGAGCTCTATTTATCTTATAATGATTTATCAGGCCCCATTACAAGTAGCTTTGGTGAGTGCGTTAGCCTTACAAAGTTATACCTTAGTGGCAACCAATTTCAAGGCATAATACCATCTTCATTAGGTTCCTTAAGAGGATTGGAGGTAATCGACATTTCTCAAAATAATTTATCTGGTAAAATTCCTCAATTCTTAGGCCAATGGAATTCATTAGAATATTTGAACCTATCCTTTAATGATTTTGAGGGTGAAGTGCCGGTTGTAGGAGTGTTTGCCAATTCAAGTGCATTTTCGGTTTTGGGGAACGATAAGCTTTGTGGTGGTTTGGTTACACTTGAGTTACCCAAATGCAAGGAGACGGGTAGTAAGAAAAAAAGGTTTCCTTTCTTCATATTAGCCATCGTGATTGCAGTCACGTTGCTCATCATATTATGTTGTGTGTATCTTTTGTGTAAGAAGAAACGCAACAGTCAACCATTTCAATCATCACGGAGTGAACGGTTCACGCAAGTTTCATACCATCAACTTCTCAAGGCTACCAATGGGTTCTCTACAACAAACTTGATTGGAGAGGGTGGCTTCAGTTCTGTTTATAAGGGGATCCTCAATCCCGATGATGACAAATTTGTTGCAATCAAAGTTCTGCATCTTCAAAATAAAGGAGCTCACAAAAGTTTTATAGCAGAATGTGAAGCATGGCGGAATATTCGGCACCGTAATCTGTTGAAGATAATAACTTCATGTTCGAGTACCGATTTCCAAGGCAATGATTTTAAAGCTCTGGTTTACGAGTTTATGCCCAATGGAAGTGTACACGATTGGCTTCATTCAAGTGCATATACATCGAAACTCAACATTCTTCAAAGAATAAATATTCTTAGAGATGTTGCCATTGCACTTGATTATCTTCACAATCGTTGCCAAACAACGATTGTTCACGGTGACTTGAAGCCAAGTAACATTCTACTTGATGATGATATGGTGGCTCATGTTGGAGACTTTGGTTTAGCTCGACTACTTGGTACAGACTTAAAACAAAACAGCTCATCCGGGGTTAAAGGAACAATTGGTTATGCACCTCCAGGTAATTCCACTTTTATTCCTTGATGCTTATATTTATTTACACGTTAAAGTTTGTAAATTAGTTAATTGTTATTCATTTGTAGAGTATGGTATCGGGAGCGAGATGACAAGTTGTGGGGACGTCTACAGTTTTGGAATATTATTACTAGAGGTGATGACTGGGAAAAAGCCGATAGACGACATGTTTATTGAAGGTCTTAGCCTTCATAAATTTGCTTACATGGCATTACCAGATCAAGTAATCGATGTTATTGATAATGATGTAATTGTGTTGCAAAGTACCAAAGCGAATGCAAAGAAAGAGGAAGAATGTTTGGCTGCAACTATCAAAATTGGAGTATCGTGCTCTGTGGATTCACCACCACAACGGATGAAAATAGATATTGTTGTCGATGAGTTGCAGCGTATTCTCGACGTGCTTCAAAATATATAAGGTACTTTGTTCTATCCTTTTGCAGAATATGATTTTAAATGAGTTTGTTAACAAACAATCACTAACTTGGTTTTATTTTTGAACGCTTTCAGGTCTAATACCAAGCTTTCTTGGTGAAATTTGAAATTAACTGCAGCAAGGAGCAGTGCATGTCGTAGTTACATAAATATTACTTTGTCAATTATGTTTGTAAGTGTGTTTTAAATTTCTTGTTGCATAAGTACTGTTAGAGATGTAAGAGTGCATTTACACTCCTGGATAACTTATCATATGTATCAAAAGTATGCTTATTTTTCCTCAGTCCAATTTCTGTAAAATTGAAAAATCGGGGGCAAAGTATGCTGGTTACATCTGTCAAACGTGTTTCACTGTTTCGTTAGGCATAATAAATTTTGTTGAAAGTTGTAGTCAGATTACTATTAGGTATTTGTAGTTTGTTCACTATTTGGCCCGGTACCTGTTACCGTCCTTTTACAGAAAACGCATACAAAAAAGAAATGCTTCGACAACTCCATCCTAGAAAGTCGTCAAAAATTGAAAATTTACTTGATTTCGAGTTCATGGATCCGCCACCTAAACTTAATGATCGTAACTACATGTCTACCTGTATCAACTATGGATTATGGGCTAAAAATGACTGAGTTTCCATTGGACCCACTGCTCGCTAAACTGCTTTTAACATGTGAAGAATTTAATTAGTTGTGTATACGAAGTTTTAACGATTGTATTTATGATCTCAGTCCCGTCTGTATTCTTTAGTTCGTAAGCTCAGACCAAAAAAAAAAAAAAAAAAGCGATGATGCACATGGAAAGTTAACAAATACTATGAAGACTGGTGTAGCACTCATTACTTACAAGTGAAAGCTCTCGAAGGCTCGGGAAGTGATCAGTTCTCAGTTACTCAACATCTTGAGAAAGCTCATGATCCGGCTGACATCATGTGGTTCAATTGGAACGTCATCGAAAGCGATATGCTTGGTTACTTCCATAAAGCTGCAAAACCTAAAGGGATCATGAATACGTAAGTATTAGGAACCGGATGCCATGCCATTTGCACCGGACCTCAGCTTTATGTTGCAACATCTTGGATGTTATGATTGCTCTTTGAATAAATGTTCGTAAGGGTGGGAAAATGGGCGTGTTTGGTGGCTTGTGTAACTGGTCAAAACGAGAACATTTTTTGTAAGGATCAGGCTGGCCCGGAATGTTTTTTGCCCAGTTTTATAATAATCCCCTATAGATGTTATCGTGCTAAATATGATTACAAAAGCAATGTTTTGGTTTTTGCTATAAGCATGCGTGATATTATATAAGCTGTTTTGGTCACACATTCACACTCGAAAAATCATCTCGCACACAACTCAACAATTAGGCATAGACCAACAATCGCTAACAGGATGAAAAAGTAGCACATTCTTCATGTGGCGATCGGACATGATAAGCTGTTTCAACTATTCTACATTGTAAATTCACACCATCATGTTGGATTCATCTTCCTCCCCCATTGCTGCTTCATAAAACAAGTACCGGCTTTGATACTCAATCAAGTACTCTGTAGATCTTCACATCTCAAAACAGCTCATAAACTCGGCTCACGTTTTCCATTTCCATTTCAACCTCATTTTTTGTCAACAAAACCTATGCAAATGTCATCTTCAGTGTATGGTTGTGTGGAGGATTTGCAGTTTGTGCCTCGATTGTGATTCCTTGGTTGGTGGCAACAATTATTGGTGCCATGCCGTTTTCTAAGGCACGGTTTGGGCATGATAAACGCTCAATAACAAGCTTGTGAACTTCATCTATGAACAGAACACCAGGAAATATCTCTGCTTTTCCTTCCTCTCGCCACTCTGCAACTTTTGTATCGATCTGTTCCCTCAATTCAGCTTGTATTTCTCCGATGTCACCAGTGAAAAGAGCAAGAAAACCCTGTGTTCTGCATTTCATAACAAAAATAATTAAGTTTTCAGCACGATCAAGTACCATAGTTATTCATCATGCAAAAGTTCACTTACTCCCCCCTGCCCCATAGACAACAGAAACTAGCGCTGACAATTGCAAAAAAAGACCATCTTTGTTTCTATTGTCAGAAAGTGTAACTTCAAAAAATGACACAACTTCAGTTATTCATGTTAGCCTAACAACAGTTGTTTTAGCCATGACCATCAAAAGTTCCACCTAATGCATATTCCCAGAAGTCTAAATGAGGCATCTTACTTTAAAGCATCCTAACTGTAAAGAAATTAATCCAAAATTCCTAATTTCAATCAAACATTATGTACCTTTGTGAATGGCTTCTATGCTCATATCAGTTATATTACAGTTATTAGCATGAAACATCAACATACATTTTCATTTGTCCCACTTTTGTTATTGTAAGCTTTTTGTTCTTCTGGGTGAAACAAATCATTAAAACAAAGACAAGGATTTTGAAGAAAATGATACGGGGTAATTCTTAAGAAAATGTCAATATCAGAGGTTACAACATAACCAAAATCATCAATAATAGAGGTCGCAAAAGTCATCATTTTAACGACATACATGTTTGTATTTTGTAAACAAAAAAAGACTATATTTACCCAAAAAAAACCCTCGAGCCTCTACAAAATAAGGTAAAGAACAGAAACACTAATGCAATGCGCAATCTAGAAAGGGAAGCATCAGTCATGACTTTGAGAAAATGGCACTTTTGTTCCTAGCAAAAAAGAGTCCTACTAGATTTCAAATCAGTTAAATTATAAACTTTTAAGTCACATGTGTTGAAGGCATCATACCAAATTGTAACCTAATGAACAATGTGTCATATAATCAACACAGTTGTAACCTGAATACAATACTCATGAGCCCCAAACACAGATAACGCCTCTGTAGGCACTAGGGTAATTGCAGTACTTTTAAATATTTGAATCGTCAAACTATAAAATTAAACTAATTTACATGTTGACATGAAAACAGAGTTGTATACAAGCTTTCTTTCTTATCAGCTAGTAGTCAGTGCAACAAGCTAAATTCCCTAACATATGGTTCCGAGCAAACTAGCACAAGATCATACACAGTCTCCATCTCAGTCATTTTCAATGTCAGCTTCCCCATTTTCGAAACACCCTAATTACCAAACATTTGCAAAATCTAGTGAGACATGGAGCTCGAGTACATATTACATCTGTTGGCCTTTATAACGGGATCTATGGTCTTAACGTTTCAATCACAATTGTACCGAGTAAAATATGTGCAAGGATTAATAAACAGTAAATATGTTCTTGTATTAATCAAATATGTCATCATGTTTTTACAAACAAATGTATCTAGTATTTATAAGTAATGAAAGGGTACATAGAACCATTGTGTCGGTCCTTGCATATGGCGATTATTTGTATGCTTGTTTACATGCTTCTTGTGTAACTGCTTCTTTGACTTTCGTATGGTTGACTTTTGTTGACCGGGTCATTTGGGTTGTGATGGGTTAACTGTTGGGTCGATGGTGATTAACCCATTATTCTCCCCCTTAATCACAATCGGCTTGTTTTAGATCTTTGACTCCAATTAGTTGTCTCATGGTGAGGAATCTGATCTTCGGTAATGCCTTTGTCAGTATGTGCCTTTGTCAGTATGTCAGCCTTCTGAAATTCTCCACTTATGAATTCGACTTGTAGGTGTTCTCTTTCGACGCATTCTCTTATAAAGTGGTTTTTTATATCAATGTGCTCACTTCTTCCGTGGAATACGGGATTCTTCATTAGTTCGATGGCGGACTTGTTGTCGACCAGTATTGTAACCTTTTCTTCTTTCGTGTGTGTAAGCTTGCTAAGCAGTCTCTTTAACCATAATGCTTGTGTTGCTGCTGCTGTTGCTGCAATGAACTCGGACTCACATGATGATAGAGCTACCGTGGCTTGGTTTTGTGTATTCCAGCTGATTGGTGATTCACCATAGTAGAAGATAATTCCAGTAGCGCCTTTGCCTTCTTGAGTGTTGACTCTGTAGCTGCTGTCACTATAACCTTGTATCTGTTTTCTTCCATTGTACTTGTAGGTTATTCCATAGTCTTTTGTTCCTTTAACGTAGCGTAGTACTTGCCTTATAGCTTTCATGTGTTGTTCCTTTGGTTCTTGCATAAAACGACTAAGTAATCCAACGGAATAATTTAAGTCGGGTCTAGTATGTAACAAGTATCGTAAGCATCCAATCAAGCTTCTATATTCGATTGAGTTGACCGATGTTTCTTCAGTGTTCTTTGTTAGTCTTGTTCCTGGATCCATAGGTATTAAAGTTTCGTTGCAATCTAGCATTCCAACTTCTTTTAGGATCTTGCTTGCGTAGGCGGATTGCTTTATTGATATGTCACCTTCAGTTTGTGTGACTTCAATTCCTAAGTAGTAGGATAGTAATCCTAGGTCACTCATCTCAAATTTCTCTTCCATTTGAGCTTTGAACTTGTCTATTTCTTTCTTTGGTGTGCGAGTGATGATTAAATCATCCACATAGACTCCTACTAGAAGTATTGAGTCTTTTGACTTCTTTGTGTAGACAGCTTGTTCTAAAGCGCACTTCTTGAAATCTAAGGACTTCAAGGTATTATCTAACTTTATGTTCCATGCACGTGGTGCTTGTCTTAATCCGTATAGAGCTTTTATCAATCTGTAGACTTTTCCATTTTCTTTTATAAATCCTTCGGGTTGTGTAACATACACTTCTTCTTTTAAGTCTCCATGCAGAAATGCAGATTTGACGTCTAGGTGATGTACTTCCCATTTGTTATTAGCAGCTATGGCTAATAGTAATCGGATTGTTTCCATTCTTGCTACAGTTCTTCAAAGTCTATGCCATGCTCTTGTATGTAGCCTTTTGCTACTAGTCTTGCTTTATGCTTGACTATATTTTCATTAGCATCTTTCTTAGTCTTGAATACCCACTTTAATCCAATGGCTTTTTTTCCTTTTGGTAGAGTGGTTAGTTCCCATGTATTGTTTCTATTGATGTAATCTAATTCGACCTTCATTGCTTCGATCCATTTTTGATCGTTTGATGCTTCCTTGTAATTCTTTGGTTCATCTTCAGCTAGTAATAAATGTTTGGGTAAAACTTCCTCGGTGTTTTCATATAGATCATTCAATGTTCTAAAACCTTGTAATGGTGTGTGATCAAAGTCTGGATGCAAATTTCGGGTTGTAGTTGAGTTACTTTGATTGGTTGAATGTCTTGAGGTAGTTGGTGAAATTTGAGTATTTATTCTTGATGAAATTGTAGATGGTGTGCGAAGTGTTTGTGATTGTGAGGGTGATACAGTTGCTGATGCTTCATATTCATGATCATCATTCGCAGGGATGTCATTGTCTTCTTCATCTGGTTGGTTTTCGTTTTCCTGATGTTCATCTGTGGCTTCAAGGTTTTCGACTTTGAAGTCAAACCATTCGGGTTCATCATTGGTGTGTTCATCTAGGTAATCCTTCCAGTCCCATGCTTCATCCTCCTTAAACTTCACATCTCTACTAACACATTTTCTTTGTGTTGTTGGATCAAACAATCTATAAGCTTTTGATCCTTGTTCGCTTCCTAAGTATACCATTTTGTTACATCTATCATCTAACTTTGTCAGATGTTGTGATGGTACCTTTGCATATGCTATGTAGCCAAAAACTTTTAAAGTTTCTAAATTTGGCTTTTTCTTCTTAATTGCTTCATATGGAGTGATGTCTTCTATGGCTCTTGTAGGAACGCTGTTTAGAATGTATATAGCGTGTCTAACAGCTTCAGCCCAAAAGTTTTGTGGCATGTTAGTTGCTTTCATCATGCATCTCGTAGTAGACATAATTGTCCTATTTCTTCGTTCAACAACTCCATTTTGTTGTGGTGAGTAAGGTGCTGTTAGTTGTCGTGCTATGCCATTTTCTTTGCAATATTGAGTGAATTCGTTAGAAGTGAATTCTCCTCCACGATCAGTTCTAAACATTTTCAATGTTATCCTTAGCTCCTTCTCTATTGTTTCTTTGTATTCCTTGAAAGTACTGAAAGCTTGATCTTTCGTACTTAGGAAATACGCCCACATATATCTTGAGTAATCATCTACTAACAAGAATATATATTTCTTTCCAGATGGTGTTGGTGGTGTTATTGGTCCACATAAATCTCCGTAAACTAAATCTAATGGTGATGTTGATCTAGTTTTTGCTTTCTTAGGAAATGGTGCTCTGCTGTGTTTACCAACTAAACAAACATCACAAATTTGTGTTGTATGTTTAATGGCAGGTATTCCTTGAACTAACTCTCTTTGAGTCATGGATTTTAATGATTCAAAATTGAGGTGTCCTAATCGTGCGTGCCATAACCAAGTGTTGTCACTTAGGTTTGCTAATAAGCAAACAGGTGTGCCTATCTTCAGACTTGCTTTGTATAGACGTTTTCTTTGTCTTGTGACTTTCAAGAAGATTTTGTTGTCCATGTCATAAAGTCGTAGTTCATCGTCGTCCATTACAACTTTACAACCTATTTCGGTAAATTGTCCAAGGCTCAATAAATTATTTTTCAAGCTAGGAATGTAATAGACTTGAGATATGATTCTTTTTTTCTCGTCTTTACATTCTAATAGGATTGAACCTTTTCCTTTAATCTCTACATGAGATCCATCTCCGAATCTTACTTTTCCACTAACGTTCTCATCTAGTTCTTTAAAGTGTTCTCTTATTCCAGTCATATGGTTACTAGCTCCATTGTCTAAATACCATTGACTGTCAACATTTGTCTCTTTATATCCTACATCTTCTTCGTGTAGCGAGACCTTCTGATCTTTTAGCTTTGTTACATGTGGGTCTTCTAATATTGCCATTAATAAGGTAGGTTCTAAGTCCTCCTCGACAAGATTAGATTACATACTAGTGTTTGGTTTTGAATAACACTTAGATGCATAATGACCAGTCTTATTGCACTTGTAACATCTAACTTTGCTAAAGTCAATATTCTGTTTGTTGAAGTGATTTTGAGTGTTTTATCCATCCTTCTTCTCGTGGTTATTTTTATCGTGGTTCTTCCATCCTTTATACTTTCCACGTCCACGTCCTCTGAAATTTTTCCCTCTATTGTCATGTCGTGTGAACATCAGTTTGTCTTGACTGTCCACTTGTTTTCCTTTCTTGAACTTAATCCTCTCTTCGTAGGTCTTAAGTCTTCCTATTGCCTCTTATAATGTCATTTCACTTAGATCGGAATATTGTTCTATAGATGCGACTATTTGCAGATACCTTTCGGGTACATCATTTAGTAATTTCCGTACTAAGGTTTCATCTTCTATTGTGTGTCCTAGACTAGCGGATTTGTTTACGAGTGTTGTGAGTTTTGTGGTGAAGGTGTCGATTGTTTCATCTTCCTTCATGTATAACATCTCAAACTCGGATTTGAGTGTTTGTAATCTTTCTTGTTTAACTCTGTCTTCGCCAACGTGTCTAGTTTTCAAAGCATTCCAAATGTCTTTTGCGGTTTTGTGCTTTGTTATTTGAAGTAATTGTTCTTTGGGTAGGGCTTGATAAAGGAAAGCAATAGCGGTTTTATCCTTTTTCTTATTGGGTTGAGTCGTGTCGGTCGGCTCAATTGTTTCCCATAAACCATTCGCTTCGAGAATGATTTGCATTCGAATTGCCCATAATGAGTAATTCGCGGGCTTTAGGATTGGGCATTGAAATTGGGGTGTACTATTCGAAATGTTAGTACTGGGTTCCTTTTTACCACTGTCGTTTGTCATATCTTAAAATGATAATGACAATAAATCTCCTATAAAGAATTTTTAACACAAAGTGTCTTTTTTTTTTTTTTTTTTTTTTTTTTTTATTTATTTATTTTCAAAATTCTTATTTCTTAAAATGAGCTCTTAATGTTTTATCTTCCTCAAATGGGTGTAAAACTTTTCTAGGTTTAGTCTTAAAATGATCATCATTCACATGTTCATTATAAAAGCATAATAGTCTGTATCAAGACTATGGTTTATCGGCAGTGATGATTGACCCCTATCATTTTCGCATTCAACTTATTATGCAATGTTGAAATGTAGTGGTCCTTCAGTCTATGAGATGGCAACGGGGTCGGGTATGTATGGGATTGCATTTCCCATCCCCGTCCCCTATCCCAAGCCCACATCCCCATCCCCATTGGGGAATAGTTTATATTCCCCATCCCCATCGGGTATCGGGGATCCACATCAGATATTGGGGATTTTTAAGTTTCGTAAAAATCAACCGATATGTTATCTTTTACATGTCTACGTACATATAAGCCTACTCAAACACCCCCTAAGATTAGCCCTGTGTATCCCTGACCAAGAATTTGCAGGTACCTCCACACTAGCATCAACTGTAAACACGCAACTAATTTGAAACAGTAAACCATAACTTTAAAAATGCAGATCAATTTCTATATATTAAAAGTGACATCCGTGGGAGAGATGTTAATGACTTAACGCATACAAACACAAACATATACGTTAGCTTAATTTGAATAAACACGCATACAAACATGAATCTTAATACAAAATTTGTAGCTATAACATCTAAAACCAAAATTAATTCACATCATTTGAGCAGACAAAAGGGTATTAGACCAGGGTAGTTGCACCGTCAGTTATTGTCAAATACTAACTAGCCACAAACATCAAAAGCAATGTCAAAACAATATCCTAACAGCTGACCAAATCCAATCAAAAAAGCATCCAAACTCAAAATCTCAAAACCGAAAAGCTAAACATTATAACTCAACAATCCAAACTAAACCTGGTCCATATCCTAAATTTATACCACATTTTCTCTGAAAACACAAAGTTTCACCCCATTTACACACACAACATACAAATCCAACGAGGGTAGTTACATCATCATCACTTATCGTCAATTACTAACAAGCAGTAAGCATCAAAAGCAATCTTAAATCCATATAAAAACAACTCAAAGCTTAAAAAACATTCATAGACTTGGCAAAATCTCGAAAACCAAAACCCGAAAAATCAATTAGTTAACAATAAAAGCTTCAAAATCTAAGCTCCCAACAACATTAACAAATCTCACCATTCTCTAAACATCATCTACACCAAAATTAGTTAATCTATGGGTTTTCAAGTATGTACATCTGCCAAGAACACGCATAGTTAAATAATCTTGGACTAAACTTGAAAAGGTTGAAACTTTAAGCTTAACCAAACAACCCCTAAATCCCATATTCCCATGACAAGTATCCCTCTCACAAACGCACGCTGCTTTACACATGATAATTAGGAAAAATACAAATACATCCCAATGTATAAAGTACCTTTATTTTTTATACCCAATAGCTTATTAACCTCTTAAAATAAGCCTACCCATTGTTGTAAATCTCGGGCTACAAAGTAATCAGCCAAAGGATTCAATTTGGTCAAAACCAGATAATATTTGGGGCTTTTATAAAATTTGGGGATTTTGTTTAAGTTGAGGGAATTTCTTAAAGGATTATTGTTTGGTCAAAATCAGATAAAATCATAAGCCCAAAATCAGCTTAAACAAGTACCCCCTAAGTTCAAAGTTGATAAATGATAGTTTCTGTGAAATGATGAAAGTGAAACAAACAAAAATTAGAGAGTGATGGTTTTGGTGAATGGTGGAGATTAATTAGAGTTAAGTGTTTTTGTTTGGATGGGATTGCCAGCGTGGCAACTACTCTATTTGTTTGTAAGAGTTGATTGAGTGTGTTTGGGTGGGTGTGGTGACAAGCCTCAAGCTCTTCATCACTGCCACATCAGCATAACAAACCTTCACAACTAACCACAACAAACCCCATCCCTCATAACAAAACTCAACCTCTTCATTTGGGGCCCACGACTACCACTTTATTCATTTTTATTCAATTTTTCAAATAAACTAAATTCATTTCATTAAAAATAAAAAGCAATACATAACATAATAATAAGAAGAAAAAAAATACACATACTAATAAGCACGATACGAAAAAAAAACCCGACAAGGGTAAAAAAAAAATACAACGCATATTAATAATAAGTACTCGATTGTAAAAAAAATCTAATTATAACTAGACACATGTCCACTTAGGACACGTGTATATTTCAAATTGCATGTCATAAATATACAAAATACACACCACTAGAGTATCTCTTTCATTTTGATTAAAAAAAAACTCTCACTCTCTCTTCTTGTTAAGAACGACCGCCAACAACACAAATCATCCACATGATTATGATATTGCTTGTTTCTTGTTCTTGTGTTGAAGTTTTATGTTACTTGCTTGAAGTCTCATCAAATCATCGATATTATGGAAGGTTTTTGCAAGGGTGTTCTAGGAAGAGTTTTTGGTTGCTATGTTTATTAGCTGAAGGGTTAATAAGATTGGGTTAAAGATTTGGAGCTTGGGTTGTTGATTGGGTAATTTTAAGAAAACCCAGCTCCACGGTGAGGGACGGCGAACCACCCCGGTGTGGCGGCGGGGCATGGCGAACCGCCACGTAAGCCCACGGCGAGCCACGAAATCCCCACACCCTCCGCTCTAAAGGTTCATTGCTTTTTTTTTCTATCTTTGACACATTAGGCTAAAGAGAGCGATGTATCAGGTTTCTCTCTCCTCTCATTTTCCCGCACTGCTTTTCATCATACATCTGTTTTTGTCATTTTTCGCTCACTTTTCACTAAAATATCTATGTACAAAAATATACCCCACCCAATATCCCACACAGACACACTCACAAAATAAAATACAAAAATAGGCCCAGTTTGTCAGCCAAAAACAATAGTGAGCAACTCACCATACTTTACAATTTTGGATGTGTTGCGCATGAGTTGGCCACCAAAAAGGGAAGTCACGACCACTCCATCCAGTCATAATTTGTTGCAAAAATGTACATAGATGCTAAAAAACTTGATCAACTAGACTTAAGAAGTGTTCATTTTTCTCTTATCTTAACTACGTATAATTTAAAAACTAACTTTTATTGAAAGTGAAAAAGTAATGATTCTCAAGGGGTGGGAGGATTAGACGGCCGAGATTAATCAGAGTCAAGTGTATTTGGATGGGATTTTCAGCGTGGCAAATATAAAAAAAAATATATCAATTATTTGTTTGTAAGTTCAATGTTTTTCTTATAATTGATGTATTTCTTTTTATATTTGCCACGCTGAAAATCCCATCCAAAATACATCAATTATGGCTAAGTAGTAAGCTTACTAATCTTTACTACATAAAATAAGAAAATGGTCAATAAGTCAATATTGGAAAAGTAAAAAGGTGAAATAGTGGAAAGTGAAATTCATGTTTCTTTGGCAACTATTCTTGCATGTTAATTTTGTATCGAAGTATTTATTTTGATTTCAATGTATTTCTTGCATGGTATCTTTGCATGGTAACTATTCAATTTTGACTTCAATGTATTTCCATTTTCCACACTGCGCCAGCCATTTCATTGTTTCCTAGGCGGGAAAATTGTTTTTCCAACACTTCGTATTTCACCTATATAAACAACCCAAAACAAGTTCGTATTTCACAACACGAAGGAAACATAAATAATGGATATGCAAAATCAAAAGAATATTGATGTTGATCTCGAGGTTAGTAATCGGTTTCTTTTTGATGATCTCGAGGTTACGAAACACTAACCACAACATCGCATATCGTTAATTGTTTGCCTCTGGAAACTGTTGCCGCTAGGCACGGGTACTCGTCTAGTATGCTTAATGATTTGATTGGTGAATTTGAAAAAATAATCGGTGAAAATTTAAAGAGAGAAGATTTACAATACATGTTAAGTAGATTAGGCACGTAATTAGGGTAGCATTTTAGGCCTAAATAATTTGTTGCAAAAATGAACATAGTTGCTCAAAAAGAAGCCATGAGTTGTAGGGTTTTCCTGCACGGGTCTCTCCTGTGGTTCGGTTTCCGGGCCTGCCCGTTTGGATGGTTTAACTCAGGAGTTGAATTTCATGTGTTGTTCTAAAAAAATAAAAAATATATAAATAAATAAATAAATAAATAAACAAAAATTAAAAAAAAAAAAATTGATCAACTACATTTAGAAAGTGTTTACTTTTCTCTTATTCTCTCTTAATTGAGATAAATGTGAGCCCAAAACACACACACACACATATATCCTCTCAGACGGACCCTCCGAAGACGACTCGATCTTTCCCCGGCAACAGCAATCCACCAACACCAAAGTTATACATCAATCAAACACGTTAACACCTAACAATAAACAAAAACCTAGACATTAGCAGCAATTAAATGTTTGTTTTATAAAAGTGTAAAACAACGTAATAAAACCTCAATGCGTCTTTGATTAGCATTTTAAATAAAAGCATTTAAACAAAATCTAAAAAATGAACGCGTCTAGTTGCCAAACAATAAGCCGGACCAAATAAAATCATAAGCTTAAATAACGACCCCTAAGTTCAAATTTTCACAAAAGTGATCTATAATTAATATAATTGGCAAACCCCAATTAGTCCATAGTTCTAATTACCATCCCGATGTATGTAACACTAATATGTATAAAGATTAATACATATTAATAAACGATAGTTGCTGTGAAATGAGAGTGAAACAAACGAAAAATAGAGTGATGGTGTTGGACTTTTGGTGAATGGTGGAGATTAGAGTAAAGTGTGTTTGGATGGGATTGTCAGCGTGGCAACTACTGTATTTTTTTTGTAAAAGTTCATTGTTTTTCTTTTTTTCTATCTTTGACACATAAATTAACGCTACTATACACTATCATCGCAATGCGGGGTTAATCCGTCTAGTTATTCTTTGAAAGCTAGGCACATCCGATTACCTTAATTTAACTTTCCTTGTCAGTATGTACAGCCTTTTGGCCAACTGAATCCTAGAAAAAGATACTATTGTACCAACAAACATTTTTTTGGAGCAAATTTGTGTGAAAAAAGTTGCAAATATAGGAAAAGATTCATTCATATACGATGAAAATACATGCTTTAACCAGTTGCATAAATTATGTCAGCTTCACCTCAGCCAAACACTCTCGCTAAAACTACATATTAGAAAAGTTATACCACACCCGGTGAGAGTTCGTTCAAATGTATTGGGTGTATAAGACTGTAATCTATTCAGAAACAAGAACAAGCCATGAATTTACCACAAACTTTAGACTACTCGTTAAAGACTCGTGTATGGCCTAAATGAGCATGGTTCACTGACTATACCAAAACAAATAGGCACTGAACCAAATGGATTTGTTCTCATAGTATCAGCATTAGTCAATAAGTAGCAAAAAGAAAGTCGCTGACTTGGGAGAGAGTACTCCAATCTATTTTAAAAGACTGCTAAGTAAAAAAGTAGAAACTGTAAATGGGGACTGCTGATGAATTCAAGACAATTCAACTGTTGCAGGATCTCATCCTGGTACAACAAGCACAGACAAACAAACGACACCTATTTAAGATAGGCAATTGACTTCAAATCATATTAATACAATCCTATTTGTTTATGCTACTCAATGATAAGTATCTACTAATAAATAAGACGACACACAGTTGAAAAGTTACAGCACCTTCTAAGAAGACTTAGCCCAGCAACTCACTGGGTGACACATGCATGTAAATGTAAAAAATCTCTTAAAGACCACAAATCGCGATTTTTATATGCTACAATCTAACAACACAAATCACAAAGCAAGGTAACTCGATAACCGCAGCAACAGGAAGACGAAGACGACGACAGCATGACTGACTTTCAGACCCATACTGAGCAACAGCTGGACAACTCTGGACCTTCTTAAACATGTCCTAGTACTCACTGGAACAGTAGATACATAAACACATATTAATAAACGACAGACCATGTGCTTCATTATAACATAATTCACAGCAAGATTATAAACAAACGAGAAAGTAAATCGGAAAAGAAAGAAATTGACCAGAAAGTATTTCCGCTTTACATTCATGGGGACTGTAAGCATGCAAAAACATAACTTAATAAAACATTCGACGAAAACAATACAGACCTGATCATTGTTTTCTTCTTCTGTAGGGGAATTCTGGGATTCTAATTGTTTGTCTGCACCGCAGTTCTGTCGGTTACATTTGGTCCTAAAAGGATAGTTTATGTTGTTACATTTGTCACACTTCCAGCTCCCTTCTGGCATATCCGCTTCTGAAACAAAATATGATACATATATAAGATTCAGACTCAAACGTCACAAACAAGTAACCAAATATATATACATGAAGGAGAAATTGACATTCCCAGTCATTTTCTCATGTTCCATCTGTTAGAAGCAAGTGAAACAATGAAAAACAGATCGTAAATTACAATCATCTGCTAGTCTGTGTAGCAGTATATGAATAAGTTAGATATAACATACCTTTCTTTTGAGATGGCTCTTCTGGGAAAAATCCAGGCCGAGGTCCCTATAAAAATTCAAAAACCAAATGATCGATCAATATAGCATCACATGTTTATATTTTAGAAACCCAAGAGAGAGTACACATGTTGTCAACATAGGGGGTAGGTGAACGAATAATCAAATTTACTCGTTGCAATTAGTCGATTGATATAACAAAATTCAGACATACCATGGCAGCCTGAGCAATGGGCAATCGCAAACTAAATTGTTCCATCAGCTGAGGTAAACCATACAAAGCACCTGCAAAAAAAGATATAATTCCGGTTTCAGCAAGATGTCATAAAGTAGCAGGCAATGCAAATCATCATAGTGAGATATAAAAGTCGATACTGCATTTTCTTTTACATTCTAAGTGGACAAGATAAGTATCAGAATACCGGAACTTCTGAGCAACACACGGTAAACAATAAAAAGGCCAAAATCAACCCAAAAAAAACACATACCAGTTCCTATCATGGGCCCACCTGAATAAGCAGGTGTGGCAGAGAGTTGCAAAGGACAGGACGATAAGGGTTCCCTCCAGGCAGACGGCTGTTGTAGTTTAATGATAAGCGGAACCATCATAAGGAGGCATAGATGTTCCATTAGAAGGAGATGCAGCATAAGGTGTTACACCCATGTACATTGAAGAGGGTGCACCGGAACAAGCGTAAGGAGAAGACGAGGACTAGCCTTGTGGGGTCGGCATTTGCCTTGGAGCAGATTTCTGTAAAACAAACATTTTGTTGAAAGACTAATTAGTAAAGATAACTATAGGACAATATACACATCAGCCAAAGAATATATGATAACCAAATAACTTAAACTTAATTATACTCATCGTAGAACTAAAATCTAGTATAAATACAAATGTTCGTTACCAAAACTACCAAGACAATCAGTTTCTTTAGTGCGTTGGTTCTATGAAATTTGTTGGAACTCAGCTAGAGGAATATAAAGCACACTTTCATACAAAAATTAAATCGGTAGATATATCTAGCTCATAACAAGAGTGAGAGAAACGCCTATTTTCTCAAAGCCAGAAAACGATAACTACTGCAATATGTGTAATAAACGGGTTGTGTAACTTACTGAATTATGATCAGCTGCTCTTGGCTGTGTACAGTTGCGCATATTGCAAGTTGTCCGAAAAGAAAAGTTGACATTCCCACAGCTAGGACAGGACAGGTCCTGTCATCTTCTCTACGACCACCTAAATCATAATCACCAAAAAATTAATACCACATAATACGTCTAAGGAGTAAGTGCTATCTCATAAAAATTATATTTATGGGTCCCTATCTAAAGTCACAAGAAAACAAATTTTATGCACAACTATTTAAAGGCATTAGAAAAAAACGTAAAGCTTTTGGGTGTATTTTGGTGCTCAAACAAATAAAAACTAAACTGGGGCTAAATAAGGGGATGTTTGTTTAAGCTTATTTTTTGGCTTATGAGCTTATTTGACAATGCTTATATCTCATACGCCCATATTTTCCAGCTTATTTTCTGACTTGTGAGCTTATTATGACTTAAAGATGGAAGATAAGCTCCTAAGCTAAACTATAAAATGGAAAACAAATGAGCTTATGAGATATAAGCTGAAAGCCCAAATATAAACTTAAACAAATTCAATTATAAGCTCATAAGCTAGACTATCACAACGAATTATAACGGGATGTTTGTTTAAGCTTATTTTTAGGCTTGTGAGCTTATTTTCACTCAAGAAGAACCATCATCCAAATATGAATACCACACATCAGCATATAGAGAAACCAAAACTAGGGCTAAGTAAGGGGGTGTAAGTTTAAGCTAATTTTTAGGCTTATAAGCTTATTTAACTATGCTTAAATCTCATACGCCCATATTTTCCGGCTTATTTACAGACTTGTGAGCTTATTATGACTTAAAGATAGAAGATAAGCTCATAAGATAGAAAAAAGCCGGATAAAGATGAGCTAATGAGATATAAGACGGACCAAATAAGATCATAAGCCCAAAATAAGATTAAAACACGACCCCTAAGTTCAAAGTTCATCTAAGTAACCTCCAATTAATATAATTAGCAAAACCCAATTACTCCATAGTTCTAATCACCATCTCGATGTATGTAACACTAATATGAGCTTACCCAAACACATTCCATAAGCTATGTAACTTTCTCTATACCTAATAGCTTCTTAACCTCTTAAAATAAGCCTACCCAATGTTGTAAAGCTTCCAATAGGTGTTTGGTGGTGGTAGTGGATGGGTGGTGGCTGCCGGAGATGGGGGTGGTTGTCTCAGAAAGTGAATAACTGATAATAACTTATACACAGCTTATAACAGCCTATAAAATCAGCACGTATGACCACATATTATAGCACTTAGACCTCATATTGCCCTATACGATGCCTTTAGATATGTGGTTCTTATCTCTAGGCAGAACAAGGCTACATACAGTATATTGGCTTCAATCATGCCCAAAGGATAATAATATGATGTAATGTATCATGATAACCTTATGCTTAACTTATGCATTTATTCATTATAAAAAAAAACCCTTATTCCCCCAAATAACTAATAAGCACTTTGGCATAAGCTTGCCCAACCCATATAAGTTCTTTATATAAGCTTAACTAAACACCCCTTAAATCCCATATTCCCATGACAGTTATCTCTCTCACAAACTCACACTGCTTTACACATGATAATTAGGAAAAATACAAATACATCCCAATGTATAAACCACATTGACATGAGCTTACCCAAACACATTCAATAGCTCTGTACCTTTTTTTATACCCAATAGCTTATTAACCTATTAAAATAAGCTTGGACTACAAAGTAATCCAATAACCTATTAAGCTAATTTAAATAAGCTTACCCAAACACCCCCTAAATCCCGTATTACTATAACACATAAGAGCATTGCTAATGGTAACGCAATAACGGCATTGAGGGGCTAAATAACGCCCGTTATTGGCGTTAACCATTGGATATGCAGCGTTATTTCGGCGAGCGTTATTTCGGCGTTAGTCCCTGGGCGTTGGGGGGCTAACGCGCGTTAGATGTAAAAAAAAATAAAGAAAAAAAAATCATTTCACCCCCCTAAACCATTTCAAATAAATTTTCGCTTAGACCCCTCAACCTATTCAGATTCAAATTTAAATTATACTGGTCAATTCTGGGCGGGATAAATTCAAATTCAAATTTGAAATTTAAAAATCAAATATGAGCGGGATTTATTCAAACTCAAATCAACTCTGCCTATATATACAACTCTACCAGAGTTGTTTAGAACACACAACACACACAACTCACACACACAATGGAGCGTCGGCTCTTTAATGGGGAGTTTGATTCCCCTTCAAGTTCTGAGGGTTGGGTCTCAGATGATTCGTTTTTTTAAGTTTTAGTAGTTTTATTTTCATCAGTATGCGTTGTATCTTTAATTTTTAATGTAATATGTGTTTAACGTTTAATGTACTTGGTGTTTTAATGTTAAATGTGATATGTGTTTTAATAAATGAAGTGTTTGTTTTAGTTTAGGGTTTGAAATTGAAAATATGAAATGTTATTGATGTTATTGGGATGTTATTGTTGTGGGTGTTTTTTTGAGGATGTTAAGGTGAAATGTTAAAGCTGATGTGACGCTGACGTGGACGGTGTTATTGGTGTTATTGTGTTACGATTGTGCATGCTCTAGTAGTCCAAAAAAAAGGCAAATACATCATCCCAATGTAATAAACATAATTCCTCACCTAATAACGATATCCTCTCAGACGGACCGTCCGAAGACGACTCGATCTTTTCCCGGCAACAGCAATCCACCAACACCAGTCCATAGTTTTGACCTGAGTAACCTCCAATTAATAAAATTGGCAAAACCCAATTAGTCCATAGTTGTAATCACCATCTCGATGTATGTAACACTAACAAATTATGACAACCAATTAGAAAAGAAAGAGAACGTACCATCATTTATAAAAAATAAATGATACTAACGCATAGTAGCAAAAATTAACGGCAATTGGTCAAAGGCCGTTTAATATGACGGAAAAAAGAAAGAAATTATGAACCAGGCCCTCAAAGTATGTAACAAGTTGGGAAAACTATCCTAAACTTTTTCTTATTTACGATTTTTTTATACCAAACTTTATTACTCCCCCCGTCTTTAAATAAATGTCCACTATTGACTTTTGAAGTTTTTTTTTCCCAATTTTGACCTTAAATTATTTCATTTGTTTTATGTAATACTTGATGAAAATTATACCAATGAAAGTACATTTGAAACCCTGTTCATATGTTTTGCATCAAGTAATACATAACATAAATAAAATAATTTAAGGTCAAAGTTAAAAAAGAAAGACTTTAAAAGTCAACAGTGGACATTTATTTAGGGACAGAGGGAGTACCAAATATCTAACATATATCTAGCGATTTTGTTAATAAAAGAGATTTCCTAACGAGTGCCCATCGAGCATTTTTTTAGTTGTAAATGAATGGAAATTTTGAGTGTATTAAGTGGAAAATCACATTTAATTGTAGTAATTTAAAAGTTTAATTAATGTATATTAAATATATTTTTGATTCAAAATGAAAAGTTTGAGTGTATTAAATACACGTTAGGTGCATTTTTTACATTTTATAAAGTGCTCATTGGGCGTCAATTAGCAAATCCTTAATAAAAAAATATACCGCTGAAAAGGCCTCGTGATTATGAACAAAACGAGCCCAATATTGATATGCTTTTGTCATTCGTATGATTTTATAAAGAATGTTAAAATTTAATATATATATTTAAAAAAAAGAAATTTCAAAATGTACCCTTAACCTATTAAAATAACTTTAAAAACGACCTTAAAGTTTATTTAAAAATAGTTTTAATAAAAAAAAATAAGATAGTTATCTTGTACTTTTAGCTATTTATGTTTTTAATAACAAATTTGAGAAGAGTTATTTTGCATACCAAACATTCTTTGTACACGGAGGGGCACCAGCCATCAAAAAAGAAATCAATTGCTGAGATTAAAAACATTTTAATATTTCAAATATTTTTAATACTTTAAATATCTCTTAAACCGTTAATTGTTAAACGAAAATAAATATACCACCACCACGAGCATTTAATTATTTTTATATAAATATGTACTTTGATATACTTTCGACATTTTTTTTTACGTTTTTTCATATATTTTTTTTCTTTTCTTTTTCGTTGTTGAAAATAGCATGAGAAATCACATGTGATTTAACACTAATTTGAATATTCTAATAATATCACATTTGATTTTATAGATTATAGTAGTTAATTTATTAAAATTACATATGATTGAGATCAGGTGTGGGAAAAATCACATGTGATTTTATTAGAAATATTAAAATTAGTGTTTAAACATATGTGAAAGATAATTAAATGCTCGTCATGATGGTATATTTATGAGGATATTTATTTTACATACCAAATTTTTCTCAGATATCATGAGACTCATCTCCACCATCAATCTAAAAAAAATCAATGGCTGAGATAAAAAAATATTTTATTATTTCACCTATTTTTAATAATTTAAATATCTCTTAAACCGTCAATCATTAAGCGAAAATATTTACACCGTCTCGACGAGCATTTAATTATCTTTCTATAGACGGGCACTTTGATATAATTTCGAAAAAAAGAAAAAAATTCATTTTTTTCACGTTTTTTCGTCTTTCTTTCGTTTTTTTACGTTAGTGAAATTTGCATAAAAAAATCATATATGATTAAACAATAAATTGAATATCACATGTGATATTAGTGTTAAATCATATATGATATGTAATATCACATGTGATATGATATGTAATATCACATGTGATATGATATGTATATCATATGTGATTTTACACTAATATCACATGTGATATTACATATCATATATGATTTAACACTAATATCACATGTGATATTCAAATTAGTGTTTAATCATATATGAACTTTTAATGCAAATTTCAGTAACGTAAAAAAACAAAAAAACTTAAAAAAATAAAATAAATAAATAAAATGTAAAATATGAAGAAAAAAAAATTATGAAAGTATATCAAAGTCTTCTATCCATAGAAAGATACATAAATGCTCGTCGCAATGATATATTATTTTTGCTTAACGATTAACGTTTGAAATATATTAATATTTGAAAAAAATGATGAAAGTAGGTTTTTTAAATTGTTGTGATTAATCTCATCCATTAGATCAAATAAAAATGGAGGGTAGAGATTGATCCCTTGGTATGTAAAGAATGTTTTGTCCTCAAATGATCTTAAATCTATATTTATTTTCGCTTAATAATTAATGGTTTAAGAGATGCTAATATTTGAAAAAAAATAATAGTAAAAATGAGTTTGTCAGAATGTTGGGTTTAATTTCATCCATTGGATCAAATAAAAATAGAGGGTAATGATTGGTCTCTTAGAATGTATTGGTAGATAAAGTTTGGTATATAAATGATCTTAAATCAACCAATTTATTTATCAAATATCTAATAAATATTTAGCAATTTGCGTATAAAAAAACATACTGTTGAAAACATAAATATTTAGCAATTTGCGTATCAAATACCTACCTATTTTTCGCGACTATATTTTTTTCTCTTTCTTTTCTTACATTTCAATCTATAATCACGACCCGTTACGACTAAAATATAAAAGCGAGCTAATAATACCAACGACGTAATGGTTATATCAGTCTTTCGAAGACGCTTATAAAAATATAATTTTTATGTTTTTCGGACACCCGGAGAGTACGTTTACGCGGAGACCCGACAACACACGCAGTACAAGTTATACATTATTAATAATAGGACAAAACAAAATAAATAAAACTAATTTACCCTTATCAACCCCCCACGCCCCACTCACCTCACAAAACTCACCTCTTTCTGTCTTCCTCAGAACTCATGCCCCACATCTGCATCTCCCTCCTCCCAAATCGCTTCTCCCTCACCAAAAAGAGAAAACCTCTCAAACTACTTTCTCACCTCCAAGGTCAACCCTAACCATTCTTGAATCCATCCTTGGCTTTTTCCATGGAAGAAATCGACAAACTCACGACCCCATTGTCCTTCTTGGACCACGAATTGAAGATGATATCAAGGGGAGCCACGTGATATTACCCAAGAGTGGGTTCCATCCAACCCGAGATCAAGAAAGGAGTGGCCAAAGTACTCTTTCAATCTTCTATTTAAGGTCACACGAATCCCAGAAGTTTTCCATCATCATCTTCCCAAACAATTCGAAAATTTGGGTTTCTCAGTTAAAGGGGTTATTGAAATTGTTAGAGGGGTTTTGTTATTCATGGTCTAGAAGGCATAAATCAAGTTCCTGTTTGTCCAATTTCATTCCGACTCGTGCCAATTGAAGCTCTTGAGTGTTCGTTTCCTCACCCTCTCGACCCACAATCAATCCTTGTAAGAATAAATGTTTAGATTGTTTTAAATTGATATTTATTTTCTTGATTTAATTATGTATGTTCTCAAATATTTATATGTCAAACGAAATTGTTTTGAGATGGTAAGTTGTTGTGTTGTTGGTTATTGTTGTTGTTCTTGTAGACTGCTAAACAAGAGGAGGAACAAGATACCTAAAATACACAATATTGAAACTTGCTTAACAGATGTTTCGGCTTATTTTCATATTTAGCTTATGGCTAATTTGTTTCGACTTATCTTATGTCTAGCCTGATGGCTAAGTTGTTTTGGCTTATATAACCTTGCGTAAAAGCTTGTTAGCCGCAACTCGTTATTTTTCCATCTTATCTTGTTGTTAGTATAGCAACTTAGGAATGTTTAGGAGAGGTCCTAGTGCTCTTGGTTTTGATTTGAACCTCGATCGACCCTTGTCGTTTTGCTATAAATGTCGTAAAGTTTTCTTGATGTATAGATTAAAAGAGTTTAGTCACACTTGGTTCGAGTCTTTGACTCACGGTAACACACTGTCGAGACATTTGGGGTCCAAAAGAGAAGTCTTGAATGGACTCGTGAGATATGTTACCACGAGTTGGAATCATTGTCTCACGGGTCACTCACGACACATTGATCGGTTAGTGTTACTTGGTGTAGTAGTCATTAACCTTTATGTGAATCTTCGAGTCACGAGTCAAACGTTTCATTTTCTAGCCTGTTTCTTATTCCAAACTAATACCCAACGATGTACATCGATTCTTGTTTCATGTTGCCAAAGCTTTCCAAAATCTGTTAAAAGATTCATAGGGTGCGTTTGTATTAAAAGGCCACACGGCCTGTTACAATCAAGGGTCCGTTTGGTGATTGATGATGGGCCGCAGCCCACACTTCCCCTTGTCTATTTAGCGTCCGTTTGGTATTCAGGTTATGGGCCGAAGCCCATGACAATGCCTAGTCCAACTTGGTTATATTGATAGTCTGTTTGATCATCGAAACCCACCCGACCCGGGGCGTATACCGTACACCATCTTGAGTTTGTCCCAACATATTTTACGACTCGTTTTTCCATCACTCACGACTTGATATAAAATTTACGACACACTTTATACATTTGTCACATTTAAAGAAATAAATGAGTAACTTCTATATTGGAAACATTTTGATAAATAAAATCTATGATATAGATTTCGCTATCATGAGATATGTTCTTCTTTTCTTAAAATAAGCTTAACTCAATATGTTTTCTAATACTCATATTAAACTTATAAACTAAGTTGCACTTTATTATATTTTCAAACAATCAAAGCTTATATATATATATATTTATATATATATATATATATATATATATATAGGTTTGAGTTATTATGAAAAGTTTCTTAGAATGAAAAGAATGAGAAGGCGTGTGAAGGTGACATGTGTCGCTTTGCCACATCATCATGCCACATCACCATACCCCACCCCCCACCCCCCCACCCCCACCCCCACGAAAAATTTTTTCTTTTTGGGGCAAAAATTTTTTCCCGCCAAAAATTTCCGCCAAAATTTTTCTTGATCACGATTATAAAGTTACTGCATCACAAATCATAATTTTAGTGCATTAAGGTTATAAATTACTTGCATCACGATTATAAAGTTCTTGCATCACAGGTTATAAAGTTATCTGCATCACAATCATTATTTTAGTGCATTAATGTTATAACCTTGATTTTAGTGCATCATAGTTGATGTACTTAACTATTAACTATGATGCAGTAACTTATAATAAAGATGCACCAAGACTTATTAGTGCATTAAGGTTATAAGTTACTGCGTCACAATTATGATTTTAGTGCATTAAGGGGGTGGCAACACCCTCGGTATGGCTTGCGGTTTGGCTAGGCATCATGCGGCATCCCATTGCCACCCTAGCGGCATCATGAATTCGGTATGGTTTGCGGCATCTTTTACCGTAGCGGCATGGAGGAATTCAAGAGGAGCGTGTGTTTCATTTTCAAAATTAAGGAAAACACAAATATTGGAATCGATAGCGGAGCAAAGGTCTACAAAGGATGGCTTGGCCGAAAAATTGTTGTCGGCCCAAATCCGTAATATTGAAGAAAAGGCTTATCATCGGGCACTGAGGTTCTATAACCAACCTCACGATCACATAATTGATCCGAGAATGCGAGATCACAATTACCAAAAAGCGTGAGTATCTTGAGAGCAATATGGATGGCCGACGGATATTTAGATGCGTATTTTTTTAAGTATTATGCAATTTTTTTAAGTATTATGTAATTTGTTTTTTATTATTAATGAAATATTATGTTTTTATTTAATTGTTTGATTTAATTATGAATTTAAAAAAGAAAAAAAAGTGAGGTATGGAATGACCATTGCCACTAAAAAACTATGGTGAGGTATGTGATTAGGTGGAATGAAATTATTGGTGGGTTGTGAGGTATGGTGAGGTATGGAATCAAAGTGTTGCCACCCCCTAAGGTTATAAATTACTGCATCACAGTTATAAAGTTATTGCATCACAATCATGATTTTAGTGCATTTAAGGTTATAACCTTGATTTTAGTGCATCATAGTTGATGCACTGAACTATTAACTTATAATAAAGATGCGCCAAAACTTATTAGTGCATTAAGGTTATAAGTTACTGCATCACGGTTATAAATTTCTATCGCATCATAATCATGATTTTAGTGCATTAAGGTTATAAATTACTTCATCACAATTATAATTGTGATCGCAAGATTTTTATAACTGTGATGCAATAAATTTTGGCGAGGAAATTTTTGGTACGGAAAAATTTTCCCAAAAAAAAATTTTTTTGGGGCGGGGGGTAGGTGGGTGGGGGGTGGGGGTGACACGTGTCACATGACATGGCATGGTGATGTGTGAAGGTGACACATGTCACCTCCACATCTTCTCATTCTTCGTTATGAGAAACTTTTCATTTTAACCCTACCCTATATATATATATATATATATATATATATATATATATATATATATATATAGAGTAAATTGCAAAAATCGTCACGTGGTTTGCTGGATTGCAAAATCGTCCCTAGGGTTCGCTAATTAGCGGCCTCCATGGGGAAACTTTTCATCATTTTGGTCTGGCTTTACTTAGCGTTAACTAGATTCCGTTAAGTGTAACACTTTAGCCCCTTTTGGCTAACTACCATTGCAACGTTAATCCTTTAAACCACAGGGACGATTTTTGCAATTACACCGTTAGTCCTCAATACAAAAACAATTGCACCGTTAGTCCTTAATACACAATTTCAGTTAAAAAAAAGTCAAAAAAAATCTTCAAAAAAAAAAATTATATTTTTTTCTAAAATCTTTAATATTTTCGAAATAATTTTTTTTTCAAAAGAAAAAAATCGAAATATTTTTATTCCAAATTTTTTATTTTCGAAATTATTTTTCCAAATTTCTAAAAAATTATTTTTGGAAAAAGAATTTAGAAAAAAAAAATTCTGGAAAAAGATAGGTAAACTTGATTCGGTTTTCGAATTAACCCCGAACTACATAACTTTTATTTTTTTTTTAAATTTAATTTTATATATATTTAGCAAAAAATATGTTTCACACTAAAAAATTGTTTTAATTTCTCGTATGAAAATGTTTAATGGTCTTTTTATGTATATAAATATATACGTACATATATATTTATATACATAAAAATTTGGTTCGGTTTGAATTTTGCTAAATATCCAACGAAAACCGTATATTTAATTCGGTTCGGTTCTAAAAAATTCGGTTGGATTTTTTTTGTTCAGTTCGATTTCAGTTTACGGTTCTTGTGGATATTACCCGAATTGTAAACACCCCTCTCGCATGCTAGCAATACTGCAGCCTAAAAAAATTCAAAAAAAAATGATTTTTTTTTCAAAAATTGCAATATGTCGCATTTTTTTTGTCCGATACTTTTTCCAGAATTTTTTTTTTCTAAATTCTTTTCCAAAATAATTTTTAGAAATTTGGAAAAATAATTTCAAAAATAAAAAATTTGGAATAAAAATATTTCGATTTTTTTCTTTTGAAAAAAAAAATTATTTCGCAAATATTAAAGATTTTAGAAAAAAATATCAAAATTTTTTTTTTTGAAGATTTTTTTTGACTTTTTTTTAACTGAAATTGTGTTTTAAGGACTAACGGTGCAATTGTTTTTGTATTGAGGACTAACGGTGTAATTGCAAAAATCGTCCCTGTGGTTTAAAGGATTAACGTTACCGGTAGTTATCCAAAAGGGCTAAAGTGTAACACTTAACGAATCTAGTTAACTTAAAGCCGGGACCAAAATGATGAAAAAGTTTCCCAGGAGGCACCTGCAATTAGCTTAACCCTAGGGACGATTTTGCAATCTGGGCAAACACAGGACGATTTTGCAATTTACTCTATATATATATATATATATATATATATATATATATATATATATATATATATATATATATATATATATATATATATATATATATATATATATATATATATATATATATATATAGAAATTGGTTCTTTTAAAAAGTTGATCTTGGTGGAAAAGTGAGAGAAGTGATCTCAACCGTTAGATCACCCCCTCTTCCCTTCCTTTTTTTTCCTCCTAACTACAGGGGCCATTTTGTAACTTTTTAAATTTTTTAGGGTAAATTTTGTCAATTCGTCTTTATTTTTCACTCTATCATATAAAATGCCTAAAATTTTTCATTTTTTCATTTTTTTCTTCTTTTTTACTATACTGTTCTCTCCAGAATCACTATTTTCATTTCTTCCCAGTTATCATTGCTTTTGATCTCCACACAATAAACACGATTTGTTCATATTCACGAAATTCTCTCATTCTATTTCTCAAATCATCGATCAAAGTAAGTATCCTAACTTTATTTTATTATAATTTTTTTAGTTTTGTTATAAGATCAAATATAAAGCTTTTATGTGTTTGTTAGAGTTTATTTTGCACATATTATTGTTTGTTATGAGTTAGGGTTTTGTTCTATGAATTTTGATTCGGTGATCATCAGGTGTGTTCACAGATGTATCGATTTTAAGAGTTTTGTGACATGATGTATTATATAGATAAGTTATTTGAAGCAAAGTTGAGAAAAAAACATGAAAAACGTGTTTAGAAAAAATGCACACAAGGTGTTTGATAAAATGCCTAAATGAAATTTCATAACTGTGATGCACTGAATTTGCACTCAGATGCATCAACTGTTTATCTAATTTCATTATTTCCTAATACCTTTGAAAAAATGCAACTTCTGTTTAGATTATAAATCTTTGGTGTAATAAATCTGTGCAGCTTGATTCATTATAACCGAAGGAGAAATCGATGGTAAAGGCAACAAAACACTAGGAGAACCCGCGGGTAACATGATTATATCAAGGGAAATGCTTAGGAAGCATGAAGTTAAGGCTCTGATGAAGCTCAAACATCCATATCGAGTCGAATATCTGCGCCACTATCTCTTGTGAAGCAATTTGCATTTTCTGCAAGTATAAATTATTGTGTGTATACGATTGAGTATCATGTATCATAGTTATGAGCTAAAAAGAAACATAAGAAACACCGTACATTGTAGTTCCAAGTTACGTACATGACAAGGAGGGTTTTTTCTTAATAACTCTCAGAGTAGTTGAATCTTATTTATAACAAGTTCAGTAGAAGTTTTATTGGTATTACAGCAAGTAGAAGTTTTATTAGTATAAGTTCCTTGGCATATATCTTCTGTGGTTTCTATTTATGTGCTATCAATGCTAATAAGCTATGTATTTAATGAGTTTTATGACAAGTGAGGATGTTATGTGTTTCTTAAATGTGGTGACTTTGACTTCAAGGATAACATTGACTTATTCTACTGGAAGAATACATTCACTCAAAAAAGTGCCACTTAGCTATGGGAATTCCAACGTACTAGCTTATGTCATTTTATTTTCTTTACTTTCTCATTATGTATGGCATTATACGTATTCATCACTCATAGAAAGTGTCAACGGCTTGATGGCAAGTGCCAACAGCATGTTGAAGTGCATGTGAATGTCGAGAAGTGAATTCCATAAACTTTTAAGAGGTCATGTTGTAATTGAAGTTACATACAGGACAAGGAGGGACTATTCTTGTACTTATATCTCATTATACAGTAAAAAGAATCCTAATTATAGTAAGGTTCATGTGATCATGTTACCACAATTTATACATGAATCAGACATGTATTATTCATATTTTCGTCGTCGTAACTATTATGAATATACATATACAGCGAAGTAACAGATATAGCACTATGTTTACAGTAAAATAATGAAATGGAAGGTAAAACATGATAGCCAATAAAGCTTTGCACAATTAGAATGTACAATAAAGACTTTGAATATATTAAGCACAAGTCATTACATCACAATAATGAGAGATTTGACCTATGAAAAGGCTTCTACTAAAGAAACATACATTCCTCTAAAACATGCAACCTGCTCATGACAACTATAATACTGGAGTAGTACACAAACACTAGATTTTCCAGTTTGCTTATCTCATCACATTTCAGTTATATATAAACTAAATCTGAGAACTCAAAAGACATGAAAAGTCGGAACTACCCCAAATAGTGCCAAACTATACAATCAGCAAGAACCCCTTATGAGAATCCTTCACCAACTTCACAAAGTTATGTGTAGGTGACGGCTTTCCTGAATCTGAATCAACTTCACAACCTGCACATCATCCTTTGGAGGGCTACCTGACGACTCTTCTGAATTTGAACCATTTGACCTATGCATTTGGATGTTTAAATTACTTGATGATAGAGGTTCCTGTACAAGGTATAAAGTAGTCAAAATTAAAGAAGGAAAAGTATAATGGGCTAGTAATGGGTCAAAACGGGACTTCCAATGCGGGTTGAATGAATAAAGCCTAATTGACCCACAAGCACGTTTTTGTACATATTTTTAAATATGTACATTAAACATGATTAACAAACTAGATTGTCAGACTCTAACCTTTTTAATAAAAAAAATTACGAGGTTGTATATAAGAAATGACACTTTGGATGAAATATGACTTGTTTGCCCCATTTCATTTTATCTAATGTTCTCAAATTTTGACCGTTTTGGTCGTTCAATACATTACTCATATAATGGGTCAAAAATGCAAAATCTATCAAAAACGAAAGATATCGATAGTCTTTGTGTGAAGAGAGGGATATGAAGATAGAGAACCTTATTGATGTCAATGTGATCAGGGGTTTCTTAACGGGCAACAGTAACATCCAAGCCAGATCCATCAGGCATTTCAAATACCGATTGAATTTTTCGGTGAATAAAGAACGTTTTAGGACATTTTATAAAGAATCTATTGCTATTAAGTGTACATGTATTGTACAAACTGATAACCCTTTTCCGTAAGTGGGTACTCCAAGAATCACAACCAGGTTCTGTTTGCTAGACATACACATGCCTAGCAAAGAGCTCCCATAACGAATAAGCAATCCTAGATAGAAAAGGTACCGATCCACTTGCTGAAAATAAGCATGAATAATTCAGTTTTAGTTGTTTTTGAAATGCGGAAAGTATACTGTAACAAGTATTTCATCATGGACTAGTTGTTTTAGGCTAATAAAAAAGCAAAAGAAAAAGTTTAAGTTTACACGAGGGGTGGATTCATATATTGAAAAACCAATCTTGTTCAATAAGTTCAACGATGCATCGATGCACTAAACATACAAACGATGCACTAAAAATTGCATGTAGATGCCTTAATATTTCTAACGATGCACTAATGTTATGCATTAATGCCCTGGGTCACAAAGGTAAATCAATAATTAGTTTAAAAAGGCATTTCATAAATGAGTTTTTTATATCGTTTTTTACAGCAAAACAAATATTGGACAAATATGTTTCAGGTGATCCCAACCTGTTTTAAACTATCCCAAAGAATTACCTGTTTTGATCCAAACCGTTTAGACCCCTTATTTAATCAAACTAACACGCCCATTGTTCCTCCTCTAGCGGAAGAATCTATTTAATAGCTATATGACACGAAATAAAAAAATACCTTGAAAATACTTCCGCCAGCAACACCACCTTTTAAATCAGCCTCCTCACACCAGCAACACCACCTTGAAAATACTAGTTGCCTTCATACTTCTGGTCGGCCATCACAAAATGATAACCAATAACCAGAAAGAGTATAACGATGCCCGTGAATTAGCAAAGAATCCCAAATCCTGATCATTAAACATTTGCATAAAATACAGCAATATATTAGAGGTCATATCAATCATTTGACATGTATTAATCTAACTGCACACCACGTTTATACCAAATCTTTAGAAAAAAAGCTGTAAGCATATTATAAGTGATTATGCCCCTTATGGGAACTAGATGATGGCATTCAATCTAGATCTACAGATGCTATGTTTATCCCACAGCCGGTTTCCGAACTCATAGCAAGAGAAAAACAGCATAACCGTGTTCTCACTTTACAAAATTCAGCAGAATTTGCTAACCCAACCTATCATCACAAACATGTTTGAACACAACTTTTAGGATTTCTAAATCCAGTATATGTAATAACTCTGTAAGTATGGGCTTAGTGGTCCTAACACTTTTTGCATGCCAATGGAAGCCGTCAATATCTGTAACTTGCCACTGGAATGGGAGAAAAACATGAGTTGTAACTATGAATTAGTCTCTCAACTCAACCCACCAGAGATAAAATATGAAAGTCATGTGCAATAATTATAATGTTTTAATCAGTTTAAAAGCTTCCGAATTCTAGACTGGTTATAAGTAGCTGACCTAAGTCAAACAATTATGCTTTGCTTCAATTTAGGCAGGAAGCTAAAATTAAGAGTATTTCCTTTAGTCATCTCTTACAAATAAAAACTATATGATTAAACATAATATCCTGCAGCTAAGATCAGACTACTCACTTTTAAGGACTACGTGAACTAGAAATTGTTTTAAAAGAATATCTCCACCGGAACTGTTTAACAAGTTTTTCGGTTGGTGCAAAACTGCAAATAGTAAATAAATAGAAAAGTTCACATGGTTTTACTGACAATTCTTAACACCGAACCAGTTGAGATTGGATTATAAAGATAAGGCAAGTAATTTGAAGATTGCAGTTTTGTCTTAAACAACCATGCAACTCTAATACTTGATCATTTTGTGAAGGGTATGTTTGTCTCGAGCCAAAGTATTTTCCATTGATGCACTAAATATACAAATAAACCATTTTATATGGAAGTAAGTTGAATTTACCCCTCTCTAATTGTACATGACTACCCGAACAGGACCAACTAATTACGGGAGGACAAGTCAAGAGGTGCATACCTAAAAAAGGTATTTTGTAGCTCTAACACTATTGGTTTGATGCACTAATCACACATAACATATGACTCATTCATACAAACAGCTGCTTTATCACATACGGATGCCCTAATTATACGAACAGATGCCTTAACTTATAACAATATTATTTAACCATGCATTAACTAATTACGATAGTAACAGATACCTTAACTTATTATACTAACAGATGCTCTAACAAATGATCATACGTATGCTTTAACAGATGCCGTAACGTTTAGATGCCCTGATCATATTGGTGACGCAATGATCATTCATATAGATGGTCTAACACTTTTGTTTTGGTGCACCAAACACATAATACAGATGCCTCATTCATGCATACGTTGCTCTATCACTACAGATGCTGCAACAATACATTTGATGCCCTAATTATCCTAATAGATGCCTTAACTAATTACTATAACAGATGCCTTAACTAGTCATATAGATGCTCTAATAAATGATCATACGTATTCTTTTACAGATGTCGTAATGGTGATCACTATAGATGATGCAACAATACATTTGATGCTCTAATTATTGTAACAGATGCCTTAACTATTAAATATAACAGATGCCTTAACTAGTCATATAGACTGTCTAAGAAATGATCATACGTGTGCTTTAACTGATGCTGCAATGGTGATGCACTGATCATACTTGTACATATGGTGATGCACTAACCCAAGTTCTCAAGATGCACTAAACAAACATGTCAAATGGATGCAACAATACATTTGATGCTTTAATTTTGCAAAAAGTGTATGATAGTGTTTAGGATTGCATTTTGAGGCAAATTGTCTAAGAAAAATGTTTTCTTAGATGCCACATGGTTGAGACATGTGAAAAGGATGGTTTAGACATGTTTTCTTAGACGCCAATTTGCATACGCAATCCCAAACACCCCAATTTAGAGCTGACTTAGTGTAGTGATTTATTAGTGAGAGTTGTTGAACTTCCACATGGTTTTTATCAAGTGGTCCAGTAGCATAAAATTATATTACAATTAAAAAGTTATAGTAGTAAAAATTAGGTCATATCTATCAAAAGGAAAGTTAAGAGCTCGCAACCAAATCGATTTGAAAATGAAAAATGAATACGGAAGTACTATCAAGAACATACCCAATCCCAAGAATTCTTATTGTTGGGTTCATTGAAAGATCGATATTCTTTGAAGTTTCTATCATATCGGATCGCTTCAAAAAGCAATCCCAACCGCTCATTTATCAATATAGAATAAGCCTTATATCTCTGGGCTTGGCTTGGGAATGCAATCCCATATCTACAACAAATAACATGTTATCATAAGTGTCAAGTCATGTTATTTCTTAAGGTTAACAAGACAATAAAATAAGTTACCTTATGGATATCTTTCCTCAATTCGATTCAAGCCGGATTTTGTTACTTTACACAAAGTACAAATATTTCCATTTTACAAAAGTTATACCTTTGTTTAATCACGTATGACAAATATTAAAGTTGTTTTACGTGGACCAAATAAACGAACATAGCCCAAAACAACCATAATATTAGAAAGAGTATATAGACCATAATATTTCAAGTCCTCAGCACTATACACTATAGCATTTGAAAAGCTAGAAAGAGGGCGCCAACAAAGACATCTCCAACAACATCTAAACCCAAACCCCTCTCATTTGAAAATAACACGGAAACTTCTAAGTCCTTATTAGTAATTCTTTTAAACATATACACCCATGCCTTAATATGTTTGATGATGCACTAATCTTACTTACAGAATGCTCTAATATGTTCAGTGATGCACTAAACATATAAAGAGATGCCTAAAGTATTTTCAGCGATGCACTAAACATACAAATGGATGCCCTAATATGACCAACGATGCACTGAACATAAAAATTGATACACTAAATACATACAATGATGCCTTAATATATCTAATGATGCACTAATCATACCTACTGATGCTCTAACATGTTCAATGATGCACTAAACCTCGCAAACCTTTAAGCCGATGTAGCAATTACAAACACGATGCACTAAAACAACACTGAAGCCCTAACGTGTAATCGATGTCTGCAAATTTACACACAGATGTCCTAATATGTCATATCATACAATAATAAACACATATGTTGTAAATTAGTGCATCGCATTTATAATAATCTTACTTAGACATTTTATCAAACACATAGTGTGCAACTTTAATAAACACACTTTTATGCATTTTTAGTCAAATTTATTATAAATAATTAAACATTAAAATGTTTAAATTATTCAGTTTAAATAAATTATATAATTAAAATGTTATATATAATTAACTAACTGAAGAAGATCATGATGATGTAGCGTTTGTAATTGAACGACACATGACCCGGTGGTGTGGCGCGATGGATGCACCACGGAAGACTGTGGCGACGGTGGTGGTGGCGATGGTAAGTCATCTCATCATACAAATAGATTAGGTCATCTCACTGTTTGGCGTCGTTGTGACGGTGGCGGTGTAAAGATTGAAGCGGTGGTTGCACAACGGAAGACTGTGGGGATAGTGGTTGTGGTGACGGTGGTCTTGATGAGTCGTCATCTACAGCGTATCTGTTTTGATAATGAAAGTGAAAGTGATTATCACTTTGATATTCCCTCTTTGTTTATTGTTTTTAATTTTTACCCTAAACTTTCAAGTGTTTACATAATCTACCCTTGTAACTTTTTTTCTCACTTTTCTATCTAATTACACTTTTCTCTAGAACCGGACTATATATATATATATATTTATATATATATATATATATATATATATATATATATATATATATATATATATATATATATATACTAGTGTCAAAACTTGTCCGATGGACGGGTATGACTTGTGGTTTTTATTTTTAGGATTTTGTGGAACAAATATATAGTACAAAGAAATTAAAAGTTAAATGAAACGGTTAATATTTATAATTGATGTTACCATAATCCATTAAACGACTAAAAGAAGGTAGGTACTTTGATTTGTGGTTTTTATTTTTAGGATTTAATAGAACAAATATATATGAAAAAGTTTATTAAAAGTTAAATTAAACGGTTAAGAACTATTGATGTTACCATAATCCATAGAACGGCTAAAAAGAGGTAGCTACTTTCTAACATTTTATTCTAAACAATTTTGATCATGAACATCTTTTACATTTGATAATACTATTAACATTTCTTATTATTATTTTGTTTTTGTTAATTATGTTTATTTAGTTATTTTATATAGGTGCTTCCAGTTGTTATTTTACCAAATTTAGATGATGTTGATGAATTTAAATTATCTGTGAATGGATTTATGGTTTTGTTTGATGTTTGTGGTGATGAGAATATGTATGTATTGTCGGGTTACAAGTGGAGTTTTTTTGTTGATACCCTTTGTTTGTTAAGTGGTGATGTTTGTGTGTTTACCAGGAATAGGGAAAAAATTGTGGTTATATGTTTTTGATAATGATAGTAGAATCTTTACTTAGTTAGAGCAGTGTTAGTGTTTTTGTTGAGATTTCTAAAATTTTTTTGTTTAAATTTGATATCATTAATTTATTAGTTTACATTATAATTATATTCTGATTTAAGATCATTTGAGGACAAAAGATTATTAACATCTGCAATTGATCAATCTCCACCATCCATTTTTATTTGATCCAATGGATGAGATTGATTAAAAAACCCACTTTCATACTCTTTTTTCAAATATTAATAACTTTCAAACCGTTAATCGTTAAGCGAAAAAAAATATATCATTGCGACGAGCATTTAATTATCTTTCTATAGATATGCACTTTGATATACTTTCAAAAAAATTTCATTTTCGTATTTTTCATGATTTTTTTTAAAGTTTTTTAGTTTTTTTACGTTACTGAAATTTGCATTAAAAATCATATATGATTAATCACTAATTTGAATATCACATGTGATATTAGTGTTATATCATATATGATATTGGTGTTATATCATATATGATATGTAATATCACATGTGATATTAGTGTAATATCACATATGATATACATATCATATATGATTTAACACTAATATCACATGTGATATTCAAATTAGTGTTTAATCATATATGATTTGTTTCATGCAAATTTCAAATAACGTAAAAAAAAGAAGAAAAAACGTGAAAAAATGATTTTTTTTCTCGAAAGTATATCAAAGTGCCGTCTATAGAAAGATAATTAAATGCTCTTCGCGACAGTGTAAATATTTTCATTTAACGATTAACGGTTTAAGAGATTTAAATTATAAAAAACAAGTGAAATAATAAAATGCTTTTAATCTCAATCATTGATTTCTTTTTAGATGGATGGTGGAGATGAGTCCCTTGGTATGTAAGAAAAATTTGGTATGTAAAATAACTCTCCTCTTATATTCTATACTAGTTGCTTAACCCGCCCCATGGGCGGGCTACTTTCATAATATTCGTTAGTAAAAAACAGTTTAGTGACATAGAGTGTTTTGAACAATAAATTTAAAAAGAAAGTGAATAACTTAAAATATTAAAAATTTGCTTGAACAAATGTATGAAGAACAAAAATGAAAATAAAAACAACGATAGTTTCAAATCCTACGTAGAACTTCTTTATAAACTACGTTTGTTGTTTTGTTGGTGTATGAACCGTCTTCGTCACAACAAAGCACCTTCAATCATTTCGCTTTTAACTCTTGATACCGCTACATAGAGTTGTCCGTGTGAGAAAACCGACGGGCCGTAAAATAAACCAACCTTGGATAGCGTTTGTCCTTGGCTTTTATTAATTGTCATAGTAAAACATACGAAAACCGGAAACTGCCTTCTGCTAATCCTAAAAGGCATCTTTGAGTCGGACGGCGTAATTAGTAGGGAATAACATACGGCAAAGCAAAAACTTCAACAGATTCTATGTGATTAGCTTCAGACCATACCTAGACCTGAGGATCCTCTGTTGGTGGTCTGTGAACATGGAAAGCATAAGGGTTTCTTACTTATTGCCACATGGGCTGCGGGTTCCCATGGGTAATTTTTTTCCTCTGTGTATATACAACCCATAACAATGCTGCATAAAAAAAACGGCACAAAGATCAAATAAAGAACCAATTCAACAATTAAACACATATTTGAGTTTTTACCTTCGGGTCACTGTAAAGTAATCATTTTCCTTGTGAGTTTCTTCTCATTGCCATTGTTGTTACTATTAGCCAAACGCTCATATTTTGATTTTGCTATTTCAAGCAATGGTGTCTTTTGAACTATCTCTTGCAATACTCTTACCTCGTTCCTTTTGTCCCTTTGTATGCAATAAACATAAAACAAATAACTATACGTAAAAATAAAATACTTTAGATAGAGCTTGGTCGATAATGTTTTCCACGACCAAACGCACGGGGAATGGCACGTCCACCAAGCAGGGAAAAAGAGCATCAAGAACACACTAATACATAGAATAGATTATTAGGACTACATTATATGGATTAATAGTCAATGATAGAAAATAAAAAATATATATAAATAGATCTTTATATTCTGAACATTATGCAAATGGAATAAGCTGAAGCTAAACAACACACCTCAAAGCATACAGGGCAGTTATGATGCATTGATCCTTCAACACACCGGTCTCTCTATCATGAAATTTGAGTAGTAGCATCCTGAAAATTAATAGGATATATCCAAGATTATTAGTCGGCAAAATTAGAATTTGTCAAGGAATAAACAACTTAAAAGGCATATGAATAAAAATGCAGCTAAATGTCATGAAGTACTATACCCTCTACAGTACTCGATCTGACATGTTCATTTGCATTGTGAGCCAATACCCCTTGTTGATTACAAAGAGAATTGTGTGAGCATCCTTGCAAGACAAACAGTCACCTGCATAAGATTGTTTAAAAAATGAATAAAAAATGCGGCATTACAATATTTTGACTCGAACTTTAAAAACATGCCACAATAAATAGAATGTAACAGAAAGGAAGTTGTAAAAATATCCTTACCTCGAATTTCATTGGCATTCAAGATTAAATGGCAACTTTTAGAAGTACACGACATTAACAGATCATCGGATGTTTTCTCTTGAAAATGCTCGTGAGGACACCGCATCCTTGTGAAGTCAACAAAATCATATAATCCCGAATCCTTGTCACTAACATGCGTTTCAACCGGCCGTCTATTATCACAGGAACAAAAAACCCATGTAGCCAATCATCTTTGAAAATGAGAATAAACAATGAACATAAGGATACTTACAAAACCTATATTTTAATAATAAGACAATGCGTTACTCAAAAAAATTGTTATTTACCTTCAATATTAACGTCAAAGAATCTGGTATGCTAACTTTTTGTATCCTAAGCTACGTGCGTCTGAAAAAAATATCCTTGTTCCCACTGAGTACGAAGACCCTGTCATACACCTATATAAATGCATATATAAACAGTATGTGACCAAACAAACAATAAGAATCATATGGAAGATTGATCATAATTTCTCGATATGAAAGCAAAATCATAATTGAAAGGACAAACACGCTGGGGTTGATTTCAAAGCGAAATTAATAATCAAAATCTGTAAATGGAAACAAAAAGTATTCTCTAATTCACCAAAAGTAACCTAATTCGGATTAAATTCGAACAAAACCTAAAAATAAATATTACCTGATATTGAATTTGGGTGATTACTGATGATGCAATACAGATGACTTTTCAATCAACCACACATTTCAATCAACCACACATCATTGCCATTTCCTTCTTCTCTAACACATGATCTACACATACAATTAACAAATCTCAAAAATGGATATTCCAAAAGAACCATTCAGAAAAATGATAAACTCGTCATGAAATCTTTCTTTTTAACAAAGGATGTATTAAGAATCAAAATCATATACAAATTCTTATGGATAATTACTTTCAATTTATGAAAACAAAATGAAATATCTTTCATCGATTGTTTAACATATAAGAAACAACACCAAAAACAGGGCAAAAGATATACATACCCTTAGAAGCTATTGAAATCATACCTGGAATTAATGATGATAAATGAAATCGCTTTACATGTCTGATGAAACATAAAAATTAGGGTTCGTATCACCAAAAAATTCAAATCAAAATTTACCTCTTAATCTCGTGGGACATAAAAGAAGAATCATATGAAAGATTGATCATAATATCTCGACATGAAGCTGTAATCATCATAGCGTTCTTCAATAAAAGATGATAAAAATCCTGTGCTCCTCACGATCTTCAATAAAAGATGATAAAGAGCCATCGTTATGTGAGAATAGATATCCCTGATTTTTAGCAACACATGCCTCACGTTTATGATAAAAAGCCATTTGGGGAAAACATGATTTCAATAAAAGATGATAGAGCCATCGTTAGTGGTAATATGTGGGGAAAACATGTTTTCTGAGTGACCCACCAATTATATTTTCTAAGTTTGAATCCCTGATTTTTAGCAAAGTAGTCAAATCAACAGCCTCTGTTTTCAGGTTTATGAGAATTATTTTTAACAATTTTTGATAAAAAGCCATTTGGCTTAGTGGTAAAGTGTGTGGAATGGTTGCTGAAAATCCCATGTTCGAACCTTGGCAATAACCTTTTTTTTATGTAGTTGGATATCGAACGCCCTGTCATCAATGAGTCAGCAATGAGTCATCAATGACGTGGCATTAGTGACGTGGCAATGAATAGTTGTCATGCTCTCCTCTATTATATAGTGTGGAGATTCTGGTGTGTTACGTGTTTTAATTTTTTTTTTATGACGTAGTTAGTAGTTATATAAGGTTTTATTTTCAATATTGCTTAAAGGATAGATAACAAATTGATATTAAAATATCATTATTTTGTTATAACTCTAAGTCATAGCATGAAGAAATAAAAAAGAAAGATAAGATACATATAACCTTATATTTATTAATTATTATTCAACTAGGTGAAAACGCCCGTCGCGTTGAGGCGGTGCTTTTCGGTGTAGGTTGGCGATATATTTGTATTCAAACGTCCTGCCGCGAAATATCTTAGAATCATGTACAATGGCACAAAAGCTTAAATTAGAGCAGCGTAACGATTTTCTGCCTTCTGATCACATAAGTTCACTACCCCATACAACAATAGGAATGTGACCCCAAAAATTCGCCAGCAATTAGTACAATGCAAGTTTCCAACAACATTAAGTATAGTTATAAGGTTTCACATTTAAGGAATCCTGAAGTTCCTAATGTATAAAAAAAAAGTAATATATATATTCCCACGTTAATAAAAGGTTACTTTTCAAACGGTTTTATTGATGCGGCATTCTTATATGGGAGCTGCTACTAATCAAGTAGATCAGTCACTGTAGGCTTTTTGAAAGCACCTAGCTGAATTCAATTTTATGTCAATGCGTCTTGGACTCGAGCATTGACATAAAATTGATTATGTGCGTCAATGCTTGATTGACCACTGCTGAACTAATGTTCTCCAGAACTGATGTCTCAGCACCTCTGGCCTTTTTTGGTTGAAAAGCCAAGCTGCAGGCATACAAAACAGCAGTTATATAATTAGTTCAGCAGTGGTCAATTTTAATGAATAGATCTAAAACTCACAGCAATAGATATCTATTTAATTATACCAATAAGAGGTATTTAGCTAAAAAATTATGGCTTGCAAAAACAAATTTAAAAAAGGTGTAACACATTTAAAGTAATAAAGAAATAGCATATTCAGAACCATATGTTCTATTGTTAACCATGTTTTTTACTTAACCATGTCGCTATTTCTTTATTATTTAAATGGTTAATAAAAGCACATTTATAAAAACCGTGATAGAGGCACCTTTTTAACCATGTTGTTTAAGTACTTCAGTGGACTGTATAATTTGACTTTTTTGATCAAAAAGACAAAGGTGGATTTTTTAGTTCTTAAGTAAATCCAAAGTTTATCTTGAAATATTTACATAGATACTGAACTACAGAACATTTATATCGTTTGTGATAGTTTTTACGCCAAAAGAAAGTAAAAAAAAAAAATCATTTCAAATTTGTAAAGCCGATTCATTTGACCTTGAGAAAGTCAACTTGTATCAGGAATTCACTTTGATGCTCCTGAAACCCGGTATATCAAAATCCTATGCCATATCTTAGGATTAAGACAACAATGTCAATAACCGGTCCCACATGACTTCTACCCTTTGCACCTCTATTCTATCATAGTCTACATGCCCTTCTTTGCTTGCAATGAATTCCACGCACGCAATACCATCTTCTTCAGCTTTGTTAGCCAACATAGGCCCAGGAATAACATCACCAATGGCAAACACCCGCTTCACATTTGTTGAGAATCTTTTATCTACAGGAATTCTACCAATATTGTCAGTTTCAACGCCAATGGTCTCCAAACCAAGTCCAGATGTAAACGGGCTTCTACCAGCAGATACAAGTACAACATCAACCTCAAGTATAATTTGATCACCACCAGCTGAGGTTCAACTATCATTTTGATAATTTCGGTAGAAGTGTCAACTGATACAATGTTGGTTTTGAGCATGAACTTCATCTTTTGCTTCTCAAGGATGCGTTGAAACTGCTTGCAGATCTCATAATCCATTGACGGGACAATTTCTGGTGCAAATTCGACCACAGTTACCTCTGAACCAAGACGGGACCAGACAGATCCCATCTCGAAGCCAATGTAACCCGCCCTGACGACAATCAACTTTTTAGGGATTTCTGTTAAATCTAAAGCACCGGTAGATGACACAATCCTCTTTTCATCAATTGTGATCCCGGGTAGTCCTTTGACATCAACTCAGTGGCAATTATAATGGTCTTGCCTTTGAATGAGTGTTCTCATCCTCAATGGTGTCAACAGACACTTCAGAAGGAGAGATTAACTTCCCATGTCCATTTACATATGTTACTTTGTTTTTCTTGAACAGGCATTGGATACCTTTTATGAGTTGAGACAGATTTATCTTTTTGGCCCATCATCGCAGCAAGATCAACCTCAACATTATCGAAATTTACACCATGCTTAGCAAATGTATTTTTGGCCTGAGCTCATTTGGCTTACACATGCATTAGCTTCCTTGGATCACCAATGTGTGATTAATCTAGCTTTTCACTTCTATAACTTATCCGTGAGATAATACTAAGAGTATCGGACATACATGGGCGGAGTGTTTGTTTAATAACCAATCAAAATGAGTAATCCCAAACACACTGGAATTAAAGTTCAATGTCTTTGCTAATGTTTGAGATTTAAAATACTTTAAAGTTGGGTGCAAAAGATACTCAATTTGACCCTTTGCCTGACCGCTCATTGTCACTATAAACAACGCTCACCAGGCAAGATTCCAGCACAACCATCAGACTTCTTGATTACCTCCTCAATTGGGATATATAATTAGGCCAGTAGCGCACAAAAAGTGAGGTGACAATAGAAAATTTAAGGATGTTGGATGCCTATGAATATAAAGATTAAGGAAGTTGGATGCATACGATAGGATTATTAAGAAAATTGGATGCTACAATAGGAAAATTAAGAAAGTTGGATGCTACAATAGGAAAATTAAAAGTTTGATGCCTATAAAAGGAAAAAGAGATAAGTTTGATGACTTTTTATACCATTTCCCCTAGAACAATCCAGCCTTTTCATTTCACCAATTCTGTTCTCGCTTTACATTTGTGTTTTCTATCGCAATTATAATCAGCAACAAACTTTTGCTACTTAAATTATTCCAAAGTGCAGAATCGATCCGTAAATATTTACAGAAAACAAGTTGAGATCTTTGACTGATTCTCTTTACTATCTTTGGCTTTAATGCACTGCTTTTGTATTAAATTGTATCCTTAATGGTCACAAACTGATACTCCGTATTTTTGAGGATCATTAGGTTATTATTGTTGGGATAAGTATCTGTATTAACGATATCCAACCGTCACTTTCTTTTGTATGTGTACCACTTTAATTATAGGTGACGTGGATCAGTGTATGAATATAGATAATAGCTTTTACTTCTGCCATAAATACATGTGCATCGTGCTTAATCTTTAACTACATATTCTGAATCAGGTTTTCTATTCACGGTCAAAAGTAGAAGCTTGGTTAAGCATTAGCTCGAGCCAGAATATTGCCTAATCTTCACCTCTACTCCAAGCGATTAATGTAGTAGCATTATTAAGGAAGTGAAGTAGATTAGCTGCTTACGTGAACTAGTGAAGGATGGAATGCAGTAAGGATGAAGCCACAAGGGCGAAAGAAATCGCTGAGAGTAAGTTCTCTTCAAAGGATGTAAAGGGCGCAAAGAAATTTGCTTTAAAGGCGCAAAATTTGTTTCCTGGTCTCGAGGGTATTTCCCAACTATTAGCAGTCCTGGATGTGCATGTTGCTGCCGGAAACAAAGTAAGCGGTGAATCAGATTATTATGGGATACTTGGTGTGAATCCATTAGCCGATGATGATACTGTGAAGAAACATTATAGAAAACTAGCTTTATCACTTCATCCCGATAAGAACAAGTCTGTAGGTGCAGAAGGGGCATTTCAGCTTGTTTCTCAAGCATGGAATCTGTTATCCGATAAAGATAAAAGATCGGCATATGATCATAAAAGGCATGCTCAGTTTTTGAAGTAGCGGGTTCCTCAGAACATGTTTTCACGTGTGCATATACCTCCAACTCAGAACGGTTCTCACAATGTCACGAAGAGTGCAGCTGCCCGGACAGCTGGTGCAGATGTGCGGGCAAAGGTTACAACTTCTCAAAAGAAGGATAAAACTACTGCTCAGACGAAGAAAAAAACGAAGAGTCAAAAGGATGAGATTAATGGGAGTACCAAGACGGTTCCCACTTCTGTTCCTTCATCCTCCAATGAACAGATATCTCCTGAGACGTCAAAGGTCAAAGGTTCTCGAAAAAAGAATAAAATTAACGGGACTACCAAGACGGGTCTCACTTCTGCTCCTGCATCGTCCAGTGAACAGTTAGCGCCTGAGACGATGCCTGGGCCTTGTTTAACAGAGGTTAAAACTTCTCAAGTAAAGGATAAAGTTAATGGGACGACCAAGACAGGTCCCACTTCTATTCCTTTACCGGTTACTAAACAGATGAAGATTAAAACGTTTTGGACCGTATGCATGAGATGCAAATTGCAGTATGAATTCTTGAGAAAGTACTTAAACCGAAATATGTTATGCCCCACTTGTTATGGACCGTTTCACAAACTGAGATTCCACCACCAAATATCAACGCTTCTTCAGAAGTTGCGGGAATTTCACAAGGAACGGGAAATAACATTTCAGCCCCAGAAACGTGTAAGATAACGGGTATTGAGGCTGGCAATGGTACAAGCTCCAAGCGGGGTCCACTAAAAAGGGAACGAGAAGAAACTGGACTAGACACTAATATAGAGGAAGCTTTGAGAAATAAGATCGCAAAAAAAGAAGCTAAATCCGCATCTAAGAAAGTCAAATCTGTTGAAACAAAGCAAGACAGTAATGTCTTTGATGCAAAAAGGAAGCGGGCGGCCTATCAGAATCAACTTATAAAGAAGGCGACTATGGAAATAAAGAAGAAACTGGACGAATGGAGCTCAGAAGCCGAAAAAGTTGCTGAAATGGCAAACGGCTACTCAAAGAGTGACGAGGCTGATGTCCCAGATCCAGATTTTTATGATTTTGATATAGAAAGAAGTGAAAAGTGTTTCAAAGAAGGTCAGCTCTGGGCTGCATATGATGATCGTGATGGGATGCCTCGGAACTATGCCATAGTCCACAAAGTAATTTCTTTAAACCCGTTTAAGATGAAAGTATGTTGGCTTAGCTCAAAACCTAACAAGAAACCACTTCCATTTCCCGGGTTCCTGGAAGCATTCGGCGAGTTTCAACCAGGAAAACATGAAACGGTTACCTCCCCAAACTATTTTTCTCACAAAGCTAGCTTTACAAAGCAGAGAAACGGTAACATTCGTGTTTTCCCTAAAAAGGGAAGTGTTTGTGCTCTGTACAAATCGATTACACAGGATCACGATCAAACATACTTATGAACTTGTAGAAGTTGACGAGTCCAGTGAAGAAACAGGCATTACCGTCACGCCACTAGTCAAAGTTGCAGGATTTAAAACATTGTTTCACCGACATCTCGACAGAAAAGAAACAAAAGTTATCCCGGAGAAAGACTTTCTTAAAATATCGCATCAAATACCTTCATACTTGCTCACGGGTCAAGAATCTGCAAACGCTCCAAAGGGTTGTCTAGACCTTGACCCTGCAGCTATTCCTCCCGAGTTTCTTCATGTTTTAGCAGATAATAAGGAAGCCGATACAATGGATGTCGACAATGGTCCAATCTGATGGTGTTTGTTCCGTTTAGGTACAAAATTCCTGAACTTGGGAGTTTGGTTTGGTTTTTTGGGTGGTTGGATCGGAAAATAGGTAACATGTAGTGTGCATTATGCAGTTGTAACTTGTGCTTAAAAGGGTTGTACAACTCAGTTTTTGTTAGATGTTGCTGTTATATCATGACTTTATTTAGAAATGTTTCTTTTGTACTTTTGGGATCCAAACATTGACCGTTACTAAGGAATGAAAATGGAGGAATGTTTTGGTACTTAATGTTGTTTTTTTGTCTTTGTTTCCTATCTTTTGTTAGGTTTTGAAGTCTAATAGTTTTAAACTTTTGTTGCATGTACTTTATATTACGGTATAAAGTAGCCGTGCGTAAATCGGGTTTTTTGGGCTAACCGATTCGGTTAGTAACCGACCCAGTTTTTGGTCAAACCGGTTATTTTCAAAAAATGGTTCGGGTCGTTTAGACTCTTTAGACTTTTGGGTAGAAAAAACCAAACCCGGTACCCTGTTATTATAGGAAAAACTGGTTATAACCTTTTTTTTTTTAGAAGTTTTATGTTTTTGCTACTGTTAAGAACTAAATGGTGCTCGGGTTTTCATTTTTTTTTTCCATTCGCATTTTATACATAATAACTCAATAAACTTCAACTTTTATTAAATAAACTCAATACGTCAAACATAAACTACTTGAAACATAAGCTAATACATTGAGCGATTTATTGATTGGAAAGCTAATACATTGAGCGATAGTGAGGTCTTATTCGGAGTCTCCGGATCCGGACCTAGCTTGGTCATCTTGAGCGATTTCTTCATCGGAAAGTGAGATTTTATAACCTCTTGCATCTCGATCTCAAGTATTTGAGGTTTGATCTCTAAATAATTGGCTTCAATATTAGAAATGTGTTGTATACGTTCTTGTGCGTCCAAGTGATCCTTTAAGCAAATACAAATCTCCAAAGATGCCGGCGTGAGTCTTGTTCTTCGAATCGTTAATACCCTTCCACTAAGAAAAACCTGATTGAAGCTACCGTAGAAGCTTATGCGCTTAGTAAATCTCGAACCATCTTGGATAGAACGGGAAATTGAGATTGCCTTCCTTTCCACCAAGACAAAACATCAAAGTTTTCAAATTCTTCTTGTCCCATAGAGCTTATCCAATCGGTTCTGATATATCTCCCAAATTACGTAAATGCGGTTTGGTCACTCCTAGCCTGTTTAACACTTTCTTGTCTTAAAGTTTGAAATAAGTTAAACCTCGAACTCGAAGAGGATGATGAAGCACCACAACTAATTGAAACATTAGTTGGACCATATTTGCTAAAATAAATATCAAATAAATCTTTAAAACATTTGTTAAAATAAGCTTTTGCATTCATTGCATAGTTAAGGTTTTCTAATTGCAAATCCAAATCAATCGAAATATTCTCGATAAGTAGTTCCACCCCACTAATGTTAAAGCGTGGGTCTAATGTGGCGGCACAAGTAATTACCGGTGGAATTTCTTTGAAATATTTTTTAAGTTTTTCTTTTATAGGTTCAACCATAATATCATATGGTGGACCACTTTATTCGAATTCACCTATTTTTGAACACATTGCAAATATTTGTTGGATTACCCTATGACTCGTGGGATAATATACACCCGATAATAAAGTAGTTGCATCTTTAAAAACTTCGAGTAATTCGGTTAATTTTTCAATAATTTCCCAATTTTAGACGGAAAATGGTTCAACTAGGTATCGCCGGCAAGATCATCATGAAAAGTACTTAAAGCAATTTTTGGCGTAAAACACTTTTAAACATATAATAAGTCGAGTTCTATCTTGTAGGAACTTCCCAATTAGGTGTTAAAAATTCGGTTTCCGTTTCCACACAAAATCTCATATAACTCTTATATCTTGCTTTAGGCCATAAAATATATCTTGCAACATTGTTTTAAAAGCGTTTTTTATCGACATTATTTCGGGTACCCCTAATCCGTCTTGCACCACCAAGTTTATGATGTGTGCAACACATGCCTATAAAAAAATGCCGTTCAAAGGTGGTTGGTATCTTGCTATTAGTTTAGTGGCGACATTTTTGTTAAAAGCATTATCAAATGAGATTGAAAAAATCTTATGTTTCAATTTAAACTTGAAAAAATTACACGTTTGGTCCCTATGGTATACCCCAAATAACAACTTTAGTCCCTAAGTCGTTTTTATTACACCAGCAGTATCTAATTTTGAAACTATGCACGCTTTTGGTCCCTATTTTGGATGGGCGTTAGTTAAGTCCGTTAAGTATTTTGCGTTGTTAGTCCTTCGTTAATAATTTTTGCATCGTTAGTCCTTATTTTTTGGATGGGCGTTAGTTAACGCCCGTCACACATGAGTGGTGCCACGCGTGTCGGGTTGCCGATGTCGGGTTTCCATTCCGCGATTACGTTGCGCACGTGGACCAATGAGGTGGTGCCACGTGGCATTGGTAAAATATATCACCACTTTGTCTTCCCCGATTCGAACCCGGGTCGTTTGGGTGGGAAGCAATGCCTTGCCCAACTGGGCTAACCATAGCTTCAATTATATTTCTCTAAATTTAATACATAACCCTTTCTATAATTTAAAAACCCAATTCAATATTATTAAAATGTTCAATTTAGTTTTGACCTATTAATTTCTGAGGAGTTATATGGACTGTAAAAAAATAAATAAATATACCGTCGGACTCGTTTTTTCGTGATCTTTCCAATGGTATGCTCGAGAATTTTTTTTGACTTCGTTTGAACCTCGAAAAATACGAAAATCACAATTTTTTCTTTGTTTTAGCATTTTTCGAGGTCCAAACCAAGTCAAAAAAATTAACCGAGCATACCATCGGACTCATTTTTTCGTTCTCTTTCCAATGGTATGCTCGGGGAATTTTTTCGACTTCATTTGAACCTCGAAAAATATGAAAATCACCATTTTTTCTTTGTTTTTACATTTTTCGAGGTCCAAACCAAGTCAAAAAAATTCACCGAGCATACCGTCGGACTCATTTTTCGTGCTCTTTCCAATGGTATCTTTCGGGGAATTTTTCGATTTCAAACGAACCTCTAAAAATGTTTTAGAAAAAACAAAGAAAAAACGATTATTTTCGCATTTTTCGACGTCCGTTTGAAGTCAAAAAAATTCCCCGATCATACCATTGGAAAGAGCATGAAAAAACGAGTCCGACGGTATGCTCGGTGAATTTTTTTGACTTGGTTTGGACCTCGAAAAATGCAAAAACAAAGAAAAAATGGTGATTTTCGCGGTACCATTGGAAAGAGAACGAAAAAACGAGTCCGACGGTATATTTATTTATTTTTTTACAGTCCATATAACTCCGTAAATTAATAGACCAAAAACTAAATTGAACATTTTAATAATATTGAATTGGGCTCTTAAATTTTAGAAAGGGTTATGTATTAAATTTAGAGAAATATAATTGAAGCTATGCTTAGCCAGTTGGGCAGAAGGCGTTGCTTCCCACTAAACGATTCCGGTTGCAATCCGGGGAAGCCAAAGTGGTGATATATTTACAAATGCCACGTGGCACCCTCATGGTCACGTGGCAACGTACAGATCTCGACACGTGGTACCACTCATGTGGTGACACGTGGCAACCCGACACATGGCAACTTGACACATGTAACCCGAGCACGTGGCACCACTATGTGGTGACACGTGGCGTTAACTAACGCCCATCCAAAAAATAAGGACTAACAGTTGCAAAAATTATTAACGAAGGACTAACATCGCAAAATACTTAACGGACTTAACTAACGCCCATCCAAAATAGGGACCAAAAGCGTGCATAGTTTCAAAATTAGATATCTTCGGTGTAATAAAAATGACTTAGGGACTAAAGTTGTTATTTGGGGTATACCATAGGGACCAAACGTGTAATTTTTTCTTTAAACTTTTTTAACACATCTCTAACTTACGAAATAAATTCATACCCCGTGTGTGGATAATCAAAGTTTTGAAAATCAGTCGTACGCTTCATCATTTGCCAAGTTACGGGATTAATCCAATGCTGCGGTAAAACAAAGCGTCATTGAATGCGGCAAATGATGAGGCGCCAACCAAACATCGGTTGTTAAGTTTACATTTGTATTTAAATTTTCAAAACCTTTTATGATTTCGATTTTAGCCTTTTTCTACATTTTAAGTGCATCACGTTTAAGAGTTAGAGCGACTTACGTGACTATATCGCTGTTGAAGATAATTTTGAAGCACCTTGGTTAATCTCGGGTTATCGAAATGGTTGAATGGCAAAGCCTCTTGAATCACAAAGCTTGCAAATTGTTGTCGAGTCCGTTCCGACTCATATGCAAATATACCCCCATCTTGTGACATAGATGCTTGACCAGATCGAACGCAGCCTTTGAGTGCTTGGCAATACTTTTTTTCGATATGTTGCTTCAACGTCGTGTTGGATCCGTTACTTAAAAACTCTTGCAAAATTTACAATGAGCCTTCATGGTATTATCCGAAAACTCCACGAGCTCAAAATTACACCAAATTTCCTTGTTTCGGTCCGTTTCTAAAACCGCAACAATCGTGGGTTCATTTGAAGAACCAACACCGGTGGAAGTTGAAGAACTTTGAGTTGCCATTTTGTGAGTGATTTTGATTGTTTTCAAGTGTGTTTGATTGTTGTAAGTTGTAAGTTGTAAGTAACTAAACCATATTCAAGATTAGTATTTATATTAAAGTTTATAAGCATAAATGGTGATTAAATGCCAAAAATAACGGCTATAAACAAAAAAAAGGTCATATTGTGTTTTTCTGTTCCATGTCCCTCGTTAGCTTGACTTGTTCCCAACGTTCATAAAAATAGCGGTTACTAACGGTTTCCCAACCGATTCAGTTAATGCCGCCCAACTTCTAGAACTAAAAGCGGTTCCTAACGCGGTTATTATCCTAACGAACAGTTATGGTCAAAAACCGGTGTTGACCGGTTCCGGAATCGGTTTTTTTCCGGTTTCGGTTTCGGTTTTTTTGGTCACGGCTATTATAAAGTGAATCAACTTAACTTAAATCATACTATTACGCTGGGTGCAATGGTCACTTTGTGGCACCTCAGTCGTCATTAATTTTTCAAAGACACTATTTAACTCAACTTAAATCATACTATTAGGCTGGGTGTAAAAAGAAGTTAGTGTACCACGTTAGGTGGTTTGTACCACCGAACGAACCCCAAAAGGCAACTTGACGTGCGGTGGAGTTTGACTTCGACTTGCAGCCCAACAGGAAATTTATGGCTTGATACAAAGATTAATGGATTATAATTTCCAACATATTCCCCCTAATCTATTAATCTTTGTTCTTTAATCTTCGTGTTCCTTGATGTCTTCATTCTTTAAAACTTTTATCTATTACCCGGGTGCGGTCACTTGATCCTTTTGATCACCACAGTGACTTTTGGGCAGGTATATTCTTATAAAACTTTTGAAACTTTGTTAATAACTTTGTAATTCTTTAAAAACTTAATAATGTAAATCTTAAAATCTTTTAAACTTTAAAACTTTATATTTCTTATCTTAAACCAAATAAGTAAAATCTTAAAACTTGTTTCTTATCATAAACCTAATAAGTAAAACTTAAAATTGTCTTATCATAAACCAAATAAGAAAAAAACTTGAAACTTTAAAACTTTTAAAACTTAAAACACTTTAGAAACTTAAAACTAAAAGGAGTAAGTTTTTTTAATACAGATATATACAATATATATCGAATACTAATAAAAACTTAAAAGTGGAGGGTGTGTTTTGAATGTTTGGAACCTTGGTGGGTTAATATACCCTTAGCCTTTTTTTAGTTGGTTCCGGTGATGCCGTAAACTTTGTTGCGCATCTCTTTTGGCTTTTCTCTTCTTCTAAGACAAAATAAAACGTCTCCTTTTTTGAGACATAAAACTGCTTCTGAAATTTCTTGGTGGTTTGACCGCCTAGTATATGGCTTGGTTAGCCAAATCTTCTCCGCGGTTGATGTGTTCCTCTCGAACGCCGTGTAATCCCTCTGATGCGAAAATTAGGTTTTCGTCAATTTTGGGGATTTTTGAACCGCGTATAATTTGGGCCTTTTTCGTATCAATTGAATCAAGTGGTGATTCAATTAAGGGTGATCGGCTTGATTCTTCTAAGACAGGTGTGTTTGTTCATTTTTTTCTTGAATTGATTTGTTTACCACTCTGATAACGAATCTGTGTTATCCTCTCGACGTGGTTTTCTGCTTTGAATCTTGGATGATGATTAAATCATGAATTGTTGTGTTATTTGATCCCCGGCTCTGATACCACTATTGCACAGGTCTGTTGCATCACCGGGATTGAATGATCAAACAAACATTCATGTATACATCATTCAAGAATCAAATAGAGAAAACAAGAGAGATTGAGTTGAACCCTTCTAATATTACTGATATATAAATCTGGAAAGTTTAACTTACAAACTGGTACAATTTACATGTATATATACTAAACTAAACGGTGTGTCATTGTGAAAAGATGTGATTGTTCATTCTAACCAAAAGTCACACCCTTTCATTATAACTCACAATAACAAACTATAACCGTTTTAAATAACTTTCTTATGGGTATGTTTGGGTCAGTTATAAACAAAACATTGTGACCCTTGACTTGTTACTGCCATGTTTCTTTGTTGCTGGTTTTTTGACTTTGGCTTGTAGCCCAACTAGAAATTTATGGCTTGATACAAAGATTAATGGATTATAATTTCCAACATATTCCCCCTAGTCTACTAATCTTTGTTCTTCAATTTTCTTGTTCCTTGATGCCTTCTTCAAACTTGATGTCTTCATTCTTTAAAACTTCTATCTATTACCCGGGTGCAGTCATTTGATCCTTTTGATCACCACAGTGACTTTTTGGCAGGTATGTTCTTATAAAACTTTTGAAACTTTGTTAATAACTTTGTAATTCTTTAAAAACTTAATAATGTAAATCTTAAAATCTTTTAAACTTTAAAACTTTATATTTCTTATCTTAAACCAAATAAGTAAAATCTTAAAACTTGTTTCTTATCATAAACCTAATAAGTAAAACTTAAAACTTGTTTCTTATCATAAACCTAATAAGTAAAACTTGAAAATGTCTTATCATAAACCAAATAAGAAAAAAACTTGAAACTTTAAAACTTTGAAAACTTAAAACTCAAAAGAGTAAGTTTTTTTAATATAAATCTATACAATATATATCGAATACTAATAAAAACTTAAAAGTGGAGGATGTGTTTTGAATGTTTGGAACCTTGGTGGGTTAATATACCTGTGGCCTTTTTTAGTTGGTTCCAGTGATGCCCTAAACTTTGTTGCACCTCTTTTTTTGGCTTTTATCTTCCTCTCAGATAAAATAAAATGACTCCTTCTAAAAATTCATGGTGGTTTGACCGCCGAGTATAAGGGCTTGGTTAGCCAATTCTTCTCCACGGTTGGTGTGTTCCTCTCGAACGCCTTGTAATCCCTCTGATGCGAAAATTAGGTTTTCGTCAATTTTGGGGATTTTTGAACCGTGTATAATTTGGGCCTTTTTCGTATCAATTGAATCAAGTGGTGATTCAATTAAGGGTGCTAGGCTTGATTCTTCTAACACAGGTGTGCTTGTTCCTTTTTTTTTTCTTGAATTGATTTGTTTATCCCTCTAATAACAACTATGTGTTATCCTCTCGATGTGGTTTTCTGTTTTGAATCTTGGATGATGATTAAATTATGAATTGTTGTGTTGTTTGATCCCTTCGCTCTGATACCACTGTTGCACAGGTCTGTTGCATCACCAGGATCGAATGATCAAACAAACATTCATGTATACATAATTCAAGAATCAAATAGATAAAACAAGAGAGATTGGGTTGAACCCTTCTACTATTATTGATATATAAATCGGGAAAGGTTGACTTACAAAGTGGTATAATTTACATGTGTATATACTAAACTAAACGGTGTGTCATTGTGAAAATATGCGATGGTTCATTCAAACCAAAAGTCACACCCTTTCATTATAACTCACAATAACTAACTATAACCGTTTTAACTAACTTTCTTATGGGTCTGTTTTGGGTCGGTTATAAACAAAACATTGTGACCCTTGACTTGTTACTGCCATGTTTCTTTATTCTTTGGTTTGTTTGACCCGACTGCGTGACTAAAGTATGGCTTGATACAAAGATTAATGGATTATAATTTCCAACATATTCCCCCTAATCTATTAATCTTTGTTCTTCAATTTTCTTGTTCCTTGATGCCTTCTTCATACTTGATGTCTCCATTCTTTAAAACTTGGAAGAATGTTTGGTTGCAATTACCAAGATTGGAGTATCGTGCTCTATGGATTCCCCACCACAACGGATGAAAATTGAAACTGTTGTCAAAGAGTTGCAGCACATTCTCGATGTGCTTCAAAATATATAAGGTACTATGTTGTCCCATTTTGTAGAATCTGATTTTAAGTTGTTAAAGATGTTCGTAGTTATGGTTTAATTTTCTTGTTTCATAAGTGTACGAGACATAAGAGTGCGTTTACATTCCCGTGGCGTATCATATGTATCAAGCATGTTTGTAAGTGTGGTTTAATTTCCATCGGTCCATTTTGTGGTATTGAATTCTACTTAAGTTCTACTTGGTGTTCGATTCCTTAATGAACAATCTAATATTATTCGTGTTCTTTGACTTTCAATTTCATAAATTTGACTTTTTCTTGAATATCACGAATCACAAAGCTCAAGGCTTCCCCTATTACGGTTTTGACAGTGTAATGGAATTTTATAGAAAGTGAACCTCATTTTTGGTTATACACTTGTACCATGCATTCGGCTAGTACAAAATCATTATTATTACTGCAAGTATACTGTATTAAAAATGGGTCAATAATGACCAAAGTGTATTTATACGAATCTGTAATTCCACCAACACATATCATGTATCTAAGCCTAGTAACATTCTACTTGATGAAAATATGGTGGCTCATGTTGAAGACTTTGGTTTAGCTCGACTACTTGGTACAGACTTAAACCGAAACAGCTCAACCGGGGTTAAAGGAACAATTGGTTATGGTGGCTCATGTTGTAACTTAAGTAACTGTTTTTAATTCACAGAGTATGGTCTTCGGAGCGAGATGACAAGTACTGGGTGTTGGAATTATATAACATGACATTCAAATAAATAACCACAAAACATCAAAGTAATCAAGCGGAAGCGTATAGGATTTATTATTGAACAATTAATTAACATAAAAGAATATGCGTACCTTTTCTTGATTCTAGCCGAACAAAAATCAAATCCACAAACTAGCAACGGATGAACCCTAATTTGATTTAGTTAGGATTATATGAATTACCCACTTAGTTTATAATTCAATCCAAGATAATAACAAAAGTATGTTATTACTATGTTCTTGTACACATGTACTAAACCGAATTAAAGTAATGCTAGTTTTTATCAAACCAATAACTTGATGTATTTGAAAAGAGTAGATCGACACCCTAAAGGGTTATACGATCGGTTTGTATTAAGAAAACACACAAACAAAGTTTTAGGTTTAGCTTAATGAATACAAGAGATGCAAAATCAAGACTCTAAGCCTTGTATATATACCCAACTAACTTGGTGAAGAAGTTTGGCTTTGTTTCCTTTTCTCCTTGGCCGATCGTTGGTAGGCATCCCAAGGGATTCGAAACTTCCCAAACTTTGCAATCTAGTCCTTTTCCAATAATTTCAGCGGTTAGTCCATTACATTTAATTACTTAACGTCCGTTAGTTATTTCGTTTAATAAATAAATAAATATAACGTTTATATTTAATTATTAACTTTAAATTCTCATACGTAAAGTGTGCAATCCCATAGTCTCGAGTTCGATCCTAACTCCCGTCTACTAATTTATATCCATAAAACCAACAACTCCCACTTGGATATATTTTAATAGAGTGATCACATTCGGTTAGCGTCTAGCAAACCGATGCCTCTAGTACAACTCGAGCAAGACTCCTGGAAAACCTTTTAATGATTTCTCATTATTATTATTCTTTTGTTTCTAATACCATGTTAAATAAAGATATGGAATTAAGTCATTCTTTATTCAACCATTCTGTTTCTCGTTATTAGAGATTGAACAAGATTACCAAATCTTGAACATATTAGGGAGAACTTTGGGCATGGCCATGCAAACATATTGTCAACCCTACGAGGTCCCAACATATTAAACTCCAAAATAAATTTGAATGAACAAATTCTATCTTGACTACGAGAATAACCCACGAACTTTGCAACACTTCAGGAAACAACCCTTATGACTACCATTCATTATAGTGTTAAGTTGCTCCACAGAAGTGCACTACATTCATGACACTTATCTGGTATCTCAAGTCGGAGGATAACTATTCATAATTTACTTATAACAATATCCATAAAGTAAATTATGTAGTTGGGATAAGTCCTATATTCAATTCATTGAATATCATAAATTGGTATGCATTCTCATCAATATACTTTCAAGTATATTCTACCAAATCTCTCTGATTTGTCTTAGTTTAATGATACTCCCATATCATTAATCGACAACGGACGATTTAGAATAAATAAATTTATTCACGGATTAAACATGCAAATATAGGATACAATATATTATAAAATCAAACATACCAAGTATTTGATTTATTATAACAATTGTTTAACATCCCTTATCCAAATACCAAATAGATCAATGCATGAAAATTCCAGTTGATGAATTATGCCTCAAGTAATGACAATCATACTTGTTGACAAGGCATAAATCAACCAACTTGATCTATCATAATTTTGAGAATACTTATTTCAAGAATTCAATTAATGAAGTCCTTGTATGTGTGCATTCAACAATCCACATAATAATTCATAAATTATGTGACATCCTCTATCACCAATTTATGACAATTTTAAACTTTCAAACATTTTAAAGTTTAAAGTATTCTTATTCTTTAAATGTATAATGCAAGCTGCTCTTATTAGCACAACTAGTTCACATGGCTATTAACAAGGATGAAATCCTACCATGACTAGTATTGAGTGTCATCTCAATTAAACCAACATCATTGTATACAAACAACAATGTGCTCATTAAAACTCCGTAAACTTTAATATCTTTTTGTGTAATGTTTGATGCTTTCCAAACTTTCAAGTTTAAAGCTGATGACAATTTGCACAACAATTGACATATTGTTCATCCATAGAATCTAGGAGCAATTCCAGACTGAGGATGTAATTCTATTTAGAATATTCATTACACAAGTTATCTAATAACTTTTAGTTAGATATCAATGTTGTCAAATCACTTCTTATTCAAGAATGATACAACAATTTTAATACACAACATGATGTACATGATGAATCTAAAGGTCAAACTTAGACTTCATTCATGTTCTATCTTGTCAAAAGATATTTATCAATTTTCCAAATGATATATCATGTTTTATTAGAATCAATTATTTTACTGCACATGTTTATTAATAATAAACATATATTCCAAGGTTGTATGTTTTAATTCTTAAATCTTATAAGTGCAGTTTTATTCCAATCTAAGACTTAACATTTAGCTTACAAGGAATGTTACTTCCTATATGTTATACAACATATAAGATTTAAAACCTTAACATAATACTCCCACTAGCTTTCAGGAATACTTAAAATTTATCTTATTTCAATTATAAATCAAAACTAGAATTTAATTATTAAATATAAGAATAATTTCAGAGATGCATGCATTTATCCATTCATGAATTATTGCATTTACACTTTCAAATATTATATGAATTCAAAAAACCTTTCAATTACTTACCGTCCTCGCTCAAGTAATTTCTCAAGAAAGAGTTTTGATATTCCATTGTCATATTTCATATTAATGAAAACAAGTATGACCATTATTATCTTTATATATTTAATGTGTCTAGAAAAGAATATTCAATCACAATAAATTTCTTAAGTATGATTAATAATCTTGTCATAAGACATGCATTAAATATGTGTAGATTATTGTCCATATGATTTCTACATAGAAATTCAAACCACTAGGGTTTTCCATCTCTTTGAAGAAACTCATTTCTATTTTCTAGTCTAACTATTAAGATAAACCAAATTTCAAAAATTGATTATCTTTATGGACAGCATCTTTAACATTCATAGTATGAGTAATTTACCCAATTCAATATTTGGTAATCCATCATAATGATTATCAGGTTTACTATAATCCTGTAACTCATGTTCTTCTCAGTATATAAATCAAATATATGAGATATCCTTGCAGATCTATGAATGAAAATTCCATCATCTTAAGGTCTATCATTTACATGTCTAACCTCATCATGATATTTACTAGTGTGTTTTAAAAGATTATGTATCTTGTAATTTTATCTTTCAAGATAAAAAAAACTCCCACTTGCTTTTTGTAATATATAGACTATCTATATATACTTAGCAATTAGAGCAAAACTACATTGTTCTCTTTTTTGGACATTACAAATACACATTGATAATTCTTGATTATACTTTGTTAATAACCTATTCATAAGTAATTTAACAAATTCAGAATCTTCAATTTTAAAACTTAATGTGATTCATCACATTCCATAATGAAATGGTGTTTTAACAATCTTCTAGATTGGAGTCATATTGAATATATTCAATCCGTACTCAATTTTCTAACCTTCTTTTTAAGAAAAGAAGTTATGGTTATCTTGAATCAAACAAATCAAATAGAGTTTGATTCTCTAGCTGAAAATACCATCAACTTGTGGTATTCATTAAAATTAATATTGTAAGACAATCTAACAATATATAAGATAAACATATTCCTTTTTGACACCTATTTACCAACTAAATCCACTTAATGGTATAATAGACTTTCCAAGCCAATTACATGCTTTATAACACAAGTACCTTTTAACCAAGTCACTTCATATCCATGTCTCATCAAGAAACATAAACTGTTATAATCCCATTATACGTTATAAATCATTGATCAACTCAATGACTTCTTGTATATGTCTTAATTAAAAAATATAACAAGTTAACATCTTACTTTATTATAAGTCTTAAAAGACTTTATGTTTATGTTTTTACAATGAATCATAAACATGTTTAACTAAAGTAATTATGAACACAACTCTTGGTTTCAATAGTAGTTTCAAGTTAATTTATTTACTTCACAATAATGTAGGACTACATTATTTTATTCATTTATTTATGTCATTTTAAAAAATTCATAAATATACAAATTAAAGTAGTATTAGATTACTACATTTATTTATGTCATTCTAATAATACATAAATATTTAATTTGAAGTAGTCTTATATCTATCATCTTGACACATGTTCTAAATACTTGTCTAATTTAGAAACTGCAAATATGTCCATGCAAGATCTGACTTCACATAGAGATTTACTTTGTTGTTGCAATCTCGCCAAGTTCTGACATGACGTAAATTGCAACATCAAGTGTTTCTTGAATTAGATATGTACAAGTTATATTATAACGTTAGTCTCTTTCCGTGCAGTCAATAGAATCCGTTAAATCATATACCTATATGTTGTACCTTGCACACAATATAGATTTCTCCCACTTGTGCATGGAACAACATCATGTAGAATAAACAACACAACATATATTTGTTTATGTGACTAATATGATTGTGTCACCGATATTAGCATAACTAGTATATATAGAACCACTTCATTGTCTAATAAGGAAACGTACATGATTATCCTTGAAAACATAAGTGTCTACAAGTGGAAAGTAATTATCTTAAGACATTCTAGAGATAATCCTGGGTTACTACCAAGATGACAAATCTTGTAACTCCCACTGAATTAGAGATCATTACATTAATTCCTTATTCAGTAAAAAGAACAAAATACTCCCACTGGATTTGACAACATTGTAAGTGTTTGCATTAACAGTGAAAAGAAAATAGCGTTCTATTTCCCTACACCTTTGAAAAAGTCCATACATAACAATTACTTATGTACTTAAAAGAATGTATTCTACTATGTAGATGATGAATTATTCATCAATGCTATTAACTTGAAAAATTGGGCATGCAATTTCTTTCTTAATAGTTCTACTTTTCCAACAATTGTAAGTAGTACTTTTAAATGGTCAAAACAAAACAACTAGATAAAATATGCTAGTTTGTCTTTTACCAATTATCAGATAATTAGTCTAGCTTCTAATTTAATAACTTCGAAATATGCAATTTTCTTAACTATTAAAATTTGAGGTTATGTATTTAGAATATTTAGACAATTCTAATTGTCCTATCATACCTTTCTTCATTCATGAAAAGGAATATGATTGAATCTCACTCTTTCTTATGAAAAGAGGACTAGGTTCATTCTTTTAGTAAGGTTGACTCTACTAAAAAACCCTTACAGGTGTAGATCAATTTACCAATACAGGAATAACCTACGTTTACGGTTTAATATTGCATTAATACATTTAAAGAACTAGCAAAATTCAATTTTAGTATTTTCGATAATTAAACTTTTCAAGAAAATAAAATACCCAAGGTAATATTCATATAACCATAGAATTTTCTCGAAAACTAGGATCCAAATTATCGTAGTTCCATTACATCAGTTGATCGGCTAGTAACGAAAGCACATAATAGGGTAATCTGTCGAACAATAATTGGCAAACAATTTCCAATTCCTAGATCATTATGGGATTTATATTTTCCAACGCTATTGCAAATATAAACATGTTTCATCCCATCTTATGCCATTGAGTCCAGGTCTCACTTCCTACTCAACTTATGTGTCTAACTTAAAGAACTGCAAATATGTCCATGTAAGGTCTGACTTTACATAGAGATTTACCTCTCCATCACAATCTAGCCAAGTACTGTCATGACGTAAATTGCAACTTCAAGTGTTCCTTTTAATTAGATGGCATATAACTTAATTTAAAAGGGTACTAGTTTTGATTTTATGTGGTCAAATCAAATATGTACAAAGATGTCATGCATTCATCTTGTAGCATAAATTTAATAAAAAACTTTTATTGCCAATTCATAAAGATCAAATTATCAAAGTTTTAATTGAGGTATTGGGTTCACCAATCAAGGAATTTAGTGTTAATTATCATTCATTATACCGTACTTTTGCATAAGTGTAAACACTTAGTGTTTCGGATAATTACCACCGAAGTGGCCCATGGAATTAAAACTAATTCGCCCTTAAGATGAGTTTGCACATTTTGTGGCTTACTAAGTAGCTCCATTCGAACTACAGAGGCGAGGACGGTGTAAAAGCATAACCTAAGACATCCTTTCAGTGTATTTGTCTTCTTTATTAACCCATTTATAGTTCATTCTAGTGGGTGAGCCGTTCAGACCATTTGTACCAAAGTCACCAATCAATTAAACTATTGAAAACTTAACTCTTCCAAAACAAATCAAATTTCGCCATTGTTTAGTCCTTATTATTTTTCTATTCAAAATTACCCTTTGCTTAGAAGCTGTCTAACATAATCAACAAACAAGTAACAAATAAAAAATAAACTACTAAAAACAATCCGCACATAATAAACAATTTATACGTGTAAACAAGTAGCCACATGCAACTTATTGATAAAACCCTATTAATAATCAATTTCTAGGTTAAATTAATGTATATATTAATTAGGGCTTTCACTCTCTCAATTGAAAGTGAGCCACATACATCGACGAATCGATTGCGTAAACCCATAATTAATAATATATCAAATTGCACATAATTGATTCATTAATATATATAATTGGAGTCTTCCTCAATTCAAGATTTATCGTAAATAAACATATCTTAACAATTAAACAATATCAAAGCAACTTATCCATGACTAACATGCATGTATAATCATGGATACATCATAACAATTATACAAATTGTCACAAGATCACATATAAAAAAATTCCATGACACATAACAAATTATTCATGAATTAATCACGTAACTAATATATTAATTCTAGGTTTTAATAAGGTTAGCAAACAATTTTCAAAACCCTAAAAAATTTATGTATGTGTCGACATAAAAAAAAAATATAGGAACGCCCCAAAAAATCGACCAATAATAATAAACATAGACCCTAGATTAACATATCAAACAACATACAAGTATTTTTTTTATTACGCGTTTATGTAATTAATTACTCATTAAAACCAATGACTCGTGATGCCACTGTTGGAATTATATAACATGACATTCAAATAAATAACCACAAAACATCAAAGTAATCAAAGCGAGCGTATAAGATTTATTAACGAATAATTAATTAACATAAAAGAATATGCGTACCTTTTCTTGATTCTAGCAGAACAAGAATCAAATCCACAAACTAAACGGATGAACCTAATTTGATTTAGTTAGGATTATATGAATTACCCCTTACCGTTTTATAATTCAATCCAAGATAATAACAAAAGTATGTTATTACTATGTTCTTGTACACACGTACTAAACAGAATTAAAGTAATGCTAGTTTTTATCAAACCAATAACTTGATGTATTTGAAAAGAGTAGTCGACACCCTAAGGGTTATCGATCGGTTTGTATTAAGAAAACACACAAACAAATTTTTAGGTTTAGCTTAATGAATACAAGAGATGCAAAATCAAGACCCTAAGCCTTGTATATATACCCAACTAACTTGGTGAACAAGTTTGGCTTTGCTTCCTTTTTCTCTTGGCCGATCGTTGGTAAGGCATCCCCAAAGGATTAGGAAACTTCCCAAACTTTGCAATCTAGTCCTTTTCCAAATACTTTTAACGTCCGTTAGTCCATTACATTAATTACTTAACGTCCGTTAGTTATTTAGTTTAATAAATAAATAAATATAACGTTTATATTTAATTATTAACTTTAAATTCTCATATGTAAAGTGTGCAATCCCATAGTCTCGAGTTCGATCCTAACTCACGTCTACTAATTTATATCCATAAAACCAACACTGGGGATGTCTATAGTTTTGGAATATAATTACTAGAGGTGATAACCGGGAAAAAAGGAGACAGATGACATGTTCAACGATGATCTTAGCCTTCATAAATTTGCTTACATGGCATTACGGATCAAGTGTCGATGTTATTGATAATGATGCAATTGTGTTGCAAAGTACGAGGCGAATGAAAGAAAGTTGAAGAATGTTTTTGCAACTATCAAGATTGGAGTATCGTCTTTTGTGGATTCCCCACCAGCAGAATGAAAATAGAAATTGTGGTCAATAGGTTTACCTTGATATTCTCGGCGTGCTTCAAAATATATAAGGTACTCTGTTCTATCCTTTTCTTTGAATATGATTTTAAATGAGTTTGTTATAATAAACAATCACTAACTTGGTTTTATTTTTGAGCAGCTTTCAGTCTAGTACCAAGCTTTCTTTGTGAAATTTGAGTAAGTGCAACAAAGAGGAGTGCATGTAGTAGTTATATAAGCGTTACTTTCTCAAATATGTTTGTTAGTGTGTTTTAATTTCTTGTTGCATAGATCTTTGTAAGAGGCGTAAGGGTGCATTTACATTCACGATGACTTATCATATGTATCAACCATGTTTATGATCAAGTGTGTCTATTTGAATGAGAAGTGCATTTGGTTTGTCATTTGGATCCTTTCATGGGGGCAAAGTTTGTTTGTTTTATTACTTGCAAGTACACTTTACTTTTGATTTTATTGGTATTTAGTTAGGTCTTTGGGGTTAAAATGTTTTTATAAACAAAGTTCAAATAGATCGGACCCTTGACATCTTAGTGTATCTGCATAGTGAATATTGTTGATAGTTTTAGTGATTACCTAACTTTGCTAAATTTAGGTCTTGTAGTTTGTTTACTATTGGGCGGTTTTTGATTCTTGTCTTTTTCTTAGAAAGCAGCGTTACAAAAAGAAATGCTTGACAACCCCATCCCAGAAATCGGAGGGTGAATCACGGGAATGTTATTTTGCTTCTCAAGTAGTCAAAAATCGAAAATTTACTTGATTTCGAGTTCATGGACCCGTCACCTAAACTTAACATTCTTAACTACATGTTTCAACTATGGATATTGGAACAAGTGAAAGCTCTACAAAAGTCTCGGGATCGAGTTATCGGTTACTCGACATCTTGAAAAAAGCTCATGATCCGGCTTCCATCATGTGGGTCGGTGGAGCGTCATCGGAAAAGCGATATGCTTAGTTACTTCCATACTTGACGCAAAGCGTAAAGGGATCCTACATAAAGTATTAGGAGCAGGATGCGTTACCATATACGCGGACCTCGGCTTTATGTTGCAACATCTTGGATGGTATGGGCGCTCTTTGAATAAATATTAAGTAAGGGTGGAAAAATGGGCGTCTAAGCGGCTTTATTAGCGAGGTCAAAGCGAGAACATTTTAAGTAAGGGTGGCAAAAATAATGTTTTGGTTTTGGAATAAAAGCAGTTATTT
>OU343225.1:24806290-24910328 GCA_910596185.1 Chrysanthemum makinoi | reverse complement strand
CAGTTACGTATTGCTCTCAAAGTTGCAAGAAATGCCAATCTCATTAATCACCGATTCGCGATTTTTGCAACTTTGAACAAATGTAATCACTTATAGTTGATGTTTATATCAAGATGTTTTTTACGGAAAATCTTGTAGAGAATATCCTAGTGGTTAACACTCTTGTCTATGGAGACAGAGGTCAAGGGTTGATCCTGCGCCTTGCAAGGCCGAGGGTTTTCTACCTCTGGAAGAGCGAGGAGAAAAGCCTCTCTGGCTGGGTAGGGGTAAGGTTGTCTACGTCTTAACCTCCCTCATACACCGTGGAAGACGGTATTGGGAGTTACTTTACTTTACTTTTTCGCCATAAATATCCAAAACTTGCCAGAAATACTAATCCGATTAATCACTGATTAATTCCGCCTAGACCGATTATAAGCTACAAGGGGGTCGACCGCCCGACTACAAATCCGCGATTTTTGCAACCTTGTGGGTCCAAATTGAGTGTTACGTATTCAAATTACTCTTTAACAATTCACATACAAATGTTTAACAAGGCCAAACGCGACATATTAACTCAACTAGAAATATTATTTTTGCCGGATAAAGCGTTTGGTAAGGCCCTGTTTGGCTAAGCTTATTTAACATAAGCCGCTTTGGGATATTTTTTGTAAGCTCCGATTTTGTGGCTTATTTTGAGATTTGTCGTCTTATATAAGTTTATTATGATATGATAAACTTATAAAAGCCGACAAGTCTCAAAGTAAGCCGTAAAATTGGAGCTTATAAAAAATAAGCCCAAATCGGCTTATGTTAAATAAGCTTAGCCAAACAGGGCCTAACATTTAGTAAGTGGAAACGCTAGTTGCTCGTAAATTAGCCAAACATAATTAAATTCATCTAGCTCAAATAATAACTTGGTGTATATTATAAAAAAAAACAAACCCTAACGTATCATATAAATATGATCTATTAATTAACCAAAATCCAAACAGCTCAAATTGCTTATAAATAAATAAATAGTAACCCTAATTAGAAAAAAAAATTAGGTCAATTAATTAATAATAATAATAATAATAATAATAATATGAATTAACCTACCTGAGACATGATGACCGTGAAAATTGATATTTGAGGATCGATCTGGTGAGGAAGGGAGGTGTTTGGGAGAGTGTGATTTGATGGAACCAAGGGAAGGAAGGTGATGTTATTATATCTTGGGCTGGGCTCACTTCTTGTTTTATGTTTCTAGCCCATTGATGTATTGGCCAATCTACTCTTTGTAATAGGGGTGAGCAAACGACCCGAACGGATCGGACATGACCGGATCGACCGATTTCGGTCAAGGTTTTTGGGCTAATTTGGTCATCGGTCCGGTCCAGACTACAAACCGACTATTTTGGCCTTGTTGGACCGGACCGGACCAACCACATTCGGTCTGGTTCTCGGTCTAAGCTTTTTGGCTAATTCGGTCCTCGGTCTTGGCGGTACGGTCCGGTCTGGGACCGATGTTCATTCCTACTTTGTAATACTGTATTGTTAAACCAAAAACCAAAACAGAAACCGAACCGAACCAAAAAACAAATGAAGCGAACTAATAACCGAACTGAATTTGCTAAAACCGAACCGAAAACTGAATTCATATAAATATATATTTTTTTTTATATATATTTGTATATATATAAATACTATTAAAATGTTATTTCAATATAAAAAACACTTTTTATTTTTGAAATAATTTTTTGCGCTAAATATCTATGTAATTATTAATTTTTTAAAAATGAATAGTAAAATTCAGGTTATTCGGGTCAACTCAAAAACCGAACCGAATTCAAATTCGGTTTTCGGTTCGGTTCGGTTCGGTTCGATTTTCGAGTTGATCCAAAAAAAATTAACCGAACTAACCGAACCGATCAACACCCCTAGTAATACAAAACAATGTTGATATAACAAGAATATTGTATGTATGGCCACTAAAATCATCCGAAAAACCGACTCAAACTGACAAATCAATCAAAATCAAGCTAAATCGAACTGAACAGAACTTATCCGGTTCGGTTTTGGGTTCTGTATAATTATTTCGGTTTACTCAGTTCGGTTCGGGCCAAAACACACTTGTTTAGTTTGCAATAGCTAAACCAAACCAAACCGAACCGAACTTATTCAGTTCGATTTCGGTTTCAATAGATTTTACTCGGTTCAATTCTCGGTCCACGTTTTACCTTTTATTCGGTTTCCGGGTCGGGTCGGGGTTTGACCCATTGCTCAGCCCCCTAATTGTACGATACTACGTCATTCGTATACTAAATTTCCACATTGGTTATTATGTATTTTTTTCAAATTAAGTGCTCACTTTTCATTTTAAATCAATGAAAAAATGTTTTAGTATGTGAATATGATAATGATTAGTTGATAGTATAGTTAGTGGGATTTTCTAAATTTTGTGCATTTGAGAAGTAGACACTTATTATCGGGACGGAAAGACTACTAAACAAGTAGTCCTTAGATTAAACTCGGGGACTGTTTATGTAATCGTATTAAGTATGGTTTTTATAATTGACTATTTATGCAACTTTTTTATTTGAGGATGGTTTCATAAAGTTAATTAACTGACACGAGCTATTTATGTAAGTTTTCGTTACATAATTTGTCTTTAGATTTAGCTCGAGGACTATACTATTTATGTAATTGAAGATAATGACAAAGACTTCTTTTGCAAATTTTAAGGTTCTTTATACAACATACTCAAACCAAAGGACTAAATTTTCTATTTTGTTTGAAGTTTACGATTTGGCAAATAGTAAAGTGTTCTGCTAACAATAACCCTAAGGATTGTGGTTACCAGACTTTATTTTATTAAGATTGTTTGTAAGAATACAATCTAACCAATCACAATCAAATGTCAAATGTGCATTTTAAGTATTTCGGGGATTATCATCCATTCGGAATTTTTCATAGGTGATATTGTGATGAAACTTATTTGCTTAACTACAACCCTTAAGACTATTATTACCAGAGCAATTCAAATTACAATAATTTTTTTTTCAAAGTTGTTTTTATTAATATATATAAATTATGTATTAAGAGATCATTCAACTATTACATTTTTTATTTACGCCACTCAATTATCAAAATCAACTTATAAGCCACTCATATATGTGCTTGCTTTTGTTTATATCTATTTCAAAATATTAATAAAGTTAAAGTGTAAAGGGTATGTGACTTACTTATTAAACAAAAAGTTGCGAGTTTAACTATTAGGCTGGACACAGTGGCAACCTAGTTCACCTGTGCCACATCATTTTTCTCTCTCCGACGACCTGACGACGACCTAGTTGCCACAGTGGTGACCTGGGATTTTTTTTTTTTTTTTTTTTTTTTTTTTAAATTCACTCTTTTTAAAGTGAGGTATTTATAATGTTGTAAAAGTGGTAAAGTTTTTTTTTTGTTTTTACGCCAAACAAGTCAAAACTTGCACAAGATTTGATTTAGAACTCGGTTGGCCAAGCAACCTAGTTCATCCCTTTTTGGACCTCAACCCAACACAACCGAAGCCCCCACAATGGTGTCGACCTAGGTCGACCGACAACAACCCAACCACACAACCGATGCATTGTGTCTAGCCTTATTGTTAAAGATATTTATGAGATATATATTTTAATATAGTTGGTATATCAATCCACATAATGTGAAAAGTTGTTGTTTTATCATGACCTCACACAAAGAAGAGTAAACTCCAAAATACATCCCTGTGGTTTACCCTGTTTCGCACCATACATCCCTCTCGCAAAAGTTTCAACAGATACATCACTCCGTTAGTAAAAGTTAACCTATATACATCCCTCAGTTAAAATAAGGACTAACGGTGCAAATTATTTCTCCGTTATCTCCTAACGAGATATAAAATATTTACACCGTTAGTCCTTTGGGTTAACGCTATATGCACCACTAGTCCTTTTTAATGTTTTCGTCCGTTTTTGTCCATTTTTTTTTACGTTTTCGTCCCTTTTTTTACGTTTTCGTTCGGTTTTTACGTTTTTGTACGTATTTTTTACGTTTTCTACCGTTTTTGTTCGTTTTTTACGTTTTGCTTTTTTCCGTTTTTTTACGTTTTTCGTCCGTGGTGTGCCTTTTTTTTTACGTTTATTTCCTTTTTTTTTTTGTTGCCCTTTTACGTTTTTGTCCGTTTTTTTATTTTTTCGGCCGTTTTTTACGTTTTCGTCCGATTATTTCGTTTTCCTCCGCCTTTTTTACATTTTCGTCTGCTTTTTTTACTTGTTTTGTCCGTTTTTTTTGGCTGTTTTTTGTTTTTTACGTTCGTGTCCGTTTGTTTTTACCATTTTCATTCGAAAAGTGAAAACGTAAATGACGAAACGTCAAAAAATTAACCGAAACGTAAAAAAAACGTATAAAAGTGTATGAAAACAGATAAAAAGTGAAAAAAACAGACGAAAACGTAAAAAAATAGACAAAAACATTAAAAAGATAGACGAAAATGCAAAAAAAATTGACGAAAACGTAAAAAAAATGAACGAAAACGTAAAAAGCGAACGAAAACGTAAAAAACGGATGAAAACGTAAAAAACGGACGAAAACGTAAAAAAAACGGTCGAAAAAGTAAATAAACGGACGAAAACGTAAAAAAACAGACAAAAACGTAAAATAGTTGACGAAAATGTAAAAAAAGGGACGAAAACGTAAAAAAACAGGCGAAAACGTAAAAAAAACAGGCGAAAACGTAAATAAACGAACGAAAACATAAAAAAATAGAAGAAAACGTAAAAAAAAGGGGCAAAAACGTAAACGAAACGGACGAAAATGTAAAAAAACGGAAGAAAATGGACAAAAACGAAAGAAAACGTAAAAAATAGGACGAAAACGTTAAAAAACGGACGAAAACGTAAAAAAACGAACAAAAACGTAAAAAAACGGACGAAAACATTAAAAAGGACTAACGGTGCAAATACCGTTAACCCAGAGGACTAACAGTGTAAATATATTATATCTCGTTAGGAGATAACGGAAAAATAGTTTGCACCGTTAGTCCTTATTTTAACTGAGGGATGTATATAGGTTAACTTTACTAACGGAGTGATGTATCTGTTGAAACTTTTGCGAGAGGGATGTATGGTGTGAAACAGGGTAAACCACATTGATGTATTTTTGAGTTTACTCCATAAGAATGAATAAGTTGTAGCTGTCATAATCTATAAAGTTAAAGTTTAAGGTGGCAACGGATTTACGTTAAGCACATGTTATGCACGTGCATATCTTGTGCAATTTTTCAGTAGTGTAAAAGTTTTAGTTATTTATCAAAAGTAACTGTAAAATGTATTAAAAATTTATGAGTGCACATTCTAAAAAATGCAGAAGATTTTTTAGTGCATACTTAAATCAAAATTACCATTTTCAAAAATTAAAAAAAAAAAAAAAAAAAAAAAAAAAAAAAGTATTATGTACTCTAATGTTTAACCTGGTTTGAGTGCGGCTGTGTTGATGAAAAAAGACCAATAATTGAGATAGGGAATAGGGGTGTTTATCAATTCGGTTATCGGGTTATTCGGTTCGGTTAATTTTTTTTCTGGGTATAACCGAAACCGAACTGAATTCAAATTTGATTCAACCGAACCGAAAACCAAACCGAATAACCGAAAACCGAACCCCTATAACCGAATAACCGAATTACATAATTTTAATTATTATTTTTATTTAATTAGATATATTTTTAGCACAAAATATTTTTTTCAAGCTTAAATCATGTTATATTTATACTAAAAAGAGAGTTTTAGTGATTTTTTTTTCATAGAAAAAAAATATATTTTATATGAATTCGGTTTTCATTGCCAAAATCATATCCAAACCGTTAACCAAATATTTAGTTTGGTTTGGTTTGGTTTTGACCAATTCAGTTCGGTTACAAATTCGATTCAGTTATTTTCGGTTCGATTCAGTTTTGATTTTCAGTTACCGTGAATATAACCCAATCTGTGAACACCCCCTAGGGAATATGTCATACGGATTTTATATGTAGATCAGTGGCCCAACTGTATTGTATTATTTTAGGACGCTAAGTCCAAATATAAGGGCCCATTACACTCATAACTGGTACAACTCTACAACCGAAATATTTGTATTTCTTAGAGCATTTACGATACATCAAGTCTTTAAGACTTGATGCATTTAATGCATATGATATTTAACAGGCAAAGCTTGGATGAAAGACTTGATGTATACCAAGTCTTTGAACAAAAGCTTTTCAAAAAGCTTTTATTGCAATGCAAAAAACCTTTTCAAAAGACTTTTTAAAATAGTAAAAAACTTTTAACCATTTGATGCATTGCGGATGCTCTTACTATTATGCTTGGATGTATTTTTTGCATCTAGCAATGTTTACCTTCTTTTATGATTTCAAATATTAGGATTTATATCTATGATTTAAGAGTTGATTATATTGCCGAAAGCTTATAATTTGACATTATAATTGTTACAAGTTTCGATAACTAAATTTTTAAAATTTCTTATTTTTTTTCAATAAACAAGCATAACTAGGATAAACCCTAAAATTAGTGTAACGTTAGTTTAAAATTTTATAAACGAGAATAACGAGGATATTGTGGCATTCCATTGCGGTGGCATCTAAAAACACATATCTTTCTATAATTTACAGCTATCGAAAAGTCGAAGACGTAGAAGTTAACTTTTTTGGGGAATTTGGTCCGATGGTGTCCGTGAGATGGTTATGTCCTCTACTAAGAGAATGTGTTAAGCGTACTCACTACGGCCTCAAGATGTGCTTTGATTCTTCTATCTAATGATCTTGACAAAATGAAAAATAACGATTTTATTTTGCTTGGTCCTCAGGCAGGCATACGTTTGCGCGGTAATATGAACTTGATTTGGTCGATCCTCGTTGGTTTGATGTTTCCGTTACAGCCTGAAACGAAAAGATGCAAATAAGGTTGATTGTGTGTGACTAAGGGTATGTACGTTTAATTTATGACATTATGTTTGCTCTTATTATATTTCTTAATTTATAAAGCTGAAGTGTAAGGTGATATATGAGTTGGTCTTCAACTAAAAGTTGTGTTGTTGGAGACATTTGTGAGATCTATATTTTGAGATAGCCGGTGTATGTCACATACAAAATAAATAAGTTATATATGTCATAATTTATAAAGTTAAAGTTTAAGCTATTACGTGAGTTGATCATCAACCAAAAGATTATGAGTTTAAGTATTATTGAAAACATTTGAAAGATACATGTTTTGAGATAGGTCGTGTATATGCCACATAATGTAAAAAGTTGTCGTTTTGTTGTGACCTCACATACTGAATAAGTTGTAGCTGTTCTAATTTATAAAGTTAAAGTGTAACGTCCAGTGGTGTTATTTTATTTATAAAGTTAAAGTGTAAGGTGGTGTTATTTACTTTTTGTAACATATAAGAGTAAAAAATAATAAATAAAAACCAGAAGAGTATACCGGGTGGATCGAACCTGGGCTTCCAGGCTTAATATTAGAGGTGTTTCAAATTTTCCACCAACTCATCTACCCTTCCAGCTAATTGAATACCTTAGTTGTGTTCCTTTTAAACATACATGAGTATAATGTATATGTTTGCTCTTAGTATATTTCTTGTGTGTGTTTCTTGGCTTTCAGTCCGGTTAAATATAGTTGGATCGGAACTCGGAAGGATGCTCAAAGAGAAGAGTGTAGCTCTCAGTGTAGAGGACGAGTACTGAAATCGTATGGACTATGGAACTTCTTGAGACACTTGTTGCCACTGCGAATAATAACACTACAAAACAGAGTATGCTTTTACACGCTTTATTGATGATATCTCCACATTTAAAAATGTGTACAAATGTAAAGTCCACATTTGGATCTTGCGTGGAGATTTTGTGCGTCACAAAAATTGTCACGTTTAGAATTGTGGACACATTGCTTCACTCTTCACATAAAAAAGCGTGGACAAAACATAAAAGTCCACACATTCAAATGTGACAAGCCGGAAGAAGTTCACAAAGTTATGTGTGGACAATAATAAAACTCTACACCTTCAAATGTGGAGAATAATAGAAACTCCACACTTTCAAATGTGGGCAACTAAAAAAACTCCACACCTTTTGGTGTTGGCAAACAAAAAGACTGGTTATTTTTAAATTTTACATGTATTTCCCTCCATCTTTTCAAGTTTTACATTATCATACCTGTAGTTTGCTGGAAACTAGTAAATTGCAAAGAATGCTTAAAACAACTAATTCATTGCAATAAAAGAGATTCAATTTCATCATGATAACAAAGAGTCAATACATTTCATATACCTACAAATTTGATAACAAAAAGTACATCCAACCATTAAACACATCCAACAAATAACTAAAAAGTCATTAAAGCATTGTCTTGCATTAACAAACATCAATGGGAAACAATCGAACTCTTGTTGCTCGCTGCATCAATGTTGATCAAGAAACTCGAGAACAATAAGCCAGCTTTAGTGAATCCATTATCATCTACGATAAAATAAAAGACAAAGATGCTTAATTGAGCTTATAGGATCTGGCTCTAGTCCTCACATTTCATAGAGCTATACATATATGCAGATATAAATAAACACTTGAACACATGTTTTTTCACCTATAAAAAGGTAACTTCTATTACAAGTGTTTCAAAGAAACTGGTATGTTTCTCATGTACAAAACATACCGGCCAATTTGACCCGCTAGCCAACCTTCCCGACTCATCCAATTTGCCACCTCTAAGACAAACCATCAAGGAAAAGACAATACCTTGGACCAAGAAAAAAAGGTAATCTATGTGAATGTGTAATTCAAATACAAGACCTCACAAAACCTACCACAAAAATGTGACCCGCTCACAACCGCTAATGATATATATAACAGATTCCAGTTTTAGAACAGAGAGTGATTAGTTTACTACCTGCATAATTGAAGTGCAAAAAAAAGACCCTTTAAAATGTCTAACCTATGCCACAAGGAACCAACGAGGCCATATATCTCCTACCATAAGCAAATGGAAGCCCCTCTAGCTTCTACGGGTACTATACTCAGTAACTTCTACGGGTCAGATTTGTCTATTTAAATTTCAAACCAAAAGAACACATACCAAGGTATATTGTACTTAACATTATGGTATATTATTTTAACATAAAGCGCACTGATAATTGATGATGTAATGAATGTCCCGATGCTCGACTAGATTCTGATAGTCTCCATGAGAACCACAAGAGAGAGTGTTGGATTTACCATATATATCCGGAAATGCAGTTTTAAAAAGTTGAAGCTCTCCCATGAACTGATTCATCTTTTCCTCCATATTATTCAATTTGATACTTTGAGTTTCATTTTCTTTACTTAAATATTCTATCTGCTTGCTTTGGGTTTCATTTTTCTTAGTTAAAGATTCTATCTGCTTGCTTTGGGATTCGAGTTTCTTGCTTTGGGATTACAGTTTCTTGCTTTGAGCTTCATTTTTCTTGGTTAGAGATTCTATCTGCTTGCTTTAGGCTTCAATTGTCTTACTTTGACAATCAACTTTATCCAACAGAAGTCACTTTTCACTGGATGTTGCTTCACCCCTCATTCTTCTGTACTCGATACTAAATTTAGATACTTGTGATTTTTCACTCCACCCCATGTCCAGTCACTCCACGAAGTCTAATCCCTGTTTTTGTATGATATCCCTTGCGCTTCTACTTCAGTATCCACAGGTCCAAAACCACTGATAGCTGAAGTCTTTCTTGATAATTCTCCTTTTGCTTGAGCCTAAAACATTGAATAACATTTAACTTAATAAAATGTACCAAAACACTTGAATTGGCTTACTCTTCCTAAATAAGCCAATGTGGAATGCTTGTTTAACTAGGATAGGTTAGTATATAAAGCAGTCAATTCCACGTTTAATATTATCGCTGAAGCTTGTTCTTTCAAAATAATGGCTAGAACTCACTACGAGAACTCTAGAAAGACTGAAATGATTGCACATTTATAAAACCAGAAAGCTGGTTAAAGGGACTGTTGCAGGGTTTCATATATCATCAGTTAACATCATAAGCTGCTTACTTGAGCATTACCCGAACTCATGTTTTGAACCATGAGCGTCAAATAATTCACTCCGACCTATATAACTACTCCCCCGTCCCAAAATAACACAATTACACTACACCGCGTAAACTAATTAACTCGCTTATTACACACTTTTGCTGCACAGGCTGCTAAAGTCCAGATAGACTGCATGGGTAGCATAAGTTTAAGAGAAGTCAACTCCATCTGAATAACTTTGGTATTCAAATGGATCAGCTAGTTAGATTGAATACATACCATAAACTTTCTCGACGCTTCTGTAACAAATGACCCCTCCCGCGTTGTATGAGCACGCCCAAAGAAGACAACGTCGTAAGGTTCTTTTTTGTATTTAACTTTCTGCAAATTAAACAAAAAAAACAACAATAATTTTACCACAATAAGAAAAATAATGGGTTATAACTTTCTTAACATAAAACTCACGTATGCATCTCTCCCCCATGCAAAACTACGAGCACCAGTAGTGTGAATATGAACCCCGTCACCTCTTGCTCTCTTCCCATTCAATGACATTTTCTACATTTTATTTTAATGAATGTTAGTAAAACTTAGTTTGTTAAAACAAAGATACAAATGTCGTCTACCTTTCGCGGGTGTTCTAAGATGACTCTTATACATTTGCCACTGGTGATCAATAAAGTATTCTGGGGCCTCTATTAAATCGAGTGCTTGCAAAAGCTCTTCATCGAAATAGTTCATCTCTTGTTCACCATCTTCGACATTGTTATTAGCTTCATTTAGTCTCTTAGCAGCCAATCCAAACAACTTCTTTTTTAGCCTATACTTCAAGGTCCTAAACTTAACGTCCATAATTGTGAAAATGACATCGTCCACAGATTCCCTTTCAGGTAAGCTAAATCTCCGCTGACAAAAAAGTGGGTAAATAAGTAAGATCATCATGAACAATAAAAATGGAAGTGCTTATAAAAAATTACCCGAAGTTCTAATAGAAGCCTGACACCAGAACGTGTTTTGCATTCTGTTGGGTTCAGTAAATACCCAAACCCCTTAATCTAGGATTTGAATAGAAAATAACCTAAGTGTTTAATCCGTTAAACACTATCAGGTCACTGAGTGCATAGTCTCTCAGTGAGTCATCTTCAGGATACTTAGTATGAGGCGTAGAAGAAGCCTCTCCACTCAGTAAGGCGGAACTTAAAGGGTGAAGACTAAGTCAAGAAGAAGATGATGGATTCAGTGAGTGATGACAATAACTCACTGAATCCCTAAGACTCCTCTCCAATTGTTAACACTCAAGACAAACTCAAGGAAGAGATCAAGGCTATGAAGACTGAAGAATGAGCATGACTAGGCGGGAAAAGTTTACCCAGATAAAACTAAGTCCCCAAATGTTTACCCGGATAAAACCAAGTCCCTATCTACTAAAGCCATATCTTCCCATTTATAGTAAGCGGCGAAACTAAAGGATTCTCTGTTATGGAAAGAAGCTTACTGCCACTATAAATAAAGGTGAACGAATAGAAACTAACGAATATATCAATATTCGTGTTTGCTGTAATCTATGTTTTTGTCTTCTAGGTTAAAGTTAATAACCATACTTGTATAAATAGCATAAGTGAGTGAGTGAAAAGTTTAAGCTTGTGAATTGTAAAAACACACACACACAAGCCAACTTTTCACTCCTCCAAATACAACTTTATCCTTGAGATAGCTCAGTGGGTTCTAAGAGTTGTGCTCAGACTTAGCCTGAGCTTAGAGAGGAGTCACACCAAACTTTGTCATTTCAATCCCAAGTACTATTCCGCAAGTACTTGGGTAACATATTCTTTTGATTTATTTTTAATAAGAATATGATGTTGAAAATTACTTTGTGTGTTTTACTTATGTTAATTTCAGTCATTATTCACTGTTAAATTGTTTTAAGTACTTAATTGTTTTTAAACGATAGTGAATAGGGAACAACAAGTGGTATCGAGCGTGATTATAAAACCTTTTAAGCCACTCTAAAACGCTTTTAAATCAGATTCCTATGGTCAAATTGATGTACCCCAACTAGTCGATAAAAAGGGTGGAGCTTATTCAACAAGCCCTAGACTTGAAGTTGGCAAATTCAACAAATGGAAAAAGTATGCGCGATTTGCTATTTGATTTGGATGGAACCTTATTATATCATGTGTATAAATGAAGGTCCATTTATCCCAAAGATCTGCGAGGGTTTGCCCAAACGTGAAGCTTAGTGGACTCAGGATGAAAGGAGAGTGGTCAACCAGGACCAAAGACTCAAAAGTATCACATATCATGTCTTCCTGATGATATAATGGAGTCATTATAAGAGAATACAGCTAAACAAACATGGGATGACCTAGTCCATAGCCATGAAGGCCCATCTGATACCAAGGAAAACAGGATAATGGACCTGAAACTTGAGTATAATACCTTCCGGGCTAGGGACTCTGAAACTCTCTCACAAACTTACACCCGATACAAAACTCTTTTAAATGAACTGGCTAATGATGGTGTTAAGTTGTCCAAACATGAGATTAATGTTGGTTTTGTAAATTGTCTCCCTGAGAAGTGGTTGAACTTCTCTCAGGGACTTAGAAATGCAAATCACATTCAAAATCTTGAACTTCTTGAAATTTATGAGAAATTTGTCTATGAGGAAAACCTCATCAACAGGCGATACCCTGACTTAAAGAAGTCTCAGGAAGTCAAGAAGTCCCTGACCATCACCTCACCTATATCAACTGCCTTCTTTTCTAATAATGTGGTTCAAGATTTTCAAGAAAATTATGATGATGAGCCTGATGAGAGATCAAGTGAGGAGTACCTAAATGATCTGAACGTTGAATTTCAGGAAAGGGCACTCCTTGCAAACTCTCGAAGGTTTATTAAAAGAAACAAAGGTTTTTCAACTGCTAAAGCTAATGAGGACACTGAATGCTTTAAGTGTCACAAAAGAGGTCATTTTGCAAAGGACTGTTTTTCAAAACAATTCTCGAACCCTCTGCACTACAGGTCGACCATCAGAGCCCCTCAAATCAGTCCTCAGCTTTAGCAAATTTCAACCTAAAATCTATATAAGTCTCATCCAAACTTTCAGAATAAATCTGACCAGAACAAAACAATTGATTTTGAAGCTATGTATAGGAAAATCAAAGCTAAGCTTGCATTACTTGAGGCCACCCTCGAACCAAAAAGTGTTCAATCTGCGCGGGTAAAAACAAAGGTCTTGTTGCTCTGAAACCTTCGACCGATGAAGAGCTAGTCTCATCGATGATGAAATGGTGCATGTCAACACCGATGGCCCTCTCAGAAAAGGACAAGCTAGCTGTTGGAAAGAATCATGCCAGAAATGGAGAATGGGTCAACATCACAATGAAGAAGGTAAATATTCTACTTTCTATGGATGATGATTCTGATTAGCAGTCCTATATGAACTATATCAATGTTGATCTTAAGTTTGTAGAGGAGCAAAGACTAAATCTTTTTTCTAAATACAACAAGTTAAGTTTTGAATTGAATAAGTGTAGGGATGAGTTACTTGTGTTAAAACAAAACAAGCTTGAGGCTATCACCTTACAAATTCAAAACACTGAATTAGTTAAAAGAAATCAGGCTCTTCAAGATGAACTTAAGAAAGAAAAAGAAATCATTGATAGTTGGACCACCAAGAATCTAAGAGTCTTTGATGCTGTGGGTGCCCCCAGTAGCAAAAAGAGAGTCATAGGTGAACATCATCTTCCTGACTCTCACAACAAAGACCAGAATCCTAAACCATTTGTGTCTGGTGGCATGATTACCAATATGTTGTCTGTTCCTAAGCCTAGTGATTGGATTGAAAGACTTAATCCTGAGAGTAAGCTTCCTAAATTTGACTCTCGAAGAATTCTAGAGCTTGAAAGTCAAGCTCTAAAAAGCATGCTTGGACTCCCAGATGTGCCTAGTAGCACTGAACACATCTTTGAGTCTGAAGATGAATCTCAAGCACCACTTCCATCTGTGGAACCTCTTCAGGGTGCTGATCCTAGCTCTGAGCTTACTCCATTACAATACAATCCACACTCTCCTAAAGAAAGGTCTGGACTTGGTAGAACCATCTTGAAAAGACCATCAAAACCAACTCAACAAGAATCCACCCCCACTGAAACTTCCACATTCTCATTCCCACTGGGTTGATTAGATTCAAAGAACTGACCGAACTTGTGAGGAAGTTAACTGACAAAATGGAATCCATTGAAAAGGTCCCTGAATCAATCAAGGAGACAAAGTCAGCCTCTTCTAGTTCCTCAAAGTCAAAAGCCACCACCAAAACAAGAAGAAGTGTGATCTCGCCACTATACCATCATACCACTGACAACTGTTATAGACTCCTCTTTTGCATGATCTGCAAAAGGATGATCACAGTAACTGCCACCACTTGCAATATGTAAGTTCTCTCAGTCAAGCAAACTACACAAAGTTGGTCATTCTTCTCATCCAAGTCACTCAAAAGTTGAGAGCAAAGCCTTTTCCTCCTTGCCCACACCGTGGCTTTAATGATCATCGCCCTGATGATTGTCTTATGAACACATGCTGTGATATTTGCGGTAACACGCTCATAAGACATCCCAAAGATGACAAAGGTCATCCATGCAAGGAGAAGTTCAAAGCAACCTAAATCCACCGAAGTCATTTCGCCTAAATGCCCCCGGTAGCTCATTGCACTCCACCATCACTCATGAATCGATTGCTTAATTCAAAGAGACCATGAGACCCAAGCCCACTAGTAAGTGGGTCACGAAGAGAAACTAATTCATTCTGCTTGTGCAGAGGCATGCCAGGGAGCCTATCGGCATCTAGACTGGATGCTCAAAAGCATGACCGTGTGAAGGAATATCTGCACAAGTTCAAAGGAACCAGCCTGTGTATTTGTTCTCATCATGTCCCAATCTTATGGTTCGCTGCAATGGAATAGTTTTCTCTAGGATTGCTTATGTCAATGGTCTCAAATACAATCTCATCAGTGTTAGTCAGCTATGTGATGCTAAGTACATTGTGCAATTCAATGACAAACAAGGTACCATTTTCAATGCCAACAAGGAAGTTGTGTTGATTGCTCCTAGGAGAGACGATGTTTATGTCTTAGACATGTCAACTCTCTCTAAAGATGGAACCTGTCTCTTTGCCAAAGCCACTGAAACTATCAACTGGCTGTGGCCCAAGAGACTCTCACACTTAAACTTCAAAAACATCAACAACTTGGCAAAACAAAACAAGGTCCTTGGCCTACCATCACTTGTTTTTGCAAAAGATAAACCATGCTCGCCTCACGTGAAAAAGGCAAACATCAAAGAGCATCTTTCAAAACCAAGCAAAATTTCTCTATCAAAAGTTGCCTTCACCTCTTGCATATGGATCTCTTTGGACCAGTCAGTCCTAGATCAATCCAAAGATGAGAAGTATACACTTGTCATTGTTGATGAGTTTTCAAGGTACACTTGGGTATACTTTCTCTCAAAAAGAGTCAGTAGCGATACTATAATGTCATTCATCGTGAACATTGAAAACCGTAATGACATTACAGTGAAACAAATCGAACTCGACAATGGTACTGAATTTAGAAATGCCGAGCTTGAGAGTTTCGTGATGATGAGGGAATCTCCCAAAATTTCTCATCTCCTTATACCACTGAACAAAATGGGGTAGCTGAAAGGAAAAACAGAACTCTCATTGAGGCTGCAAGAACCATGTTAAATGGCTCAGCCCTTTCAAAGCATTTTGGATGAAGCGCTTAAAACACCTGTTGTTACACTCAAAACAAGTCAATCATTGTCAAAAGACATAATAAAACCCCATATGAGATATTCAAAGGTAGACTTCCTGACATCAGCTACTTTCATGTGTTTGGATGTCCTGTGTTTATTCATAACCACAAGGATCATCTAGGCAAGTTTCATGCTAAAGCTGATGATGGATAGTTTCTGGGTTACTCACTGATCTCCAAAGCCTTCAGGGTATTTAACACAAGGAGACAACAAATTGAGGAAACCTATCATGTCACCTTTGATGAAAGTGTTGAAAGCATTAGGTTCACCAACACTTCAGTAGAGGAAATAGGAATTGATAGCTCATCAAGATATCCTCCTGATGAGTTTATCACTGAAACCAATTTCTCATACCAAGCTGATGCTGGCATCTCAATTATGTCTTGCCTCACAAACTATCACAACCTACTATCAGTGAATTCATTGATAGTCAGTCAGTCCCTGCTGGGATAGGTAACACTGATCCAAATGATCAGGACCCTGTAACTCATGAACCTCTACCAGAACAAGACATCTCAACAGATGATCTAAATGATCATGTGGCTCTTGCACCTGAATCCACACCTGAACTCCCAGTGACTTCCTCAAGGTCAGAACCTAGACCATAAAGTAAGTGGACAAGAACTCAGGACATTGAGCTTGTAAAAATCATTGGTGTACCCACTGAGGGCATGCTCATTAGAAGCATGGCTGCTAGGTTAACTGCAGCTTCAGCCAATGAATGTCTATATGCTGATTACCTATCAGATATAGAACCCAAAAGTGTCACTGAGGCTCTAAAGCACCCAAGCTGGGTTCAGGCCATGCAAGAAGAACTTCAACAGTTTGACAAAAACAAGGTCATGACCTTGATCAAATGTCCTCGGGATGTCATTGTCATAGGAATGAAGTGGGTTTTCAGAAACAAAACCGATGAAAACGACAATGTCATTAAAAACAAAGCCAGACTTGTAGCCAAAGGTTACAGACAACAAGAAGGCATTGACTATGATGAGACATTTGCTCCTGTTGCAAGAATGGAAGCCATCAGGATCTTCCTTGCATATGCTACCTACATGAACTTCAAAGTTTACCAAATGGATGTAAAAGTGCATTCCTAAATGGTGAACTCAAGGAAGATGTGTATGTTCAACAACCTCTAGGCTTTGAGAGCAAGAATTCCCGACTATGTCTTGTAAGCTTGATAAAGCCCTTTATGGACTGAAACAAGCTCCCACGGCATGGTATGAAACTCTCTCAGCCTTCCTGATACAAAACAAGTTTGTCGAGGAAAGATAGACAACACACTTTTGTCTATAGAAAACAAATAGGGTGTATACTGGTCCAAGTGTTTGTTGATGACATCATCTTTGGCTCAACAAACTACAAACTTTGCAAACAGTTTGAAAAACTGATGACAAAGAAGTTTGAAATGAGCATGATGGGTGAACTCACATACTTCCTTGGACTACAAATCGTGCAAACTGAAAAAGGAATCTCCATCACCAAGAGAAGTACACAAGAAATCTCTTGAAGAAATATGAGATATCCGATTGTGCCTCGGTGAAAACTCCAATGGTCCCACCTAACAATCTCTGACCGATCTCACCGGCAAATCAGTCAATCAAACCCATTTCAGAGGGATTGTTGGCTCACCGATGTATCTAACTCGCTTCGCACATACATACAATTCTCGTCATGTCTAATAGCAAGATATCTGTCCAATCCTAAAGAATCCCACCTCACTGCAGCCAAAAGAATACTCAGGTACCTGAAGGGAACACCAAGCCTTGGACTCTACTATCCAAAGTGCTCAGGGTTCAACCTTAAAGGTTACTCGATTCTGATTATGCCGCCGCAACATGGACAAAAAGTACCTCGGGTCCTCAATTTCTTGGAGGAAAACTGGTTTGTTGGAGTGCTAAAAGCAACAATCATAGCTTATGTCTTCAAAGCCGTGAGTATGTGGCTGCCGCAAGATGCCAATGTTTTATGGATGAAAAGTCAACTCAGTGACTATGACATCCATTACAAAATGGTACCAATCTTTTGTGACAACACCAGTGCAATTGCAATCTCCAAAAACCTTGTCCTCCATCAAAGAACCAAACATATTGATATCAGATATCACTTCATCAGGGATCACATAATGAAAGGAGACATAGAACTTCATTTCATCCCTACTGAATATCAACTTGCTGATATCTTCACCAAACCTTTGGATGAACCTACCTTCAAGAGACTGAAAGCTGAATTGGGAATGCTTGACATAGAAAGTCAGGAATCTCAAAACCAATCTTAGTAAGTTCTTTGAATTTGTTCATCTTCCCTGAACATCCAAAATCAACCTCTCACTGAATGAGTTAGACTCACTCAGGGTCCCTGACATAAAGCATTGAATGAATAACTAAATGCTCCAAGTATTAGTTACTTAAATGCCCTAGGTTGGTAATCCCACCATTTTAATATAGGAATATATGTCTTACTGTCAGGGGTCTCATCACTTACCTCATCCCACTTGGCATTAAATGCCCTCTCTCACAAAAAATATCCTTTGGATATTTTAACGCTGCAAAAAGTGCACTTTTACTGTGCACTACAACTGTTCCCTTGAAATACGGGATTTTACTGCGGGTAGTGGTGGGTGGCATTAAATGTGGAATTTCAAACGTTTTCAAAAACCGTCTTTACATATCCACGTTTGTTCAAAAACTACCCCTCTCACCACTCTATAAATACCCCTCACATCAACACAAATACACACACAATTGATTTTTGCAAACAAAACTCTGCCAAAATTTCTTTCTAACCTAGAAATCATTGTGTTCTTCAAACCTTTTTCTGAAAAACCTTCATTGTAAACATTTACAAAAGATTTTTCATCAATACTTAAGAGATTCAAAACACTTTTGACTGTTCTTGTCAAGTTTTTTTTTCAAACCCTAAAACTTCTCAAATGGAAATGACAAGAACTCAATCTCTTCAGTTTGCGCAACAGTGGGCATGTGATCTTACAAATGCTGAATTTAAAACAAATAATGTCATAGGCAATTTTGAATACCCACAAAATGTCCCAGCCTACAAAGACATTATGAAATTTTTATTTAACTACCCACTGAAAAATGCCTTCGTTCAGTGTCCCTCTATTGTTTACCAAAACCTCCTCGGGAGTTTTGGGAACAGCCGTGGCCTATGACCCGACAACTGCTACTAATGAGACTGACCTACGACCACTAAGGGAGTATCTCATTAAGTTCAGTCTTTTTGATGGGAAACAGTCAGTCACCCTGGATTACAAAACATTTTCCACCTCTTCAGGGTTAGACTATAATAAGGGTGTTTATGTCGCCCATCCTGAACCCACTATGGTGAAGGATGGGTTAAAACGAATTGCTTTAGAGCCAAACTTTTTGGACAGAACCCCTGTCACCAAAAATTCATTCCCCGTGGCTTGGAGGATCTTATTCACTTTTGTGATTCAGGTCCTCGGCGGGAACCACTCATCAACTGAACAAGTTAATTCTATTCAGTTGATGATGGCTTACTGCTTGATGAATGGGGTAAATGTCGACATTGGGGAGATCATTTACAGTGATCTCGTAACCAAGCTACAGAGCAAATCTAGGGCAAAATATGTTTGATATCCTAGATTTGTCTCTTGTGCTTTGCAAGTGTTACTGGGTTGCAATTACCCTCAGGAAGAAAAATTTGGTGCTTTACCTAGTATCCTGAGTAAATCAAACTTTCAAAAAGACCCATCCCAAGTCCCTGAAATTGAATTGACGGCCCATATGATTGCTGTAAACAATCAGAGTGGATCAGTGTCTCCAAACCCTGCTCCTAAAAAGAGAAAGGGGAAGTCTCAGACTGGGACTAAGACTAAACTTAAGTCTCAGGGCCCTAAGGCTTCTGGAACACAGCCTAAGAGGCACAAAAAGCCCCAGACTGAACAGACACCCACTGACCAGGCAACATCCACCCCCGTGACAACGAAGGACACTGATACATCACAGTCAGTGCCCTTGGTCACAACTACTACTCCTCAAGATCCAGAGGGAAACAAACAACCCGCCGGTAGGGGGAGCGCCTTCCACATCGCCAAGGATGACATTAGCCAATCCAAGCCTTTGTCGGAGGGCACACCGTCGATCCCAAAGACTCAAGGGGAAACAAACAACCCACTGATAGGGATACAACAATCACTGACTCTGCTAAAGGCACTGGGAAAAACCCATCAGTGTCTCAAGGGTCAATGGGGGACAAAGACTCGGAGGGACAGGAACAACCCGCCGATACGGAACCCAAAACCAATCCTGACTCCAGAGAAGACACTGGGAAACTCCCTCCAGTGTCTGAGGGGTCAAAGGGGGACAAAGACTCAGAGGGATCAATACCACCCGCTGATATGGAACCCATCACCACCCCATTGTTGACTATTGCTGATGTTGCTGGGATATTATTTTCTGATGATGAACATGCTGACAGTGAAGATGCTATTCTATCAGCTGGAGAAGATATGGACACTGATGTTCAAACTGAACAAGAACATCTGTCTGATCCGAAAGAGCCTAAAAAGTCACCATTCCAGCCTGAAAACAATGACTCTGACTCTTCATCCTCCAGTTCTGATGAATTCAAGCAGTATGACAATGTTCTTCCTCTGACTGAAAGACAGCTTGTTATGTGGATTACTAGAGCTTCAAGGAAGCTGTATTCTGGGGTCACTGATCAATTATGGGATCAACACACTGAAGCTGCTGCCAGTTATGCTGATCTTAAATCCGATGTGCTCACCTTCAATGAAAATGTTCACGAACACCGGGATCTTATGTACGAACAACTTCATACACTGGATGCTAACCTGAGTAAACTTCGCGAGTATATTCTGAGGAATGGTGTAGCAATTGATGATATCAAGAATACTGTCAAGGAGGACCCAACACTTAATTCTCAGGTGCTGGAAGCCACTGAAGTTTACATAAAGAACTCCTCCAGTCTCACTGCCCTGATTGATATGCTCAAGTCGGCCAATGTTCAGGGTCTTCAAAGTTCAGTTCAGTCCCTTTAATCTACACTGGGTTCTCTTGATGCTCAGGTGGCCAATCTGACTAAGGCATCATCCTCAATGGCCTGGAATCTTGGGCCTCGACTGACAGCCTTGGAATCATCTCATGCCAATTTGCAAGAAAAGGTCACCGGCATTCAATCAGATACCTCAGATATGAAGGCAATGATCACTGAAATCTATCAGGCCTTCAAGGGTAAAGCAGCTCCTTCCCCCTCAGCACCCACTCCAACTCTTGCCTTCACTAACGCTACGGCAACAGTTGAGGGAGAGAACACTGCTGAAGAAACTCCTCTTCACACTGAGGGGGAGCCAACACCAACAGTACCTGTTACTACAACATCATCATCTCCACCAGTCTCAGCAATACCCATCTCATCGGTCCCACCACCAACATCAACAACAACAACAACACTGACAGTTATCACACCTATCATGACAACAACACCACCCCTGGTAGCATCTTCTTCTCCAGGTCATGATAAAGGAAAAGGCATCTTGCAAATATCTGAGCCTGAAAAGATACCCTATAAGATCGGCAACACTGAATACTTGCTCACTCCGCAACAGCTAAGTAAATATCTTGCACAGGAAGAAAAGAAAAAGAAACTTGCTGAGGAGGAAAGGAGGAACAGAGAAGCACTGGCAAAGGTAGTCACCGAAGAAGCTGAGAACATGGGTTTAGATGCTAAGAAGCTCCAAAGAGGTCAGGCAGGACAAAAGTTCAAGGAGGCTCAGGCTGCTCGGATGGCTGAAATGAGAAAGCAGCTTGAAGCAAAGAAAAGGAAAGCTGAAGCCACCAGGCAAGAAAGGATTGACCATTACAACTGGACAATGACAAGCCGAAGGAAGCCTGAAAAAATCACTGATGTCAAAATCATCCCCAATTCCAAACCACTGGCAATGAATGTCTACAAGGGGGGATGATAAGAGACATTTCGAGATTCATGATCCTTTAACGTTCACTGACTTTGGGATCACTGAACTCGATGAACTAGGTCCAATTATTGAAAAGAAGCAGAATAAGGTGGTTAAGGAGCTGATGAAGACACTCAGTAAATGTTATGAAAGACTGAGGGATGCACCAACTCAACTTGGAATTCAGCCTGCCTTAACAGCACCTCAAGAATCTTAACCACAATCATCCATTGGGAAAAGAAAGAGGGTTGAGTTCCAGCCTGAGATAAAAGTGCCTGGTTTCGAATGCAACAGGGAGCTGCCTGAAGGTGTTAAGTTTGTAAACTGTCTGGTGATTGAAAAGCCTGAAAGAGGGCTATTTTTCGTTGATGAGTATGGAAACCCAGCGTTCCAAAGGTGGAGCGATATTGATAAAGCAGGAGTGGCAACAATGCTGAGCTACATACCTGTGGCTTCTCAAATTCATACTCCTGCAAATATCAAGTTCTGTGCTGACTTAAATGCCAAGATAAAAGATCACCCCGACAGGGAAACATTGATCTCAAAGAAAGTCAAGCTTGAAGCACTGGGAATCCATCTAGACTGACATCATTCTATTCTCTTGTACTAGTGATAGGAACCATGTAATGGGATCAATAAACGATGTATGTTTTTGTTAAATACTCAGTGTTCCTTATTGTATTCATTAGTACATTCAGTGTAAGAAGAAGCCATTTGCTCACTTACACTGATCAAACACTTAGGCTATTTGTATATCCAAATAGGGGGAGACTGTTGGGTTCAGTAAATACACAAACCCCTTAATCTAGGATTTGAATAGAAAATAACCTAAGTGTTTTATCCGTTAAACACTATCAGGTCACTGAGTGCATAGTCTTTCAGTGAGTCATCTTCAGGATACTTAGTATGAGGCATAGAAGAAGCCTCTCCACTCAGTAAGGCGGAACTTAAAGGGTGAAGACTAAGTCAAGAAGAAGATGATGGATTCAGTGAGTGATGACAATAACTCACTGAATCCCTAAGACTCATCTCCAATTGTTAACACTGAAGACAAACTGAAGGAAGAGACTGAAGGCTATGAAGACTGAAGAATGAGCAGGACTAGGCGGGAAAAGTTTACCGAGATAAAACTAAGTCCCCAAATGTTTACCCAGATAAAACTAAGTCCCTATCTACTAAAGCCATATCTTCCCATTTATAGTAAGCGGCGATACTAAAGGATTCTCTGTTATGGAAAGAAGCTTCGCCGCCTACTATAAATAGCAAGGTGAACAGTAACCGAATATATCAATATTCGTGTTTGCTGTAATCTATGTTTTTGTCTTCTAGGTTAAAGTTAATAACCATACTTGTATAAATAGCATAAGTGAGTGAGTGAAAAGTTTAAGCTTGTGAATTGTAAAAACACACACACACAAGCCAACTTTTCACTCATCCAAATACAACTTTATCCTTGAGATAGCTCAGTGGGTTCTAAGAGTTGTGCTCAGACTTAGCCTGAGCTTAGAGAGGAGTCACCCCAAACTTTGTCATTTCAATCCCAAGTATTATTCCGCAAGTACTTGGGTAACGTATTCTTTTGATTTATTTCTAATAAGAATATGATGCTGAAAATTACTTTGTGTGTTTTACTTATGTTAATTTCAGTCATTATTCACAGTTAAATTGTTTTAAGTACTTAATTGTTTTTAAACGATAGTGAATAGGGAACAACACATTCTCTCCAATCCTTGGAATCCGGAGGGCACAAGTTAGGTTCTTTCAGCAGGAGGGTCATAAATCTTCTGCAAAGATTTCCTGCGCCTTTTATTAGTTGATGCTTATCGTTAACATGAAACATGATCTTCTCACCTTCATTTAGTTTATACACTTGTTTGCATGTTATTTTCTGTATCCTCAAAATCTTTCCATGTTCATCTACATCATACAATTGACAGCAGATTCATCAAATAAAAAGTTAAAAATTGTTGAACCAACATACATTATCCCAAATAAAAAGTTAAAAATTGTTGAACCAACATACATTATCCCACAATCATTTGCGACGATAAACAAACATTCGTGATAGTAGTACAATAAATGTTTTACATGTATCGTCACTACTTATGCATAAGTTCATAATCCACTATTAGAGAAATATTTTAACATACCTATTACTTCAACCTCGTACAACAACTTCCTCTGATAATCATCAACTTCATCATCTTCATCTACTTCATCATCTTCATCGACTTCATCAGCTTCATTAACGTCATTTTGTTCATTGTCCAAAAGAGACGAGGATGATGCCGAGGTCTGGTGCAAAGTTGGTTCATATGGAATTGGGTGGGACTGCACGGATTGTGAATGAGTAGAAGATGACCGGGACGCAGCGTTTGTATACAGAGTAGTTTGGAAAGGAGGACGAACATGGGTATTGAGGAGAGATGATGAGGACATAGAGTTTTGGTTAATAGTAGTTTGGAAAGGAGGTAGGACAGGGATGTTAAGGAAAGATGATGAGAATGAAGAGTTCTCATGAGCAGTAGACAGAAAAGGAGCTCGAATGGACGTGTTATAGAAGTTTTCATGTGATCCTCTATAGGTTTGCGGATGTGGTTGATTGGGTATGGGAAGAAATGAGGACTGTTTTTCATGCTCATAGGAAGGCATCGTTGACTTCATTGAATATTGATGTAAGGAAGTATTTTGTGCATAAGTTTTGGAATGTTGCTGCATAGTTTTTTTTAGATTTGGACATCTTCTAAACTATTTTAGAACAAAACAGATATATTGTTAACATAAACTGGACATTATAAATAGAAAAATAATCAATATAGAAAATACATAATTCAGTCAAGAAAACTATTTCTTATGATACCTTGCCCACACATACATAAGAGTATACTACTCACATTCTACTTGGTCAATAGCATTTGTATGATCCATATTTACAGAATGCATACGACTTACAAGAATTGGACATATATTTACAGAGATTGCATCTAGGCTATTACATTAATCATAAGCATTCACAAATCTTAAACTCATTCTGCAGCATACACACATTCATAGATCATGCAAAACAAGCGATCATAGATGAACCATTTACAGCAACAATATCTAAACAAAGTTGTGGTTTTGCAGGGTGTTAGAAGAGAGTTCATGCAAGAACATTAAACAAAGCGTTTACCAATAACCAGCCAACTCATTAAATAAAACAACTGATAAGTGTGAACTCGTCTTACTTAACAGAGGACATTGAAAATGGGTCAGAAGGTAGTGGTCCTGTTTATATTCCACTTAAAGAGTCGATTGGTCACACTGGAATTGAAGTTGCAGCTGGTGCCTTGTTGGGCTTACTTACAAGCTTAGCAGTCTACTCATTTTGATGTTCTTAGCGTTTTTCAGGTTCATTAGTCTTATCATATTTATACTTCCGATGAAAACGTTGAGACATAATAAAGTTATAGGTACCACTTACCACTACCAAAATTGTTATTATATGTTCTATAAGTTGTACAGATTGACAAACGTTTTCCATGTTTGCTATTGCAATCATATAAAGAACATGGTTTCAGAATTTAATTAAACTAGTTGTACACAGTTGATAAAGGATAAAAGATAGTAAGGAACAATTTAGTCAATAAAATGAAGATCTTAACAATTACTAAGCCAATTAAGAAGCGAGTAAGAGCTAGCACTAACCAAATTAGGATGACAAAGTTGGTCTTGAAAAGCTCTTTAATATCTTCTCTAGCACTAACTGCCTTCAATCCTCTCGGCAACAAACAGATTCAATCAACTTCACAGAAATATTATTTCTTAGGTTGAACACACATTATTGAGCTTCAAAACATCAAGTGTGAAACAAACTCAGGGATAAGTACATAATCTCATAAATTAAGTAAACTGAGAAATACTAGTGTCAACTATGTACAAATATAAATACTATTATCGGGTAATAGACCTGGTTTAACTGGTTTTCACGCATATCAAGAACTTTATTACACAACCCTTTGAAAAATGAGCATAAATCAGAAACCACTTTCACAACTCGAGACTGTGATCTTGAAAACATGGAAGCCCTCAAAGCAATCGGCAAAATGTCTTGCATTAAAATGTGACCATCGTGACTCTTAAGGTTTATAATCTTACGATCCTTTAAGTTGACACCCCTTGAAATATTTGAAGCATATCCGTCGGGAACTTTAAGATTTTTTAAAATCTGCAAAAAGTTGGACTTCTCTACACTAGTCATAGTGTAGCAAGCCGGGGGTAGGTATGCCTTTATGTTAGGACCATTTTCACGGTGAAGCTCATGCCTGATTCCCATTTCCATGAGATCCTTGCGACTGTTTTCATTATCTTTAGTCTTCCCATCCAAATTTAATAAAGTCCCAAGCACATTTTCACAAACATTCTTCTCGATATGCATCACATCTAAGTTATGTCTAAGTAAATTATACTCCCAATATGGCAATTCAAAAAACACACGTTTCTTTTTCCACAACAGTTGCTCACGATCAATATCTTCTTCTATGACATTCTCTGCATCCTCAAATGCACTCTCGTCATTTGTTGCCTCCACTGTATGAAGATGCGCATTGGTAGAACAACATGCACCATCCCTTGTCCTCTTTTTCGATGAGTTATCTGGCTTTCCATATTTAAACCTACCGCCACTTATTTGTTTCAAAATATCAGATCCAGTCAATTGAGTAGGTGGACCCTCCTTCTCGAGTGTACCATCAAATCGATCCTTTTGTAATCGAAAATTATGATTTTTCTCTAACCATCTGCGATGTCCCATATAACAAAATTTTCTCCCATGTTTTAACCAAGTTGAACGAGTGGAATCTGCACAAACTGGGCATGCTACGCGACCCTTAGTGCTCCAACCTGATAAGTTAGCGTAGGCTGGAAAATCGTTCACGGTCCAGAGAAGTGAAGCTTTTAACTTGAAGTGTTGTTGAGAAAAAGCATCATAGGCATCCACACCGGCCCATAACAATTCAAGCTCACGTATTAGAGGTTGGAGATAAATGTCGATATCATTTCCAGGTCCTTTCTCCCCTGGAATGATGGATGAAAGAATGACAGGTTGTTTTTTCATGCATATCCACGGAGGTAAATTGTAAGGAGTCAACAACACGGGCCATGTACTATATGTTTTACTCATTATGCGAAAAGGATTAAACCCATCACTAGCAAGGCCAAGCCTAACACTACGAGGATCGGATGCAAACTCGGAATATCGAGCATCAAATGCCTTCCAAGAAAGAGCATCTGCCGGGTGTCTTAACTTTCCATCTTTTGTTCGACCCTCGTCATGCCACCTCATTTCCTTTGCTGTTTTTTCACACATGTATATCCTTTTCAGCCTTGGAATCAACGGAAAATAACGCAAAACCTTTTCTGGCTTATTAGGCTTTCTAGATTTTGAACTCTCCCCTACTTTATCACCTATACTAGATTTATATCTTTGAGCTTTGCATATATGACATGATTGTTGATCTTCTCTTATCCCAATAAATCATGCAATCATTGGGACATGCATGAATTTTCTCGTAGCCGAGCCCAAGATCTGTAGTTAACTTTTTGGCTTCACTAGCAGATGATGGTAACGATGTAAGATGAGGAAATGCATCCTTGAAAAGCTCTAGCAACATGTTGAAGCATTTATTAGATATGCCACCGATGCATTTTACATGGTATAAGTGTAGAGTGAAGGAAAAGTTTGAATACTTGCAACCAAGATATAACTCTTTGTCACATTCCTCTAAAAGCCTTTTGTAGGTAATATCTTTATCAACATGATCAGAACTTTGTGTAGTTTCTTGATCAGATTCATTAATATTCCCTTCGAGAATGGAAACACTTTCGTGCGTGTTATCCAAAGGCAAGTTTCTTACACCTAAAGCATCCCGAACTAGGCTTCTTATGTTATCTTCACCAACCGAAGTTTCATGAACAATACTTGGATGAGAGTGTTGTGAAGGTATAGAATTCTCTCCATGAATTGTCCATGTTTTGTACCCCAGTAAAAATCCATATTGCAATATGTGTACATGAGCAGCATCGAGCGCCTTCCGCTTACACAAACAACATTTAAGGCATGGACATGCAATTTTTCCTCTTATACTTCTAGCACTAGCAAAATCTATAAAACACTTAACTCCATCTTTAAAAGTCTTACTTCCAATATTAGCTTTGATCCAAATTTTGTCCATTAATTCAACTTACCTAGAAGAGAAAACTACAATTACCACAAAACAGTCACATGCAACAGACTTATGAGCACTCAAACTAACGATCCAAGTACCTGATTCTAAATATTCACACGGCAATTAGAAAGAAATTATAAAAAGTTATATGCTCAGCACAAAAACATCGAGACCACTCAACTTCAACATAACATGTACTTCAATTACACAGCTATGTGCAAATGGTCAGCACAAGCACAAGAAGCAGCTTATCACAACTACCCAAATCATAACTACCCAAATCAAAAACCAAGAGCCCCTCTCCTGGCCACACACCATAATGCCTTTAAAAGTTACAAGACTAGAACTCAACAAGCTGATTGATCTTACATCATTTAGCACCATAACAAGCCTGTTGTCCTCTTACTTCAGTTTCTTGTTGTCATTTGATCACTCAAATTAGCAAAATAAAGAACAACTATTATCAGAGCACGAGGCTAATGCAGAACACAACAAGAATTAACACTGAGGTTTTAGTGTTTCATAAAAATCAGAACAGATGAAATGCTAGAGGCCATGTCACTCACAAGCTGAAAACAACCTTTATACACCTCAAATTCATGATTTGCATGAACAATCACACGAAAGCTAAAAGAGTGATTGTTTTTTGTTTTCTTTTATGTGTTCGTAAATTTGTACATTCACTTTCAAGATCTCGAATTAAAGTAATTGTGTCCCCAGCTTCAACTCGTTCCACCCATTGAGACATCCCATCCCATTTCCACATAAAAGAAAATAGCTAAGTGTATCTCAAACTGAGATTTGGAAAAGCCATATTATGTATCTTTTATCAACATATACAGTAATAGCATAACAAGTGTCCCTAAATATGTATGTTTATGTATATATAAGTCAAGAAGCATATTCCAGAAATGCGGGAACCAGTAAATGCAAAAAAATGAAATCATATAATGTAAATGCAAAATGATCCGAAGATTGAGGATAAGTGAAAAAATGCTTTTACTGTTTAGCAACCAACATACCAATTGCAGATTTATCATTCCACATTTCACATAGAAATCAAACAGCAGACTTGAGATAGATAGATAGATCACATCATATATTCACATCACAATTAAAAAGGGACATCATAAACCACCAACAAATGGCCTAGTCCTCACTGGTCAGGCACCTAACCTCCTCACAACGGAGTCTACAGATCAAAGGTCACTAGATACACATATGCGGGTGGCCAAAGGGATACCTCAGTTGAAGCGCGTATATCTTAGTCAAAGATTTGCCCTCCTAAGCAGGGTGCGTTCAATTTAAAGGGATGCTCACACGTAATACAATAAACTTATAACAGCAAAATCACTAAGGGTGTGTTTGTATTTTGAATAAACTAAAGTGACCTCTTTCGCTAAAAACTATCATAACTACCCAAATCAAAAACCAATAGCATGTGTGCATGACTTAGTAATATAAACAACAGATTGACATATTCTATTCATGCCCTGAATTTACGGTTTCCTCAGAGAACTCATTCAATTGAACATTCCAACATTCTAGGTGAGCAGATTTTGATGAACGTCGTAAATAAAATGTGATCTGCCATAAACACGTTACCTATTTCCATACAAACTTTCAGGATCTAAATGAATTCCTACGAAAGCACACCTTACCATTATTGAGCTCACTTTTCTAGCATAAATGAGTTAACCTTTAACACCTTCCATCCCGACTAAACTAAAATACTCTATTTCGTTAACAACAATCATAATACGGGAAGCCATAACTTCAGTCACAAAATCAATACCAAAACATGAAAATTAACACAAATTGCACAATATAAGCTAAATCACAAAATCCATAATAGTCACATAAGTCGAACAAATTTTTTTCTAAAAATGGATTCAACCTAATTAATCACATTAATGATAGGCATAACTTCAGCAACTACGATATACATTAGCTCTAAAATAAAAAGTAACAATCACAACCTGATAACATATAATCAATCACATTCACAATAATCAACTCACATATCAAGTATCATGTCGCCTACAATCAGCTCACAATAATCGCGACAAATAAGCATCGATAAAATTAAGCATCTAACCTTTAAATTGCCGTCAAATAAGCTAAATGTCAATAAGCTAACCGTCAACAACCGTCAATAAGCTAACCAGCTAACCATCAATAAGCTAATCGTCTAATCCTGCTTATTATCACTAACCGTCGAATCTGATAATAAGCTCAACAACCGTCATACTGAAACCCTAAATGAACTGATGTAACGAATTTGGGGATTTTTTTATGAGTTTATGAGGGAGATTGAATTTAAGTAATGAATTTAAGTGAGATTGAATTTGGGGATTTTTTTATGAGTTTAATAAACTTTTATTTATTTAGAATGTGTAAAAATGATTAAGTTGGTTATAATGAAGGATTATACATGTAAGGTGGATATAGTAGAAGGATAAAAAAATGTAATTTTAAATGAAAGTCCACACTTTTTTTTGTGTAATTTTATTTATTAGTTTTGTAAGGAATTTTTTGGTTAAAAGTCACGTGACTATGTGTGGACAATTTATTTGTCACATGTGTAAGTGTGATTGATTTTTTATACATTTATAAATGTGTAAAATTCAGAAATTTTTACAGATTTATTCAAGTGTGGAGATATAAATGTGTACATTCAGTCTTTTTTTGTAGTGTAATCACAACAGTTGCATTATTCATGTTCTACCTGGATTTTCTATCCATGACAAGCTAATGAGGTTTATTAAAAAAAAATAATAAAAAAAAAATAAAAAAAAATAAAAACCTTAACTGAACTCATCATATATTCATATTTGATTATACATGGAGAAGGCGTTTCAAGGGAAGAAGAGAGAGCAAGGGTGACGAAAGAGCTTGCTCCAAATGTTGCGACCACGAAGAAGGGGAAAAAAGTGAATGGCAACGAGATCGAAGAGTTGGAACTCTTCGTAAAGAGAAGAGTCAAGTTTCTTACTGATTTGTGTAAGGGCTTAACTAGTTATTGCTTTTCCGTAGCATTCGGCTCTTTGTATGTTGAACATTTATATTGTTGCATAGAAACTTGATCGCCATGAAACTTACTGTCCAATACTTTTAGGAAAAGAATCATATACATATTATTTCTCGAAAGGACGAAAGCAATATGACGATAACAATGGCCGTAGATAATGAAGAAGGTAAACACGCTGATTATTCGTATTCATAAGCTCAATCCGATACAAAATCACGACGTACAGTTACAAAACATAATTCTAAAACTTAGGCACTAAAAACAGCTTGTCAAGAAATTAAACGAGAAAGTATAGCACAGAAGCCATAAAAGATCCTAAGAGCACGGGTGCTTCATGCTTGAAACCAAGTGAACCAGTTGTAGATTGAGACGACGTTGTTGTCCCTCCTGTTGTTGGAGAAACCGTGCTTGAAACATTATTAAAAATCGCAGCATCGGGTGAATTTGGTGGTAACTTCAAAAGCTCTGCAATTCAAAGAAGCACAACATTACCAACCGAAAACAGAACTACTATGTCCCAAAAAAGCATCGACACGTACATATTATCGTGTTACATCAATAGATTGTCGTAATCGACAAAGATTATGAACAACTAAGATGCAAGGACATTCTTGGTCACATGAAAGTTGATATATAGTACATGTGATGGCATCAATAGAGTTAATATTTGACCAAACAAACCATTAAGACATACAACTACTACCAGCATTTACACTGTATCTATTGCTTCATTAAAAGCCATCAATTTCGGTTCGGTACTTCAATGTCGATCAGCCCGAAGTAGCAATTTCGGTTCGGTGTTAAATTTGGGTTCAGTTCAGTTCGGTAAAAGACTAAAAGATAGCTTTTACGTGGTATATTCGATAAAACAATATTGAAATTTTGATCAAACTGAAACTAAAACTATAATTCCAGCTAATGACCCTAAAAATTACAACGATCCTAGAATTACAACGACAATAATTGCTAGTTTCGACCAAAACAAACCTAAAACTCAAGTAGATTTAGTATACATGTCGAGACTAGATATATATGTGATATAAGCTACTACCATCTACCTTTTTAGTACCATTTACAAAATAACATAAATAGCATTTTTACCATTATAACATACTATCACGCTATAAAAAGTTATAAGTAACGATAACAACACCTCGATAATTTTTCAAGAACCGTACGACATACTAATAATAGAATTCGAGAAGTATCGGAGGCTCAAAGTTAGGCCTAATTTCGTGTCTAAAGCAACAAGTCGGTTATCATTACTTGTAACAAAAGACTTAGGGCCTAGGGGTGTTCGTTTCAGCTTATATAGCCGACTTATGGCTTATTTGGTTTTGAGCTTATGTTTTATAAGCTCACTTTTGTTGCTTATTTTGCAACTTTTTGGCTTATATAGGCTTATTATGACATAACAATGAGCTAGTACAAGGCACAAAATTCAACCTAAGTTTAGGCCTCTCAATCATTTTTCTTAATTCATACTTTTATTTCTTTTAGAGTAAATTGCATTTTTGGTCCCTAAGGTATGGCCAAATTGCAGGTTTCGTCCTTAACGTTTTGAAAATGCAGTGGTAATCCTCATTTTGAATGTTGTTGCATGTTTGGTCCTTAAATTGCAGATTTGGTCCCTAAAAGTTTAAAGTTTCCGTTGCATGTTTGGTCCTTAAGTTGCATATTAGGGACTAAAAATGAAATAAAACCTTCAAAATAGGGACTATCGTTGCACTTTCGAAACGTTAAGGACAAAAACTACAATTTGGCCATACGTTAAGGACCAAAAATGCAATTTACTCTTTTTTTACTAACTATATAAGCATAACCTATCTCACTATCATTGGTAAAATATCCATAACTATGTTGTAATTAACCTAAATGGATCCATGAAATCTTAGGATTGAAATCATATGTATACATAAAAAAAAAAAAAAAAAAAACATTAGCATAAAAACACAAATAAAATGTAAATAAACAAAACTATATAAAGAGTTAAATTTAAGATATCTTACTTGGGCAATCACTAATACTTGCATTAGCAATCTTACAAGCCGAAGGCAACTGAAGAAGCTTACTCTCTTGAATATTCATTTGCTTAAGAGCTGGATTAGTCCCATTATGAATTTGTTGTATCAAGAAACACAAACATGCAGGATTACTATTTTTCATTTGCGTAACCGAGTCACAACATTTCTGTTGCGGTGTCGACTCTTTGCCAGAGGCAAAGGCGACACATGTCATCACCTGCGGTAGCTCTTTCGTGCAGTCCTCCGCTAGAGAGGACTCTGCAGCAGAAGCAACACCGCAGGTGCATGATATGATGCAAAGTATAGTAGCCAAGGCTAAAAAATATTTTTTCATTGCCATGATATGATAGAAGTGTTTTTTTTCTAAGGCATGTAGGGGTTTGTTGATGATTTATAGATGAAATAGTGACATAAATTTAAATTTTCAACTTATTTTTATTTTTATAGAATTGATGAGGGTAGTTGGGGGTTAATTTAAGTGATGAAAATAAAGACAATTGCAGCTGCAAAGAGGCATGGTTGTCTGGTTGAGTTTAATTCGTATAAATACTCCCGAGGAACCGAATTTAAGGATGAAAATAATGTCTATGTAATTTTGGTTTAATGCTTTTTATAGAGTGTCTTTTTTAAGTAGGAAAAAGGAAAATGATGGGATTTTAAAAAAAAAAAAAATATCCATTCCATTTTTAAGAGGAATCCTTAAAAAGTTGTGAATTGATGAGTATAACCAAGGCTGTCAAGATCTCGTGTAAACTCGTAGGATCGTACGAGTTTACGTGTTTACTAGCTAAAACCGTGTAAGATCGTATATGTGGTAGGATCGTAAGTAAGATCGCAGGATCGCACTTAAGATCGTAGGATCGACACGCGATCCGAGTTAACTTTTTTTTTTTTTTTTTTTTTTTTTTTTTTTTTAACTTTTTCTATCTTTTAAGTCCATCTCACTTGATTAGGCCAAAAAACAAACGTGTTTTACTAATTTCTAATAAGTAAACCACTGATGTTTCATTTTCTAACTAGCTTATAGTTTATAGATAGTTTTCTACTTTTCTAAATAGATTATGATAGTCTAAAAGTGTTTAATAATCCATTTTACTTTACTTCATTGTGATCACACTAATCAAATGGTATGTTTTGAAATGCCACTAATGAAATATTTGTTTCCTTGAAATCATGTAGATGACTTGTATGTTTTGAGACATTTATGACTCATGTTATGTGATATTATTCCACTAATCATTAATTTAACGATTAAAACTTGAAATTTTTGTGTTTTATTATTATTTTGATGTTTGAAATTTAAACTTTGTCATTTTCAAGAGGATATTATATGAATTTATCTTTAACGTTGAGTAGAAATGTAAAACAGTTTGACTCGTTTAACATTTGTTTACAAATTATGACAAATTGGTAGGATCGTAGGATAGCGATCCGATCCTACGATCTCGATCTTGCAAAGACAAAAATGATCCCACGCGGGATCACGATCTTGACAGCCTTAAGTATAACATCAGTCATTATCCATTACATAAAAAATAGTTTTGTCAATTCTCCTGGTCCAATGAAACACTAATTGAAGTGATTAAAAATCAAAAACTCTTAACTTTTTATCTACAAAATCTCTCTATTTTAAGAGGAATATCTTTTATGTACAGCCTAACATGTCATGTTTTAAAGATGTGGCAACAATAACTAATAGGATGAAAGCTAAAGATACGCAACGTACTTTTAAAAAAAAAACACATCTACGCAATGTACTTTGTTAAGTGTCAAAGTTAGCTAACATACTTTCAAATTTTTTTCGATCTAGCTAATATGACCTGTTTATAGTAGGTTACCAGGTCACCTTTGATAAAAATTTGCGCAGTTAGTCCTAGATGATAACGATCGTTAGCTAAATTATAACGACGGTTAAAAAAAAAAAAAAAAAAAAAATCTTAAAATTTAAAAAAAACGTAATGATTTTTAAAATTTTTTTTTTTTAAAAAGTAAATTTTTTTTTTAAAAAAAAACGTAAATTTTTTAAAAAAACATAAATTTTTTAAAAACATAAATTTTTTAAAAAAACGACGTAAAATTTTTAAAATTTTTTAAATTTTTTAAAAAACGAAAATTTTTTTTAAAAACAAACGTAAATTTAAAAAAAAAAAACGTAAATTTTTTTCAAAAAGAACGTACAAATTTTTTTTAAAGTTTATTTTATTATTATTTTTTTAAACGGTCGTTATCATCTAGGACTAACTGCGCAAATTTTTATCAAAGGTGACCTGGTAACCTACTACCAACAGGTCATATTAGCTAGATCGAAAAAAATTTGAAAGTATGTTAGCTAGCTTTGACACTTAACAAAGTACATCGCATAGATGTGTTTTTTTTAAAAAGTATGTTGCGTATCTTTAGCTTTCACCCTAACTAATAACTAAAGAACATACAAGTAATTTAAATAGTTATTTTTTTCGCCACTCAACTCAAAAACATAATTGATACTCCTTTTGTTGTAAAATTATTGTCCCCATTTCCATTAAAAGATATCTTAAAATAATAGTTTCCTTCTTGTTAAAAAAAAAAAGAAAAAAAAAATGTTTAGTGAGTAAGGATAATATTTGATTGGTTGAAAAGTGTAGTGGTCACACTTTTTTAACTATGTATACTTTGTTTGTGGACAATAATTTCGAATAAAATGAGTAGTTACTTTACTTTTTCTTTCCTCGATCTCAAGAAAATACCAATTAACAATTCATTTATTTTTTTATTTTTTTATTTTTTTTTTCCCCTTTTCTATCATTTTTTCTTTTTCTTTACCTTAAAACTTGAGAACAGATGTTCTCGTGACATCCACACCGTGAAAATCCAAGTCACAAGTGACCACCAAAACATATACCACAAGTTATGGCCAAATTGCATATGTTTGGTGACCGACTCATCAAAATGAGGTGCAAAAAACGTGGACTCATTTTAAAAAAGAAAATGTTTTTTTTATTTGTTTTGTGAGTGTGTGCGGGATATTTAGTGGAGTATTTGTATAAAGTAAGTATTTTAATGAAATGTGAGATGAAGGTGACTAAAACGGGTGAAACTTGACCTACGACGACCGAAGAACCTCTAAAAAAACAGAGGTGTCACTGATGTGGATAGTGAGCAATGTACCGCTCCCTTTAGCCTAACGTCACACAAACTCGATCCTATTATAGAGCTTTCTCTTATACATAGATAGGTTGACGTGTCAAATTCATAGTTGTTCACTTGTTCGCGCAAAGTATATTTCCTTAACATTTAGAATTTTAATATATTTCTTTAGTTTTGTGAAAGAAACAATGACAAGCACATGAAATAATTGAAGTATGAAATAGACCACGCCTCCAACTTGTCAATTATTTGTTCAAACGCGTTATGTTTCAATGAACTAGTCTAAATGCTTATTTAATAAAACGGCAGTCGAGCTATAGAGTTAAGTGGCTAGTTTTTAATGCTAGCAAAATGGTAAAATTAAACATGATAATATATTGGGACCATTTATTTATTAACTTTACGTAATAATAATGGAATTAACTAACAACCAGAAACGACGTGATAGCCCTAGGGGTGTTTTTCTTTTCGTTACACATGTAACATGTTTCTTGATATGTGTTGATACATTATATATTGTTTAGTTTAAATTTGAAATTTAACAAAAGAAATTTTGGTTTATGTTGAATCACTAAAACTTTATGATTTGAGAGATAATTAAGTTTAGAGCTCACGGCGTCGTTGGCTGTTGTCCATCACGCCAACCCATAAGACAAGTGTATAATGTGACAAACACATCCGACCTCGTGTCATAAAGTCTGGCGCCGTACCCAATAACCGAGCAACAAAAAAAAAAAAAAATCTTATTTTAAAGGTTACGTGTGAGTCATGCCGTCATGGTGTCGTATAGCTCCAGTTTTTGGAGAGATGGTTTTTTTTGGTTTAGTTATAGGTTCATGTGTTATATGAAAAAGTGTTGCGATAGCATCACTTTTTTCTATATAACACAAGCCTCTGGCTAGGAACCTGGTGCTCTAAATATTTCAAAAAAATTACTTTTTAGAACACCAAAACTCCTAGTGAAGTAACATGCATAAAAGATGGCATGCTCAAAGTTATGTGCATGAGTGTATTTTGCGTATATGTAAATGGGGAATTGTGAGTGATTGCTGTACGATTAAAGGTAACATGCAAGTAAAAAAAGATAAATACTTACTTCGTCTCATAATAATAGTTCATAATTGTTTTCTATATTAAGAAAAAACAAAAGAATTTAGTGAAAAATATTTATTTGATTGGTTGAAAATAAAATTGGTCACACTTTTTATTAAAAGGTGTATTTTTTGTCTTTTAATAATAATTTTAAGACGGTAGAAATAATATTTGTGTCTTCCTTTAGTAATAGTACGTGTACATTTCACGACCCCATATTTACAAATTACAATAAAATGACAGTTTGAATTTTGCTCAATTTATTGAAGATGGATAGGTTAAAAATTTTGATATGGATATATCATAGACTGGATGATAATGCCTATCGAGATGGTGAAAAATACCTAGTCATTTGTTGTTATTTATTACTCACCACTCCAAAAGATAATTGTAGCACTTTATATCGCCTTATCGACAGATAATAGTACACGACTATACTGCAAAAGGATCACACGTACAGGCTTAATTATTAATGTCTACAATAGTACAAAAGGATCACGCAACCAAAATCATTATTGACTAGGGCTGACCAATTCCGACCGACAACCGACGATCGACCGATGCCCAACTCTGACCGACAACGACCGATACAAACCGACCTTAACTTGAGTAGGGACTCGGGATGGGTTTTCACACGCCTTCGGGGACTGGGGGTCGAGAGTCGATTGTTTCGATAACACACAAGAAAACCATACAAAGCGGTTTGTTTCGTGACTCGGTCGGATTCGATTACCCGAACTAGAATCGGGTCGGGATTCGGTTAGAATTTTCAACCTTGTCAGTTTCGGGACGGGTCGAGACGGGTCGGTTTCGGCCCGATACTCGGCCTTATTATTGACACATGCTTAGTCTAAGTTCAAATTCAACTTGTTGATATGAGTAATTAATGTACTACTTTTTAACCGTCAACAACATAGAAGTGGCACGTGTTGAAGTAATTCCTTGTGAGGCGATAAGATGTCGAAAGTATCCTCCGATTTTGGTTCAGTTGGTCCGTCAAATACATGAAGGGGTGTAACAAACGTGTTAACCTCGCCTTAAATGTGACCTTAGGATTAAATTTTGGGGTGAGAGTAAGTATTGATTCAACCAGGAGGGGGAAATAAGTAAATGCGTGTGTGAGTGCACTAAATTCTACTTGATGTGAGTAGTTGTGGTGGTATTTATATGAGAAAAATACCAAAAAGGTATAATATATTTTGTTGTGTCATAAGCATGGTCATTTTTGAAAGTCATCTTCAAAATGGTTATGCTTAACTACTCAACTCCGCAACTCCTTCCAAATCTTGACACGTGTCATTTTCTTTAAAATAAAAATACATTTAATTTAATGTTTGTCTTATTATTAAAAATGCAAAAAGTCCAGAAACACTTTCAAATTAATATTTTTCTCATCTTCTTCTTCAATAAACCCACTTCATCACTATCACCCATTATTATCACCAGCCAGCAACACCACCACTCTCGGGGACTACTCTAAAACATCATTGAGCATATCGTTATTAGTGGAACCTTTGTAAACCTTGCCTTAAAAAATATCTGACAATTATGTCTCTCACATACATATACACACATGCGGACCATCATCACCACCTCCTCTATGGATCTAAACCACCGTGTCCATGTTGACCGGTGAACGGGGACCACCACCACCACCTCCAGCGGATGGCTTCACCTCTGCCAGATTACCAGCGAGCTTTACCACCATAGGTAGATCTAGTTTAAGGTTTAGTTGTAGATCTTAAGTTGTTGAATATGAACACCAAGAACTAAACTTGTTTCAAGTGTAATTTTTCATTATAGTTTAATGATCAAGATGATAGATTAAAATCTAGATAGTCACGACCCACGAGATACAACTAAAGAAATAAGTGAATGTATTTAATTTGGAATAAATGAAGATTTGAAAAGCTTACTGAATAATGGTATACTCAATGATGTTTTACAGTAGGAGTGAGCAGTCGAGAGTGCTGGTTTTGGTGGCCCCTGATAATAATGGGTGATGGTGATGAAGTGGGTTTATTGAAAAAGAAGATAAGAAAAATATTAATTTAAAGGGTGTTTTGGACTTTTTGCATTTTTAATAATGACGGACGAGCATGGATACTTAAAAAGGCTATAAATTTTATTATCATTCGAAAACCTATTTCATAAACAAATGAACCAACTGGGACCTCATTTTTATAAACTCTGATATTTATATAAATCGAATGATAAATCTTTTAAAATGACTCCATTAGAGTTCGTTTTATATTGTTATGACTATTGTGCCATGAAGTAACACAAGTTTGGATTCCGCTGCGTATCACGAAATTGGGGGTGTTACAGATTGGTATCAGAGCCACAGTTATAGAGAAACGGGTCTAATCGAGACCTAAACTATAACCACTTTTACAAACAAAACATTTTATAGCCTTTCGCCCTCCGTGCCTTCCATCCTCCAGACGATTATGTGACTTCTAGGTAGTCTATGCTACACAAACATACTAGTATATTGATATATACACTCAACATATTTTCAATCATTTTAGCTAAACGATAGACTAAACATATATGCGTTTGCCTATTCTAAGGCATTGTGCCACAATCATATTTTCTCAATCATGTATCTACTCGTGCATTTTAGGATTACGAAACTTTATCCAAGACATTGTAACTGATTACAATGGTCTTTCCTACTTCCCAGACATTGTGAGATACAATGGTCTCATTCATTTTCAAGACACTGTGAGATACAGTGGTCTCTATTACACTCTCAGACACTGTAAATCCTACAATGGTCTCTATTACATTCTCGAATCAATGAAATCCTAGAGTGGTCTCATTCATTTCTCAAGCCATTGCGAGTTACACAATGATCTCTCCATCATTTCTCAAGACATTGTGAGTTACACAATGGTCTCTTCATCTTTTCTCAAGACATTGTGAGTTACACAATGATCTCTCTATCATTTCTCAAGACATTGTGGGTTACACAATGACCTCTCCATTTTTTTTTCTCAAGACATTGTGAGTTACACAATGGTTTAAATTACTTCACAGACATTGTAAGTTATACAAAGTCTTTAAAAATTATCTTATAAACATTATATGATATTGTTTTACATGAAACCCGTCACAGTCTATCAATTTCCCTAATGGAAATACAAGAAATGGGATTTCTAAAACATAAACTGACTCATCATCTACAAAAGCTGAAGTTCAGCAACTTTCTCTACATTCATCAAAAATTCTCTTCTGAAACCTTCATTGTTAAAGGTCCGTAATGCTAGCCAAGTATGGACTATTTTAGGATTACTTAATATTTCCTTTCCACACGTATCTACCCATACTATCTTCTATGCAATGGAATGTGAAAACATAGGTTACAAGTCTTTTATGGCCAGTGACTTGCAACCTGAATGGTTTGATATCGCCTTTGCATAGTGGACAATTTCTCTAAAGCTATGGACATGTCACGAGTATACCTAATTTAGGTATTTGAAAATTTTATCGAACCTCGGCTAAATATAGTCTAGTCACCTATATTTAACCTAGGGATAGTCGAACATAGTCTGACTAACTATGTTCGACTTAAATTTTTCAAATACTGAGAATAGTTGTACTGACGTTCTTTTCAGGTTAATTTCCTACTTAAACTCGATAAACCACCGTAATTCATTAAAAAGATCTAGAGACACGATAGTGTCTTACCACTCAGCGAGATCTTAACACTTATTTATGCTACTTAATTTCATTCTTGAAAGTTTTCATTTATGAGATAATCCTAATTACTATCTTGGGATAGTCATCAAATATTCTCGCCATTTCTTAGAAGTACTAGCCTGATTAAGTTTCAAGGATATCATTCCGCCATATTCCTTTAAAATTCACTTATGATTTTAAAGCAAACTTGACATTTCTACCTAAGAATAATGGTAAACATACACTACAATCTTCTAATCATCAATATATCACATCATTATCTGAACCCCATTATAAATCAGTATGTAAACTTCACAAAGATCACGCTTCCTTTCAAACACTAGTAGTCATAAACACTATACGATATAGCCTTCATCCCGAAACCACCTAAGACATGATCAACTTTGGAAATGGTTTGGATTACCACTTGCCTCTAGCAAGACTTTCCTACAACATAATTACAAACCATTTCACATCAACAATATCTTACACATTTGATTAACAACAGTTACCCTAACAACAACAAAAACTATTCCATTTGTGGCACTACATCGATGAAAGTGTTAGTTAACCATTTGCTGAACTAAGGTGTTTAGGGATCACCCACGAAACAATTAAGGAAACCATACAAATACAAATTAGGCTCCATGTCGCACACTATTACCAGAAACAAAAAAGTTGCATAGATGTAAGGCGTTAAAATTTAACAAAAACTCTATGTTAGAAATTAAGGTTTTGTTGAAAGCCTCGATACAATAAGATATGATTCGTTTTGAGAATTGGAAAAAGCCAAACTTGAGGTATATTGGACTCAATAAGATTTTAACAAAACCCTTTAGGTTATCAACTTAAGCCACATGGTATATAATACATTTTATGACCAGAAACTTGAGAACGTAAAGATTAGAATTCGGCGCGTACATCCATATTTTCCTAGACACTTCAACATCATTAACACACATTGAATTCCGGGACGGAATTCCCTTTAAGGTGGTGAGACTGTAACAATCCACATTTTTCGGGTTACTTTTCATATTTTTGAAAGTTACTATTCACTTTTACTATTCACTTTCACTATTCATCCCGTAAATTTTTTATTTCACATTCTTGTAAGATAAATTATTTTAGTAATATCCTGAGAGTTTGACAATCGTTAGATCATTTTCGCAAAAGTTATTAAGAAAACATCGTTTTAAAGTTTCGTTTTGGTCGGAACACCATTTAAACATCCCGCGCATAACGAAAATCAACTCTGACAATTTTCCTCACATCATATTAATTTTTAGATCACTCATAATAAATTAGAAGAATTTTTAAGATTTCATTTTAAAATGTTACCAAATAAACCCTAAGCCGTACGAGACTAAACTTACGTTTTAAACAATTCTACTTAGACCCAGACTTAACCATTCCTGCACCGTGTTTTCTAAGATATTTAGACACTTTTACATTTTTTGGAAAGTCAAACATATTTCCCTCATCTGTTGACCATAAAGAAAATTAACCTTGTACGTTCTCTAGTTTTGCTTCAATCGCGTAACTTTTAGACTTCACGTATAACAATTAAGTTATCCCACGTATGACGAAAACCACATTTTGACATCTCATATTACTTTTAGACTAATTTTAGTCTACTCTAAATAAATTCACGGTCATTTCCCTGAAATTTCGTTCTTTTCTGATAAATTGTAAATTACGCTGCTTTTGACCCAGTGGTTTCCAAACTTTTAAACAAATTTTGCAACCAATGAGACTTATCACCCATTTTATATTTTTATATGGATTATAATAATGAGTTTCATCATTCCTACAAGTTTCGTATTTTTACGATACCCGGTTTTACGTTTTATGGCTTAACAACTGACGGTTGACATTTAACGGAACCAAATCATGCTCTAAACTCAAGATAATACCAAAACTATCCACCTAAGTCATCTTATCTTGTTATGGCCGACTTATGGGGGGGGGGAGTCATCATTTTGGTGGCATAATCCTAACCATGCTTCCTTTAGATCATTACATGTGTCCTAACTTAACCATGGTTAATATTTAACCCAATATATGGTTAACCAAACTTACCCTCCTATAAATAGAAAGTGAAATACATCCTAAGAACCCTCAAACAGTGATTTGGGTCGTTCATAGCACAAAACATTCATATCTTCCATAATTTGATCCATAAACTCCAAGTTTATGCAAAGAAGTTTCAAGTAGTAAGTTACTACATCAAATCTCTAGCAAGTTTAATTGATCTTCTTGAGTTTAGATCCACTCAAGTCACTTAGTACTTCATCACCAACTCTTAAAGATTGCAAGGGTGCCAAGGTGTAGAAAGCTAGCTCAATCCAAGGTCCTAAGTGTTCAATCAAAGTCCGATCCTTACTAGTTACTCCTTTCTTAATTGAAAGCCAAAAGTTGTAAGCAACTAATCACCACCATCATCTCATCTTTATTATTCATAATCTTAACAATTTCATGCTATATATATATAGTTACTATGTTGATTCATGATGTACATATACTCAATCACATGTTTTAATTCATATATTGTCGTAAAAGTAACAAACTAGTAAACTAGTCATATTCTACACGTTTGAAACCATTAAAACCTGTCACATATGGATTTTTTAACTTATATATTATTTTAGACAAGATAAACAGGTAAACATAGCAATTTGAATCACCCGAAACGGACAAACGAGTCAAAATTTATGGCCACAAGAAGTTAGCGAAACCAAAACGCCGAAACTGCCTAACACAAGCTGTTAAGCAGCTGTTCGTTTTGAAAGCGGTACTTCTGTCACAATTCTCAATTTTTGGTCATTTCTCAAAGCAATTCACGTTTCACAATTTCATCATTTATCGTAAACTAGCTTTGCGTGTTCCAAATTCAGCGAACCTTTATGGTTTAGCGGCGAATTCATGATCATATCATCACGAACATTTCATATGGACTAATTTTAGTCTACATTTCATTAGCATCATTTGCATCATGATAGTTCATTCATGACATTTCATTTCACATTAAACGCGTAATTTTATATTAAATAAACGTTATCGCGTGAGTTATTATTTTGAGCATTTAATCCGTTACTTTCAAAAATGATCCCGACATATTTTTAAACTTACATTTAGTTTATAAAAACTATATTTTGAGTTTTCCTAGTGTTTTGAATTTATTTCGTATATAAATCGTTAAAGTTATATTATTACGACACTTTTCTTAAAAATTACACGATAATGATTTTATCACTCAAATTTCACAAGGAATGTATTTTTACAATTTTTATGATATCATTATACTCTATTTTGATCTATTAAAAATCTCTTTTACCTAAAATCTACCATTTACCTTACAAATTACATTTAACTACACTTTACTTACACTTTTCTTACAAATTATACAAATATATACTTATGCATTATAAAAAAAAAAAAAAAAAAAAAAATATTTGTGAGACACTCCCCAAAATCCGCCAAGGGGGGGAATGAGTCACCTAAGTTGGAAAAATGTATTACAAGTGTAGATTACACTCAACATTCATTCATTTTCATTCACCAAATAATTCAAGTTAGTAAATCTTTCTTCTCTCTTGGTTCTTCTCTTCCAAAACCGGCCACATACAAGTGTTATCAAGGAATCATCAATTTTTCAAGCTCAAGTGTTTTTACAATCTAGTATACACTCTTGTTTAAGGTTTTGAAATAAAAACCTAGGGTGTTTAGGTTAATCCTTGGTTCTAATCACCTCATCATATCACTTGTAAGCATCTCATATTTATTTTTCATCTTACATATTCATTTCATACTCATCTCATCATTTTTGAGCAAAAACATGCAAGACTTGTGTTGTTAATACCATTTTTCATGATTTTTAGAGTTATATATATATAAAGTCATCCTATAATTATCCCCTTGGTATATGTTAGTCTTGATGATGTTTAGGAACCCATGACACCCTAAGAAGGTGTATGGTAGGATTAGATTAGCTTTGGAGTTGATTTGAAGGGATTGGAATAGGTTTAGTACGAGAAAAACTATTTTCGACAAGTATAAAAAGTGTTCTGTCCTTATTTTGTTTTTCTGGAAAATCCGACAGTAGGCACGAATTTTGGCCTAGATATTTAGAAAATATACTTTAAAACGAATCCCGTGGCGGCCGATGGAACGGATTAAAACGTAGTTATAACGAAGAAGTTATGGATTTTACAAGTTTGACGACGAAATATATATAATCCTGAAAATTTCAGCAAACTATTTTTGTTTTGTACGAGTCAAAAACGAGTCCTAAGCTTTACAAATTATTTCGACTTATCAAAAATATATTAGTATACTTTGATACGAAGCTAAGGACGTATAATACGTAGAAAACGGATTTGTAGAACTTAAACTATACACGTTTTTACAAACTTGCCGTAACTATTATTTTTAGAAAAACTATATTAATTTTACGAGATAAGTGTTACGGTAACTACAACGACTATGTTGAGGGCTGTTTTTAACGATGATGTAAAACTTTTTGTAACAAGATGTCTTCTAATAAAATCGATATCACCAAGCATATTTTCTAAAAACACCAACCGCTTGTATAGCGAGTTGTAATAAATTATTTACGGATGCTTAAACTTTGCCAAAACTCACTTTTTACACAACATTAGACAAAATCACCATCTTTAACCCTTATTATCTTTATGTTCGAGACCTTATGTCGAAAACTCCTGAACTGAAACTTCTAGATTTTGATACAAACTTTCCAAAACGCCGAGTTCGCTTCCTAACGTTCGACGTACACCATTTTACGACTAGTTTTTCGAAGCCATTTTTGTCACTTTCACGAAATTTCCGACGACATTGTTTTACGACGAAAAGTGATAATTTCACTATAAATCATTACAAAACCATTGTAGGATGACATTTTGACGTAAATACTTGTAAAGTAATTTAAGAATGGTCAAGACGTCAAAAGAGTATTTTTACGACGAAAAGTATTATTTTCAAAACTCGCAAATGGTATAAATAACATACGAAATGCATACATAACATTACATCATAATTCATTAAGTATCATATCATTCATTTTAGGTCGCGGATCGTTTCCGAGCCTCATTTTCTTGCACTTCATTTTGTTAGCATATCAATCACACCAGGTGAGTTCGTAGCCCCTACTTTTACTTGCTTTCATAACTGTTTTGGGGGAGATACATGCTTAAACTATTTTAATTTACTTTCACAAGTACTCTAAACTTTTGCATACTACTGTGAGTTTCATAGCCCCTACTTTTATACATTTTCAATTACTTTTGGGGGAGATACATGCTCAAACTATTTTTATTTACTTTCACAAATATTCTAAACTTTTACATACTACTGTGAGTTCATACCCCACTTTTACTCGTTTAAATTCTTACAAACTATTTGGGGGAGATACATGCTTAATACTTGTTTCACTCTTGCGAATACTCAAACCATTTATACAATTGTGTTACAATATACTTCTTATACACTTTGGACATTATGTGTGGTTTATTGCGATATGTGCCTTAATGTGCTAAACTAGTTTTCAATTATGCATCAACATACAAACTTTAGCAACTGGTTAACTCCTCGGGAGCCGCAGAGAGGTATTGATAGTACTATCGGGCTGACGCCCCACCCTGTGTCCTTGATGACGCGACCTGGGTGAATATAATCTGTTATTCAATGCAACACAACAAACAAGTTAGACTCGGCAAGAGGTTCAGTTGGCTACATACAAGAATTAGTGGCTCCAAATTAAGTTATTGGAAGGCTATTAATTTACAAACATCCCAACACGAGTGTTGGAGACCCTTGGGTGACACATATACTTTTTCTACTATGATATATACATACATGATTGACATACTATTTTTAGCAGTGGGTTGTAAACACAGAGGTTGCAAGTTTTGTATGGCGGGACTTGGAACTGAGTGGATTTACGATGCCTTTGCTTTGTGGACTATTCTAAATGACCAAAAACTTTGCCTTTGTTGCATTAACGCTTTTTAAAAGCTTTACTTGTTAACCAAACTCTATGAACTCACCAACCTTTGTGTTGACACTTTTAGCATGTTTTATCTCATGTATCTAAGGCATTCACTTCATGGCATGCATATGGACATATCATAGAGTCGTAGTGACGACGCGTCTCACGTGGGATTTATAAACTTTAAAACATCGTTTGGCTTGTAACAAACTTATTTCCGCACAAGTTGATTTTCATTTGGGACCTATACTTTGTAAACTCTGATTGTTTTAATAAATCAAACGATGTGTTTTCCAAACGACACTTTAGGTCGTTCGATATAACTGTAACTTTGATGCTATGACAGTCATCCCCCAAGGTATTCCATTCCGCTGAAAAACAGGTAATTTGGGGGTGTGACAACTTCTGTTCCGAATCATCAAAAAGTTAAAACATTAAAGTTGTCCGGAACGCCGTTTTCCTTCAATATCAAAGAAGCTCGGACCTTGAAAACGCTTAAATAGGCAATTATCTTTTCCGACGATTTTTACCAAAACTTCATTCTTGAACATGTTAATAAGTTGTAATCACTAGTAAACAATGAGAACTTGTAAAAACTAGATATTTACTAAAAACATGATAAACTTTATGATATAACAATCTTCACTCAAACATATGTTGTATCTACTAAGTGCTACAATAGTAGGGAGCTTCATGTGAGGAGTTTCATTTGAGTAAAACGATCGACGAGTTTGCTGGATTTACATTTAAAGTGTCCTAGCTCCTAATGTTTACTACATGACCTCGAATTGTGATGGCCCGAACTGTAGTACGGATATATATACTATACATCGTTTTCCACAACTAGACCATTTATTTAAACGACATACACAAATACCATGTACTACATCATGATCAACATAGAGACGTATATAGGTTTGTTATTTCTTTCGCATCATTATTTCAAACCTAAGTCGCAACATCCTATTCTAGGTTGCTCGTAGAAGTTCTCACGGCATATCCATCATTCTCATTATACATTTGGTATCATTAGTTCACCGTGAGTTCATAGCCCCACTTTTATTACTTAATTGTAGAGGTGGCAAAACGGGCGGGCCGGGCAGGCACGGTACGGCTAAACGCACACTGGTAGAATGGCACGGGCTTAAACGGCACGGCTAAACGGGCATGGGCCAAACGGGCACATGTATTACAAATCGCTTAATAAAAGACCTAAAACGACGAAATAAATTGCTTAAATGTAATATCTTATTTATATTAAAAAACTTAAATATATTATATATAAAAAAAATCTTTAAAACAATCGTTAATGTTCAACAATTGAGAAAAAAAAGTGCCCGTTTGTGTTCATTTAAGCTTTCAATGGGCTATATGTGCCCATTTCAAAAAAAGAAGGGGGCTAAATGTGCCCAAGTTTTTTAAAAATGTGCCCATTTAGCCCATCTTTTTGCTTCTGGGCACATTTTGCCACCTCTACTTAATTGTTTTGCAAACTCTTGGGGGAGATACATGCTTTATTTTAAATCGAACACATTGCTTTCAAACTGTATACTTATCTGAATGTATTATTTGCACTAAGTACCACTATTGCCAATCTTAAGTCCCTATTATCATGAACTATTAATCACTTGCGAGTGAACGCGAATATTGTGGATAGGCCTATTGGGATTGACGAATCCCGTTTGTATTGACCGGGTAGGCAAACAAACGCACTATATTTGAAGATCTATAGGTTTATTGGCAAATTACTTATTAGGGCAACTGTTACTATTATATCAATTTCTATTGACAAGCTGTTAACGTTTTCGGTATCATGAGCTTAGTGCAATAATATATGTTTTGTTTTCTAAACTATGAATGTGAGACTAATTACCTCACGTTTACGAATATTGTGTTCAACTGATTTCCTAAACTCTATGAATTTCACTCAACCTTTGTGTTGACAGCTTTAAGCATGTATTTCAGGTCCATATTGTACGAGGCTGGCACGGAGGAGCACGGATACTCAAGAAAGCTATAAATTTTATTATCATTCGAAAACCTATTTAATGTATTTCATAAACAATGGAACCAACTGGGACCTCATTTTTGTAAACTCTGATATTTATATAAATCGAATGATAAATCTTTTAAAACGACTCCATTAGAGTTCGTTTTCTATTGTTATGACTGTTGTGCTATGAAGTAACACCAGTTTGAATTCCACTGCGTATCACGAAATTGAGGGTGTTACAACTATTGTCATTTGTTATGATTTATGATAAATCGCGTGTGAAATAACCAACGAATACAAATTCTTTTGATACAAAATCAAATACCAATGGCTAGCAGTATCACGATGGTATTACGAACATTTGAAATGGCACAGAGAGGGGTCGCAGTGGTAACTTGGGAATGGCCACGCCATTTTAGTCGACACCTTAGATTGGCGCCACGATACCGTATTCTCATTCTATTTTTATACACAACTAATTAATACCTCGTATTCACTAATAAAAGATCATTTACAAAAGCTTCATAAACTTATCTTATAAACAAAAGAGTAAATTGCATTTTTGGTCCGTGTGGTTTGGCCAAGTTACAAGTTTGGTCTCAATCCTTTTGAAAATGCAACACTAGTCCCATTTTGAAGTTTGGATTGCAAATACAATCCTGATCGATATGAAATGACAAAATTACCCTTGTCTTCTTATTTATAAATAAAAGGTATTTTAGTCATTTAACTTTGTCCAGGAATCAAACATGCAATCCAAACTTCAAAATGAAGACTACCGCTCCACTTTTGAAAGGATGAGGACCAAACACGCAACTTGGCCAAACCACAGGGAACAAAAATGCAATATACTCCAAACAAAACTTTGAAAATGAAAAAGGGGTATTATGGTCATTTTGTTATGATTTATGATAGAGCTTTGATACATGTGCCTAACTAAAGAGGCCTTTAGGCATCTTTAGTTACGTCCATCTATCATTTTACTTTATGATAAACCTTAAAATACCAATGAACACAAATTGAGATTCTTTGATGATGGCTAGCAGGATGGTGTTGAGAACATTGATGCTAACAGAACCATGGCTATTACTGCCTCCTAGTACCCGTGGTACTTCAGTTGCCTTATCCAAAACCATAAGTTCAAATTCAACTTGTAGATGCAAAATTAGTACTACTAATGTTAGAAGGATATGTCATACAAGAATCAATTGTTTAAATGATGAAAATGAGAATACTGATAATGATGGTGACGTGGAGCCTCCTCAAGAAGCTGTTCTTAAAGTTATCTCAGGTATTGCAAATGTGTTATCGGGTTTATGTTTGGGATTGCTTATTTAGAGGGTGTTTTTTGAGCTTATACGTGGGCTTATGATGGTTTCGGCTTATATTTAACAAGCCCCAGTTTTCTCTGGCTTATTTTGAGACTTATGGCTTATATAAGTTTGTTATGACTTATGATATAACAAACTTGTTTAAGCTTATTTGTGGGCTTACGAGCTTATTTGGTTTCAGCTTATATTTCATAAGCCAAATTTCCTGGCTTAGTTTAGAGACTTGTAGGGGTGTATAAGTTTATTATGACATAATAAACTTATATAAGCTCATAAGTCTCGAAATAAGCCAGGAAATTCGAGCTTAAGAAATATAAGCCGAAATCAAATAAGCTCATAAGCTCACAAATAAGCTTAAACAAACACCCATTTAGACTACCCACGTTAGCATCTCGGTGAGTAAACCAACTCACGCGCGAACCCTCTACACACAAAGCCACTCACGCGCCAACATGCCCGAAAACACTCGCAATGGTGAGCCGTCCACTTTTAGGTTTATGAGTGTGTGTGGGGTATTTAGTGCTCGTGATTTGGTTTGTGAGTGTGTGTGGAGTATTTAGTGGGGTATATTTGTATAAAGTGGGTGTTTGATTGAAAGGTGAGGGTGATGTGATTGATAAGGGTGAATGGTGAGCGGGAGTGCGAGTGAAAAGTTGGAGAGAGAAAGCTAATGTGCCGCTGAGGTGGAAGGTGAGTGAGTGTGTTTTGGTGTGACGGATAAGGGTAGTCTTATATAAGCTAATAGTTGTCAAAATAAGCCTTAAAATTCAGGCTTATGGAATATAAGCCGAAATCAAATAAACTAATAAGCCCGCACATATAAGCTTAAACAAACACCCTCTTAACTTCTTATTGTTTTGTTTTAAGGCAATGGCGAAGAACACATAGATATGTACTTAATAGTAATATAAAATCCCTTGAAGTTACAACTATAAGGATTTAGGAGGTGCTTGATGACTAGAGCTAGAAACGGGTAAACAGATGAGGTTTGGGTTACCCGGGGAGGACGTGACTGAGATGTACGCGGCCTCATCCCCCAAATGTGTACCTATTGAGGTTTGAATCCTAAAACTCTTGTGAGGAGTCAAAGGCCTTACCGCTAGTCCATTTGGTGGTTAGGAAAGGAAATAAGCTAATAAGCATAATCACTCGAATTGAAAACACATAAGCTATTTAGCATAAGCTTACCCAAACAACCCCTAAATACGTACTTATTTTCAAAACAGGTAAGCACTATAAGATAAATAAGGATTTAGCAGGTCTTTCGATGTGCATCCCAAACACCCTGAAATAGGGAGTTAATTTAACATAATATTTGTTTTCATCGTTATTGCTTACCTTCATTTTTGGAATGTGATCATTTTCATCCTAAATAATCCGAGAGTCAGATTAGAGACTTTTACCGAACACCCAAATGTGATCATCGTGACTGCTTCAAGTTGAATGACTATGAATGTATTTATGCACACACTTTCATTGACATGGTTGCTAAATTCGAGATTGTTTTAGCTGTAATAATAGGGAATTCTATTTCAGAAGAAAGTTACTGTTGTGCATGCAAAATCTGAAATGGTGGATTAATAGCAATTAACAAGTATATAAAAATGCCGATGTTAGTTACTGTAGGTTGTCGTTAAGTTGCTAAACCTATGTGTTGATTTTTCAGAAGTTTCAAAGACCGAAGGTAGAGTTGGACAAACCACAAACATGGTTCTAGGAGGTACGGTCACTGATGATGCAACTGACGAATGGCTCACTCTTGATCAGAAGGTAAATGTTACTTTTTCTAACTTTTGATCTAAAATTTAAATCCGTTTGCAACCAATGAAAAGGCGATACAATCAATGTTGCAGATAAAAAGAGCCGATTTGTGTATGTGTTTTGAAATCTATCTTCTGTACCATATATTGAATATGGTGTTTGATCAAATCCTAATCCTGAAGCACAATGTGAATTTAACGTTGGTATAAATTTTCGAAAAGTGGTCCATGTCTTATCCTTTTATATTTGAATATTTTCTAAGTGAGATATATAGTAATGACAGTGGATTTAGGCATATTACCGAACCATGTGAATGTTATGTATCTGTTTTTCTTTCCCATTATTGAGAGCGTGTGTGTGTGATTATTGATCTTCATAACGCCCTATGTTGGTGTACTCCTGCGGTCCTGCCTCTCGAACTTTCCTTTTCATACATGTTTGCCATTTCACATGTGCATACAGCAGATATATTGTTATTATATCAGGTGCTGTAGTACTAGTTTCTTAATGACATGAGTTGTCAATAACCATGTGTACTATAAGAAAACTACTTATTTACTAACATAAACACAAAACTACCTCCCTGTTACAAGCTTTGAGCCTTTGACCATGTAATTATCTTATTGATTTATCAAGCTAAATGCACATCCGAACACGCAAAAGCCTTATCGTTGTAACTTACAACTACTCTGCTATATACAGTAGTTCTGACAGAATATTGAATCTCATACAATATTGGCTGTGTATTGCAACAAGCTTTTTGGAGTGTTTAGACTATAATGCTTGTTAGTCTCTAAAAGGTGAAGACTATAATGCTTGTTAGTTGTTTGGCAATAGTCTTTTTAGCTTTTAGATTTTGTTTAAACGCTCATATTTGACACCATGATAAAAGAAAGCGTGTAGATAGGCATATTACCAAACCATGTATATGTTGCGTACTTGATAATATTACCAAACCATGTATATGTTGCGTACTTGATTTTTTTTTTCTTTCTGCTTTTACTATGCGGACCATGTGCATGTGCCATTATTGATCTTAATGACGCCCTACGTTGTTGTACGTCTGTCTCTTGAACTTTCTTCATCATACATGTTTGCCATTTTCACATGTGCATACAGCAGATATATTGTTTTTATATCACGTGCTGTAGTACTACTGTACTAGTTTCTTAATGGCATAATAATATTCACTCTTGATTTGTCAATAGCCATGTGTACGATGCCAAAGTTATATGGAAACGCTACTGATGAAAATGTTATAATCTTAACAATACATAAAGGAAAAACTATAGCAACTCGTTGACCAAAAAACTCGGGCTGTAACTTTGAAAAGAGGTGGTAATTCAAAACATAAACAACATTACGGTGCAGTTTGGTTGTTGGTTTTTTAGTGGGTTTAGGATCTAAAGTTAGAAAACCTTCGTTTGGTTTAAATAGATAGGTTATGCAACAGTATTTTATGCCTTTATTGATGGGTTTTGACAAAAGTTACCACCCTCTCGGCTTCACGACATTCTCCTTTGGTTTTGTTGACTTTTTAATTTGTGAATATCTTTCCAGCCATATTTGTTGTCATTTAATTTTTTTAACTTTCATAAAGTATAAAATAAATATATTAACCTAATCAAATTAAACAATATTAATTTTATAATATTATTTTCTCTCTCCATCTAAATCTGTCTACTGACTTTACATTCAAATCCAAATCCTAATCTAAACCCATCTACAAACCAAACGGGCCCTACATGATAAAAAAATAAAACTAGATTCTCACCAGCTACTAAGCTGTTGTTAGATATGGCTAAACGATGTTCTGTCTCCATCTGCTATTTGTTTATATTTTTGAGCTAAATGGTCTTGTCTGTTCTTGTAAACAGGTAAACACGTACCCAACAGTAAGAGGGTTTACAGCCATTGGAACGGGAGGTGATGATTTTGTGCAAGCTATGGTAGTTGCTGTCGAATCAGTCCTTCAATATCAAATTCCACAGGTAAATTAACTGCATCCTACAGCTACATGTGCCGATGCTTTACATATCGAGAATGACATAGTAATAGAGAGTAAAAAGACCAAAACGCCCTTTACAGGGATTTCACATCTCTAGTACACTTTTCAATGCCGAGGCCCATGATTCATTGTTGATACTTCTGTGTTCTCCACGTATTTACAACTTATTATGATTCACAACAGGGCCAGGTGAAGCAGAAGATGTCATCCGGTGGGAAGTATGTGTCAGTGAACATTGGGCCTGTTCAAGTCGTTTCTAGTGAGCAGGTCTTTTCTTCTATCTCATCATTGAACTTAAAAATCCGATTTTTAGATATTCAAGTAAATACTGATAAGATTATATCAAAATTTATAACAAGTGTAAGTAGTAACTACTGGTATCGAATCCACTAATGGATGCGCTGTGACTCTTGTGGAACAACCCGAAAGCAATAATTACTGATAGTGACTGTTCAAGTTAAGATCTGAATTGCGTATATTCTTTATTAGTCATTCTGATGACTACATACCGACTGCCTTTACCAGGTTCAAGCTGTATACAATGCTATGAAGAGTGATGTAAGGATGAAATACTTTCTGTAGCTTATCTCTTCATTTTAGGTATCTATCGAAAACTATGCATCTCGTTACATTCTCATGCTGCATCTTTACTTCATCTGTGCGGTTGTTTAACGTTTTTTGTTTCATCAAATCACTGTTGGACCTCAAGCTAAGCGTCATCTCATTTTGTCCTGTTTCATTGTATAGATAAAGCAATCTAAAACTTACTAGGCTTTATGCGATTTAATGACTCTTTGGAGGACTTTCAACCTGTTTGACCCGTTTCCATGTTTAGCTAAGATATTGAGTTTTATCGGTTTGACCCCTTTGAGATAAAATATCACCTATATAAATGGGTCAAAATTATCACCTCCACCCACTTATTTGTGACTTGAAGTTCACTTTTACAAGTAGGAATTTGATTTGGATGATAATTTCTTTCCCGTTTTTCTTTTTATATATAAGGGCTATCTTTCTTCTTAAGCTCATGAAAATAAATATCTTAGAATCCGTATGATGGAACCCGAGTTGAAATCACTATTGTTACGGAGTCAATTGTAGGATGTAGGACTTTTGCTGACTTTCTTGTACGATTGCAGCTTTAGAAAAGTCAACACTTTGACTTGTTTCGTACTTGCATTATGCATCACTCCAGGGCTTTTGGAATCAGAAAGACAAAGATTTAAACTGGTGGTTTGCATTTTTTGACAGTCAAGTGACGGGTCTGATACTGTTAAAATTGTACAGATCAGATGTTTCACGCCAAACACGTGATGTCAATGCAAGGGCTTATTAGTTATGACCTTGTTTTCCAAGTGTTATCTTTGTAATACTCATTAGATAATGTTTAACTCTGATTCTTTACTTGTGTTCATGTGGCATTCAAATTTATTGTTCTCTTTGTATACATGTTTCCACGGTAATTTTAAGACGATAATTGATGAACATGAGCCAACGTTAGATCAATGAGACACTCTAGTTTACGATTTTATTCTAGCACAGGTTATACTCCGTCCCTATATAATTGCGGATACTAGTTACAAAATGTAAACTTTTTAACTCAAATATAATACGATGGCAACATAACGGTTACGGTTGCTGGAAATTCTAACAAAACCTAGCATTCTCTGTCGTTACATTCTCAGCAGGTGGTATCTCAAAATGCCACAATCTTCGGACAGCCTTCCTCAAGTTCTTCCTACACAAAAACTCTTCAGCGTAAGCCTTTTCCACCTTCCTGTCCACATCGTGCAAAAACACGTGGGTCACACCCGGTTTTTTCCTATTCCTAGCCATCACAGCAGCCGAGTAAATCGCCCCCATTCTCCCAGGGGCCTCCTTAAAATACCCCCTTGGCGCATCAATCATTATCACATCCCACTCGTTAGCATACACCTCTTCTGGTAAAGCTGTAATTGCTAACTGGCAACGTGTATTACCTTGTATATAACCTTTTGCACATTCCGGTTCAGATCGGTACGATTTCATGAGCTTGTCGGCGTCCTCAAGCTTTGTCCGGTAATTTACGATACCCACATTAAGATTCGGTGCGGTTTTGAGTATACTTCGGACCCACAATGGGTCTTCTTCAAGGAACATTGTTTTTCCTCTAGGATTAAAAGCAGCCCACATTAGGGAATCATACCCGAGCCCAAAAATAAGGAAATTACACGGGGCTTTTGCCACTAGAACATCGAAAGACACCATGATCTCGGCTACTGATTGCTGTGGGACAACTTGTGAGGTGGCATAATGCAGGATCGCGTCTAGTTGCAACGGTGTGGTGGTTGAGGGATAAAACTCCTCTGAGATTGATTCGCTGCAGAAAAGATGCGTCTGATCACCTATACCAATGAAACTCGGGAGAAGAAAGATCCCCCCGACAACAGCAGCGACGCATATTATGATGAAGAATCGTCCATCAGGTCGAGATCCACGATTATTCTTCATTTTGATCATATAAAAAGGAAATACCAAAATGTTGATGTTTTTGGTTGTTGCATGATGCATGTAGAACAGAAAATTTTTCCCATAATTTTCGTGATCAAATAGCCATACAAAATGTTAGTTTTAAGTTTAAACAAAAAGAACTTGTAAAACCAAAAAAACCCGACCCTAACCCAACCCATACTCATTTAGACCCATACCCATCTAGACCCATCCTTCTAAGTGACCCATCTAAACCCATACCAATCTAGACCCATACCCATCTAAGACCCACGACCCAACCATTTTTCCACCTGATTTTTTGTGTTTCGAAGGGAAAGAATTAATAGATGTACCCTTCAAAACACAATAAATCAGGTCCATTAAAGTTCCAAATTGTGTGAGCCCTTACAGTGAGCATCCATGGAGCATCATTTTTGACGGAAAACATTCTAGGACCAGAATTCCCAGCACAGCTGACTGTTAGTATACCTCTTTTAAAGGCATGTAAAGCACCAAGTGTAACAACATCGGAGGTAGGCTCAAATTGATTGTCTATGGCCTTTGCAAAAATAGTTATGATTCAACACTGTCAACTATTGTATCATCAAATGTTGTCAATATACCCACCTCGTTACATTCTAATTCACAAACTTTATAAGCAGCGATGTGTGCCGAAGAAACACCTCCTCTAGCAGTTCCTTGTGCTAAATCAAGAAAGCTAGCATGCTTCACTTCATTCCCGGCTGCAAGTGATGCAACATGCGTCCCATGCCCTTGTATGTCTCTAACAGAGACGCTAGTTCCATAGATGTTGTAGGAACGAGCTCCAATTAATCACCTTCCTAAGGTTCGCATGCATACAAATATACCCTTTCAATTTCTAAATAATGCTAGAAGTATATCAAGTGATAAGAAAAACAGTATAGAAAGATCCTCATGTCATATTAGAAATTTATAGTTTCCTGAAAGGGCGACCATATATCAGCTCTTATAGTGTAGTCACTTATTAATTCTTTTTTGGTAAATTTAAACCTCAAGTTCTTGATACTCTCATGGAACTAGATCATTCATCTAAATCAGACAACTAAACTAATAATTGTTTTTACATGCATCTTGGCATATTGAATCTTGGTTTATAACTCATGCATATACATCTCATTTGGGGGTTATTTTAGCGTTAATTGAATAGTGCCAGGATGTGTTTCTTATCTTTTATGTCCTTGGCGTTTTTGACTTGTAGACATCTAGGTGTTTTCTAAGCATTTGGATTTTGCCACTTTTCAAAAGACTAAAATACACCGTTGGTCCCTAATTTTGGCGAAAAACATCATGTTGGACAAAAACTTGGCCTTTTCATCACTGGAGGTCCAATCTATGGGTTTTTTTATGCTAAACTAGTCTATTGACTCATTTTCCGTTAGTCAACGTCTTTCCCCATGTGCCTTGCACATGAGGGTAAAATGGTCATTTCATTGTTTTGATTAATTATTTTGGTGGTAAGACTGGTACAACCTTAGGGACTAACGGTGTATTTAATCAATAAATTTATACCATCACTACCACCACTCTCCCTTTATCTCTTTTTCGTGCTTCTCTCTTTAAATTTCTGCTTCTCTCTATAAAATTAATAGCAACATAGAATGAAAGAATGAACTAGTATGCAATATTATCAAGTAGACAATTACAAAAATAAATTTCAACAAAACGTGAGAAATTGATTATATATTAATACCAAACATATTACAATTGATAGAGAGATATATCAATTGTGTTTTTGTATGTCCATTATTGACCAAGAAGATCCGTACATATAGAGCCTATGATTGGACTATATTAGGCCAATACTAAAAATATACTAATTAGACACGTAATACAATAAATATACAGCTCATCAAATGACAAGGATACTAATCATATGGATAATAGACAGCTAACACTCCCCCGCAGTTTGAGCGGGAGGACACCGAACACTCAAACTGGCTCGGAATTCTTCAAATAAAGCGGAAGGCAAGCCTTAAGTAAAAACATCCGCATACTGATAACGTGAAGGCACATGAAGAACCCGGACCTGACCAGCAGCTACCAAATCCTGAACAAAATGAATGTCAATCTCAATATGCTTCGTCCGTTGATCTTTGGAGGATTAGACGATAAACAAAGACGACATTGTCACAATAAACAAGTGTAGCGAGATGACAAAGGAGTATGCAACTCACACGAAGATTCCGTAACCAACATGTATCGAATCGCGGCTGCATTAGCAACACCGATTAGCCAACTCGGCCTCCAACACTAGAACGAGAAAGCGCCGGTTGACGCTAGAGGACCACGAGAGCAAATTGTTGCCAAGAAACACACAATAGCCAGAAGTGGATCTTCGAGTAGTGGGGCAACCAGCCTAATCAGCATCCGAGTAAGCAACCAATGAGGAGGTAGATAAGGAAAATAACTGTAACCCATAGTCTAAAGTACCCCGAACATACCGCAAAATCCGCTTAAGAGCCGAGAGGTGAGGCTCCCGTGGATCATGCATATGAAGACAAACCTGCTGTACTACATAGGAAATATCAGGTCTAGTGAAAGTGAGATACTGAAGAGAACCTGCAAGCCTCCGATATAATGTCGGGTCAGACACCGGATCACCATCATCATCCAGTTTAGACTCAGTATCATCAGGAGTCCGACTGGGGTTACAACCAACCATGTGAGCTCGCTCTAGAATCTCAGTAGCATACTTACACTGAGATAAGAACATCCCTGAAGAGTCACGTGTAACATATATGCCCAGAAAATAATTTAGAGATACCAAATCCGTCATAGAAAACTCTTTGTGCAAAGAAGCTATAACCCTCTGTAACAAACTCTCAGAAGAAGCTGTTAGGAAAATATCATCAACATACAGTAACAAATAAGCAGTATCAGTCCCCCGTCGATAGAAAAATAATGATGTGTCACAACGACTATGAGTAAATCCAACCCGAAGAACATAAGCAGCAAAACGCTGAAACCAAGCCCGAGGAGCCTGCTTGAGACCGTAAAGAGATCGTTGTAATAGATAAACATAATCAGAATGTTCAGGATCCCGAAGACCAGGAGGCTGATGCATGTAAACAGTCTCAGTCAAATCACGATGCAAAAAGGCATTCTTGACATCAAGCTGATGAACCGGCCAATGTCGAGAAAGAGCCAAACTAATAACCGTCCGTATAGTACCTGGTTTAAGAAATGGGCTAAAGGTCTCATCAACATCTATACCATTAATCTGGGTACTTCCATTCGTGACAAGTCGAGCCTTGTAGCGACTAAGGGTACCATCTGCTAAAAACTTGTAGCGAAATAACCACATACATCGAAGAATATTGGCATCCATGGGTCGAGGCACCAGAGTCCAAGTTTTATTCTTAATAAGTGCATTGTGCTCATTTGTCATAGCATTTTGCCAATTAGGATCATTAAATGCAGCATCATATGATTTTGGTAATGGGGAGAGAGATGACACATGAAGATTTAAACGCTGAGTAGGACGAGTAGTCCCAACACGAGAACGTGTGACAATGGGATGAACCGAAACCGGGTTTGGGTTAATAATTGTAGGTGGTGGATCTTGGGAAACAGAAACGGGTGTGGGTTGTTGATTAATTGGACTAGTATTAGTTTCATGAGTTGGAAGGGTATGGGATTCAACGGCAGGGAAGGTGGGAGTTTCTGTCTCAGCTGGTGAACGTGGGTTGTTTGTAGGGGAACTGGGCTCATCAGGAGTGTTTGGGTGAGGTAAATTAGGTTGTGAAGTGGTAGCAGGTGTGGGTGACAGTTTGATTATATTTGAGATGACATTTGAGGATTCATCTAAAAAATCATAAGAGGGACTTACATTGGGAGTCATGGAACCAAACGGAAAAACTGTTTCATCAAATGTAACATGGCGTGAAATGATAATTTTATTTATGTTTAGGTCCAGGCAACGATAACCACGGTGATTAGAGGCATGCCCCAAGAATATGGAAGGTGTAGCCCGGGCTCCAAGTTTGTATTCGATATTAAGGTGAGGGTAACAAAGACAACCAAAAACACGTAAGAGGCTATAATCAAGTTTGGTTCCAAAAAGGCGGGTAAAGGGGATTTCATTTTCAATGGCACGTGAAGGTAAAATATTTAATAAGTAAACGGCCATATTGAGGGCTTCAGTCCAATAATTAGGTGGTAGGTGAGCTTGAAACAATAATGTCCGAATAATGTTATTAATGGTATGAATCATCCGTTCAGATTTTCCATTTTGTTGAGAGGTGCGTGGACATGAGAAACGAAACTGAATTCCATTATCGGCAAATAATTTATGAAATGCGTGGTTGTCAAATTCACCACCATGGTCACACTGAAACGACTTTATATCATACTTGAATTGATTTTTAACAAATGAACGGAACAACATAAATTTGGACAAAACATCAGATTTATTGACTAAAGGATAAACCCAGACAAATTGTGAATAATGATCTAAAAATAAAACATAGTATCGAAATCCAGAAAGACTCGGAATTGGGGATGTCCACAAGTCCGAGTAAACAATGTCAAAACAAGATTGAACAAAAGTAGAGGAACTAACAAATGGAAGACGCACGTGCTTGCCAAGCTGGCAGGCATGACAAAGCACGGGAGACTTCTCCTTATTACATGAAATAGAATTATTGGAAATGACATTTCGTAGCACTTCACTTCCTGGGTGCCCAAGACGTTGGTGCCACGGTAATCGACCGGGAGATAGACATGAGGAATGGAGAGGTCTCGTAATGTGGCGGTAGAGGTCCAGGCTATCACAAATGAGCAACACGGACGAGTTTGGAAGTCCTTAACAGAAAAACCAAAAGGATCAAATTCAACGGTACAATAATTGTCACAAACAAACTGCCGAACGGAAATTAAAATTTTTACGATATTAGGAGTAATTAAGACATTATTTAAATGAAGTGGCCGATATGGTGTAGGCAAAACACTATGGCCAGAGTTGGTAACAGGAATAGAATGCCCGTCACCGACCGCGACAGATGGATAAATGCACGAATTAAAAATATCACTAAGACTATTGATAGAATCATTAAGATGAGAAGTCGCACCTGTATCCATGTTCCAGTTACCTGTAGCAGGATCCTGGGGTGTTGCAGCATTAAAGGCACTAGGTAAAATTGTTTCTTGCCCCGATAGTTGACCTGGTTGACCAACAATACCCGGTTGACCCGAAGTCTGACCAGCATGCCCAATAATACCCGGTTGACCCGAAAACTGACCCCGCGTATCCAACAAAACCCGACGGATAAATCGATGGACCCGGCTGAGGTGTGGTACCCGGTGGATAAACCTGTGGACCCGCTGAACTATGTTGACCCGCTAAATTGGGTTGACCTGTGGTACTCATAAAATGGGGCTGTGACATAAGATGGGCCGAGGGGTAAATTGGTTGGGCTGCTAAAGGGCATTGAAAGCCTGGTGGAGCAAAAGTATTAACATGCGAGGGTTCACTGTATAAGGCAATAGGAGATGCTAATTTGAGTGTGCTGTTAATGAGGTGTATGTGAATTAATAGTATCATTCGTCCCATGCAAACCCATTTTAACCAATAGATTTTGTAAAGTCTTTAAATCTGTTTTTGACAAATTTGTGGAACACGTACCAGTAGAGCTAGGGGTGCGAGAGGACATCATAGACGAATTACCGTGCACTCCGTTGTGAAGAAATTTGCTATAGCCACCAAACCGACAAGCACCCTTGTTAAAATTAAAACAAGGCTTTTGTACCTTTTCCATAGAGGAAGTAGAACGACGAGTATGGGAACCGGAGTTGGACAACAAAACCATGGGTGACGAGGATGTGGAATCAACATATGTGTCTTGTACCCGTGACTTCAACCGCATTTCCTCCGTAGTTAGCATTGAGCGAATGGTCTTGAGATCCGGAAAAGGGTCACGATGAGCAATGATGGTGGAAATGTTGTCATATTTGGCGGGTAAACCTTCAAGTGCGAAGGTAACTACATCATCATTATTCATTGATGACCCAAGACTAGTCAAGATTGTTGCAATGGATTCAATCTTACGAAAATATGCATCAATACTCAAATCACCAAGTTTCAAGGCACGTAACTCCGCCTTCAACGCAATAGAACGTGTACGTTTATTGTCATGAAAAATATCGGCAAGAAGATCCCATGCTTCCTTAGCCGATTGAGGGTTTTCAACAACTAGTCGTTGTTAAAGAGTTTTGGATAAGGTGATGAAGATCCACTATAGCATGATGCTATCAATCTTCAACCATTCGGCATCGGGAGGTGGTGGATTAGTGCTTGCGGATGCCTCACCCTTTGTTTTACCCACGATGTGATCCAAGATACAATAACCTTTACAAATATTGTTGAAGAAATAGACCCAAGATGAGTAGTTCATCTCTTCTACATCCAACTTGACGGGAATAAGGTTGTTGAGGTTGGTTATAGTCATGAGTTTGTCGGAAAGCAAGATGATGGGTTGTGGTGGAGGATCAATGACAGTCATGGTGAATGGATGTGAGTTAGGGCTCGGTTATTGGTAGTGGTAAGAGTAGGGGTCGTAGGGTTAAATCACGTAATAGTGCACAGGGAATGTTTTAGGGTGTGAAGTAACTAATTAATGAGAGAAGCAGTACCAAACAAGAGAACAGTAACAAATATAAAAGTCGACTGGTGACCTATTTGCACCAACGATCGACTAACAAGACAAAATACGTGCGACTGGCTATCAAACAAAGCCAACGATCAACGTAAGATAACAAAACTTGGTGACTGGTTATCTTAGAACCAACGATCGACCAAGAAAAAACAACACTGATTTGTAGTGAATACAAAAAAAGAAAAAGGAATAAGGTTTTACTGATGGTGTATGTTGGATATTGGATTTCATAAACACATAACAAACAATAATATGGGTCGAATTGTTTAGAGGTTTTAGAGAGAGAAAGTGGGAGCCTTTCTAGAGAGAGAAAGTGAAAGAAAACATAGAAGGTTAGATTAAGATGAATGAAAGGTCCAACCCTCTACCTTGGGAGGTAGAGGGTATTTATAGTTACAAACTAAACGTCCTCCTTCGGACTTGTGGATCGTGCATACAAGGGTAAAGACCCCTTCCTCCACGGTGTTACTCTAAACTAAATAACTAACTAATAAAAAAGTAAATAACGATATTTCTACGAGCTAACTTATGCTAGATTATATTTGGGGTGACCGCTACTTCACTATGGAATTTTCTAATTCCTAACAATCTCCCCTAAGGGAGGTCACCCCATGTTTTATGTTTTGAATCCTAGCATTCTATTTTATCTTCAGTCTTGAGCTCGTAGACTTGAATTCTTCAACATCGACAATCTTTGTGCTTGAGTAGTGATTCTTCAAAGTCCGCGACCGACTTGTACTTTTAGTGGAGGCCTTTAACCGATCCACATCTTTGATGATCTTTGAGCTTTTGAGATCATCACCACGCGAAATCTCTCGGATCACCCTTTATTGTGTTGCCATCATGTGAAGTTGTGACTTTCGGACCCACATGCTCACACTTTTGAATCATGACGTCTTTCCATCGAGTAGCGAAGCCTTACGGTTCATGATATTTGCGCAAGTGAGCATAAGCATAGTATGAAATATCGAGCCGTGTTATGTAGATATGCACCAGTCATGATTTCTTCAAATTAAGTGTAGATGATGTGAGCATGCGGCTTTGGATTGACTCCTCAATTCGATCACCGCAACCGTCCAAATATACCTACAAACAACAGTTAGCAATAAAACACACGAAAGTGTCTTTGATCACTTTCGGCTGAATTGAGGTACACGCCCACGGTTCCCGTCGCTGATCAAGATAAATACCGCCTGTGATCGTAGGATTCCTAAGAATCTCCTTGGCGGGGTTTCATGTTCTAGCCGTTCTCAAACCGAACGCCTCAATGAAGACAACACGGAGTGAGTGAACCAAATTGAGATTCATCGATTGATGAAAATGATTTGAAAAACAATCGCGTATTACTTGAAGAAAGAGTTTTGCAATACGACGAAGGTTTTATGAGAAAGATCAATTTTCAATCAAAATAATTTTTGTATTAGAGAATGAGTACACATTCGACGCTAGCAAAAGAAGAGATTGACATCGAACGGTTTTTCTAAAAGTATTTTTCAATCAGAGATACTCTTTGTGTTTGAAAATGAATACACATTCGACGTGCTAGAGAAAAGAAGATTTTCACATCGAATGGTTTTTCCAAAAGTACTCGTCAATTCCATTCCTGGACCAAGGTTGATTCAAGAATGAATCGCCCCATTGTTTCTATCCAGTTGTCACAAGCTTGATCTTTTGCAAGATTTCACATGTCACCCACCAAGAGCTTGTTTGATGTTGGCTCTAGAAGGATTTCCATCTTCATTGTGAATATTTTACATATCACTCGGATGTTCCGGCAATACCACAAGGATAATGCGTAGGACTCTTAATATATACTTACTTTCCACATTGTGTGAAACAGCAAGTCTTCAAGAATTTTGTGTCCTAATGAGATATAGTGGATGATCTATTGGCTCTAGACTCAATTGTGCACATTTGGTTCCTATGTCGGAGACTAGGGAGAGGGTCTCCTTCTTCAATATCAACAATCTCTAAGAGAAAGTCGATAGATAATGTCGGTTCCCCGTGAGAATGAAACAAGCCCTTTTAAGAGGAACTTGAGTAGCTTGGAAAGTTTAGTGCAGTGCATCACTGGGTCCATGATGTCTTGTCTTCAATACCGATGTTACCTTAGTAAACACCAAGAGCATATGTATTGAACCCTAAGCACGCCCTAAGGTTGAATATATGGAGGGCTATTTCTTTTCACCTTTTTCACATTCATTTCTTTTTCATTCTTCAACCCCTTAGTGCTTACCGAGACTTCATTACTAGAACCTTGTTGGGTTTATTCCAAGATTAGCTCGTCTCAGTCCAGACTCTTCCCATATTCTCATTTTCTCCTTTTTCATCATACCTAAGGACTCTACACTATCTAGTGGATTGTCCCCGGTAGATCCCTCCTGCTCAAGGGATCGTGGGAACGAATTCCTAACCTAACCATCCTTATAACTCCATACATAAAGTAAAATGGTCGGTCTTTTGGTACAGTTCATTCTTCCTTGAAACCAATTGAAAAATCATTTGGAAAAACAATCAAGGTACTTGTGATATAAAATCAAAGCATTTTGTACCTTAATAGTTTTGATCATTTAGAAATGCTCCCCCTCAACATGTGCATATGATATTGAAATTGTTTTGCACATGGAGGCAAGAGTTCTTTGAAATAATTTCTTTGAAATAATTTCTTGATCACAATTTCCTATGAAAAAGCCATTTGATTTTCTTGGTAAAATTCTCCCCCTCAATATGTGCATAGGATATTTGAAATCATTTTATCACATAGAGGCAAGAGTTCTTTTGAAGCACATCCACAATCACAAGCGCCATTAAGAAACCATTTTAAAACTCAATCAAGGTACTCTATGTTAAAACATAAAAGCTTTTGTACCTCGATAGTTTATTTTCCTTTAAAATGCTCCCCCTCAATATGTGCTTCAAGATTCGAAAGCGTTTAGCACATATGAGAGAGCAGCAGCACATTAAATCAAAACGATAACCTTTTATCAAATTTCATAATTAAATCACAAATTCTCCCCCGATCAAAAATATCAAACCCTTTGAGATTTTGGATCCCAAGTGATTTAATTAGGTTTTAGAAAACATGGGATAAAATGTGGCCTGGTTTAAATACTCATCATGTTTTTGGATAAATCCTCCTCCTCAACATGTGCATTGTGTATGAAATCGTTTGGCACATGGAGGCAGGAGTGCCTATAAAGGACTAAAACCGATTCCATTAAAACAGATTTGAGATTTAAATCACGATCTCTCCCTTGATCAAAAATTTCAAACCAATTAGGGTTTTGGATCCCAATTGATTTAAATCATTTAGAAAGTTTTAGGGAAAGACGTGGCAAGATTTAATTTTGAAAAATGACAGATAAGGACCATTTTAAGACATTAAAGATTGTTAGTATCGGGTATGATTGTTTTATGAGATCTTTAAGTAAAATAAAACAATTTCACAATCAAACAAGAACAGTAAAAATTTCATTTTGAAAGACCTTGATTCAAAAGAAAAATCATACCATGACATAACATTAAATCTTTAGATCACCACATTTTAACGTACAAACCGGAACTTTTATGAAGAAATATCGTTTGAAAGAATTTTATTTAAAATCACTCTCCCCCTCAAATCATGACAGTAGTCGATGATTGAGTGACTTAAGTTTTGATAAAATGAAGTCCGGTGATTTTCAAAGATTAGCTCAATAAATTTTCAAAACGATATTTTCCATTTTCAAAAACAATATTATTCAAAGTTTTAGAAAAATGGTATCATCACTATAAACCCTGCACAAAGATACGTTAGGTGGTTGAGCTGCTTTTGTTGATGTTGTTGCTGTAGGGCTTGGAAGAAAAACCGTCTGCTAATGCAGTGAGACTTCTTCTTACGTTGCATTTTGAATGCCAACTGAGGTCAAATTAAGCTCCGTTTCTTCAATCACTTAGAAGAAAACCATCTGCCGATGCAGTTAGACCTCTTACGTTGCATTTATGCCAACTCTCCATTGAAGTCAAATTAAGCTCCGTTTCTTCATTTGTCAACCCAAGAAATAGTTACCCTTTCCTTTCGGCATCCAATCATCATATTATGTGGGATCCGGATCGGGAACATTGTTATACCAAAATACCTGCATACGTTAGTGAACACAAACAGATATATGGTGGTCGACATCACCCAAACAACAATCGACTAATAAAAGTCAATTCAACATATCAATCAGTTCATATAAGGCATGGGAATAATGTTCATCAATCTATAATCATCTAAACCTAACAGTCACATCCTAGAAACCTAGTCCTTCAACATAGGCAATTATATTTTTCAGATAAGCACGGATAATTAAGAAAGTCCGTTAGATGATATAAATATGAAAAATATTCTTCCCCTCAATCAATGACTCTTTTTCTTGAAAAGTTTTAAAAGTGTTGAAGTCATCGATTGAGTTTTTAATTAATACTGAAAACTCGATCCGATTGATTTTTTCAAGAAACTCATTTTACCACCATTTTTGAAATACAACAAATATTTTTCTGAAGAATTATAGACGGAAAAACATTTGTGTAGGAACAGCAGTCCTTCGACATAATTTCCTTAAATAGTTTTAGGATAAGTGCACGAAATATTTGAAAATTGTTTAGCGTAACACTTTCCTTTCTTGAAGAGCGGGTTGCTATCTGAAATAATAGCAAGCCATAGTTTAAGCACGGGTTACATCGAGTAATAGCGCAAGCCATAGTTTAAGCACGGGTTCTGCCATGCCAAATAATGCAAGCCATATTTTTAAGACATGTTTTGGAAAGAAATATTTACACCTCCTGCTCGAACTTCATCTATGGTCCCGTGCCATTATTGAATGACATTTCTAAGACCGTAGATGTTATCGATACCAGAAGACATGTCTTGGAAAACATATTTTTGGTATTTTTGAAATTTTTCTGATTTTTATGGTTTTTGAAGGTTTTATATTTTTCTATTTTGTTTTGTTGGTTTTATATTTTTCTATTTGGTTTTTCAGATAAATATATACAAAGATAGAGTAGATGATATAGTTAAAGAAGATGATGATACGAGTACCGAGATAAGGATATCGAACAGCCCCGTTGAAGAAGATAGAAGTCATCATCCCTAAAACTTTCACCACCAAAGCTTCCAAGACTCTTGAATCTAAGAGAAAAATTGAGCCACTTGAAAGTGAGACTTTGGCGCCTTCCCCAAACCAGAAAATCCTTATGTTGAGCGATTCAAGCTATATTTCAAGCTTGCCTTAGCCAGTGCTGAGAGATGCACACCATAATCATAAATCCTTTGCTCCATTTAAGACCGATCATCGAGATTCTCCGTTCGAGGTTATATCATCCAATAGAAGAACAGCAACGTATCATCTCACACATAAAATAATCTTCTCAAATTTCATAACCACTAAAGTCTGAAGCAATCCATTCCAAAAGGTGTCAAGAGAGCAATTCCCCCAAGTAGTTGAATTGTTGCGGTCGACCTCTTTGTATAATGCTCTAGAACTCTCCCAAATACACTTCATAAGGGGAATGAAGAACACCTTCCCATGTTCACATTTTTCTTCCCTAATGAACGTGTATGAAGCTCAAGAACCAGAAGTACACCAATATCCAAGAACTCTCCCGAATACACATCAAGAGGGTAATGTAGAACACCTCCCCTATGTTCACATCTTTCGTCCCGGATGAATGTGTATGAAGCTCAAGTATCCGAAGTATACCAATACACAAGGAATGAATAACTGATAACATTGAAGAAGCGTGGCCAAGTCACGATTATCTCTGCGGTGACAATCTCTGCGGATGTCAACAGGAATAAGTGATTATATCTCTGAATCATCGATTAAGCACTCAAGTGAAACAGGTGAGCATCCCCAATGTGCATAATCTCTCCCCGATCATTGCGACACCATCGAAATCACCACATACTAGTGTACCTCTCATTATCTTCGAAACTTTTTCTAAAATCACTTCCCCCACGTAGTTGGAATAATAACACAAAAAGCCTTGATGAGTAAAACCTTGAGTTTCTCTGCGGTCATGACAATTGTTTTCCAGGGATATCTTCAATCACTTAGAAGTATTAAGCTCATCAAGTTTACTCGCCATGAGTCAAACCTTGAGTTTCTCTGGTACTAACATTTGTCTTCCCGGGATGTCTTGATTACTTAGAAGAGTTAAGTTCATCAATTTTACTCGCTTTGTGTTTATATGTGAGTCTCCTTACGCCTTGGCCGGTTTTGACACTTCGAGATCGCAACTCTTTGTAAGCCCAAATACTTAAAATTTGTTGAGAAGATTGCTTGAAGTCTTTGTGAGAATCAACATCTTGAAGACTCTCTCGACTATTTATATCAACCCTTACGTAGACAATTTGAAGTGACCACTGAAGAAGAAAACCCGCTATACCATACTTGAAACTGAAGTCAACTTCCCCACATTTGTATCTTAAGCTTGCACCTAATGATGGAAGAGCGGTGTAGAGAATTTATGCTTCAAGCAAATCTCTAAGTACTCACTACCCAAACAAAGTATGAGACATTAACACCTCTTGCGATTATCCACACATCGCCATATGCGTGTGACACTGAGTAAAACAAAGTAACTCCTAGTTGTGATAGTTAACGTGTCTTCAACCATCCACTTCGATTGCCGGTAACTAGATAAACCAAGTCTTCAACTCAAATTCTTAAGCCCGAGCAAGTTATCGAATAAGAACACGCCTTTGTGAAAGTCAACTTCAATCTCAAATAAGTGATAAATGATTAACTCCGAAGTAATCAACTTGAGTCAAATGTCCAAAACAAAATAGTCAATAACAACGTCTCGAGGAGTCACTACTAACGAATATGAGCAAGTCTAATTGGGGATTGAATCAGACATATAACACACTCCCAATTAGTGCTCCCCCCTAAACCGACAATCTGTTTGATAAATGCCCAGATAAAGAAGAAGTCTTTAGATCGTTAAAAGCAACTCGTCTTTAGTCTTCTAACATGTAGCAGAAAATGTAGAACCAACTGTAGACTCGACCTTCTTCAAGATTGTCCAGTTGGGGAATAGATAGTTAACATCTTCATTTCACCAAAACAAGAACATCACCAAAAGCATCCCAATCAACTTACATCTTGCAAATCCCCTTAATTAAGATCCTCCCAATCAAACAAGAACAGAAAGATGTTCATCAAGGAAATCGACAATCAGCCCGCAGCGAACACACGAAATGGTAACACCAAGCAAACAATCACATCAAACAAGAACAGAAGGTTGTTCGAAATCATCATGTTAATGTGCACGTGAAGCATTAACCGGAAGCACTTTGTCAATAAACTCATATCAGCTTGTGAAGATGTCAACCAACGGCTCTTAGAAGAGAAAACTCCATGTGAAGATGACCCGATAAGAAGAAGCTCGGTTCTTACATGAGTTTAGAAGCCGTTTGACCATATATTCTCAAATTTCAATCAACAATGCAAAAAATTCACACTTCTTCTCCCCTCAAGAATTGCATAATGAGTTGCCATTCTTGATTAAACAAGTGAACTCATCCATGTGTAGTCTATTTCCACTTCTCCCCAGCAAAAATTGCATATGATGTCGCCATCACCATTTTAATTGAGCTATTGAAAAATAGAAAAACCATCAACAGTAAGTAGATCACCATTGAGAAAAACATGAGAAGAAGATCCACTTGATGATGAGCATGGAAAAAGCATGAAGCATGTTGGTGAGAATGGTCATAATAAGAAGATTTCTCTTCTTCAGAAGATAAAGCGCCTTGAAGCATACACTTTTCTTTTCTGTAAAGAACGAGGCTTGAACTGATATGTTCAAACGTCATAAGAAGATTTCTCTTCTTCGGAAGATAAAGCGACCGACACGCATTACTTTTCTTTTCTTTAAAGAACGAGGAATGAACTGTTGTGTTCATACGTCATAAGAAGATTTCTCTTCTTGAAGATAATGCGCCATTGGCGTTAAGCACATTACATCTTTTTTCTTTGGAGTACGAGGCATGAACTGTTGTGTTCATACGTCATAAGAAGATTTCTCTTCTTGAAGATAATGCGACCTTGAAACGCATTACACATTTCTTTTCTTTGGAGTACGAGGCATGAGCTTTGTGTTCATACGTCATAGCTGAAAGAATATCAAGATTGAGTTACTTGAACCCGTGAGTTATGAGATATCAATCCTTGTGTTATCCATACTTTAAACCAATCCATGTATTGAAGGATCGAAGTATCTGCAATTGAGTAAGGTCTACCTGCACTAACATTACAAGCTTGATTGCATATATATTGGTTAGTGACATTAGTATCCAAACCCTTTGAGGTTTCACGGTCAACCTTGATTTTGTCATCGAGAAAGCGACTTTTCCGGTAGGAATCCACCTAAGTCCGATCCTTAAACATTCTACCAGACGGTATCCACTTATGGCAAGGTCTAGGATTGTTAGGCTTCTTATGCACTGTGGAAGACTTATCCTTATTCCTAGTTTCCAAAGATTTAGCAGTTGGTATCCATCTAGGAGAAGTTTTTGGTTTGTTTTGCTTCACAACATGTTGGAACTTAGTCGCATAAGTAGTCTTAGGGGATTGTACCTTAGCATGTGAATTAGGAAAATGTTTCTTTTGTGGAAAAGACTCGGAATTTCTAGTTTTGTTTTCTACATGCTTAGCATTCTTATGCACGTAACTACTCTTAGATGTACGCCAATCCCTAGTCTTTTGAGTGTTCCTAGGTAGTGGTTTACAACTACTAGCAGTGCTTTGAAATCTCGTAGAATTCATCACCCTAGGTTTTGCACCTAAAATTCCGTCTTTTCAATCAGTGCCTTTTTCCTAGCTTTTTCTAGATAATAGTTCTTCCACAAGTCATTCATATCATATGAATTATGGGTTTTAATGCTTGGTTTTGACACTTTGTTTTCGAACTAATCCTAGAGGTCTTTGGGAGTAGAAGTGGCTACGTGTTGAGGGTTAACAGAGCTAGAAGCCTTATTCTTAGATAACTCAGGTGAAGTGGTGGTTTTGACAAAACTTGTTTCTAATCAACTTGGGAGGCAAACCGTGTTTTTGAAAATTTTGGTCTTTCGGATATAAACGCAGTAGGCTGCCTAACAATGGACCGGTTTCTAATGGGATAAGAAACTGGTTTCCCCAAGGTTGATGGTTTGGTAAACTTAGTATTCACATTTTTCCCTACAGTTTTCCTAAGCTCATTTTTTAAGGCAACAATAGCGAAACTCTTTTCTTGAAGTTGAGCTTTAAAATCATCAGTTTTTGCTATCAAAGAGTTTGTTTGTTCTACTAATTTAGTTCTAGCATCTTTGACAGAGTCACTTAGTTCTATATGATGCTTTCTCAAAGACTCATTTTCCTTTAGTAATTTAGCCACATAAATTGACAGTTCATTATTTCTTGTTATAATAGCATCAATGTCTTGTGTATTCATGACTAAATTACTTTTCTCATTCAAGACAGAAATATGTTTCTTTAGATTGTAAATGGTTGACTCTTTGTCTTGAAGCTGAGCTTTCAAAGTGTTAATTTCAAAAGTTCACGGAATTGGAAGTTCGGTTGTTTACATGGTTTTTTAAGTTGAAAACTTTCTTCTTTACTCTGAATCGCGATTTCAAGAGAAATGCAATGCTTTTCAAGATTTGAGAATTTGTTTGAAAGTTCATCAAAAGCCTTCTTATCAACCATATCTTTTGTTTTGAAACACTTAATCTCGGACTTCGGACCTCGAATGAACATTTATGAAAGTTATGTTCAACATCATGATCAGTTTGTTTAAGAACTTTAGCAGATGCACTATGTTGAACGAAGAAAGGGTACCTCATTACTTGACTCTGTTCAATTTACGGTCCGATATCTGCATCCACATCATGTGTAACAAGAGTCACCGAACGCTGTTTTCAAGCTTATCGTCTCTCGAGCCTCAGTCATTGAGTGTCAACCGATCCAACATCTGTGCCATACCGGTCTCAACACAACAATTTATTGATTGTACCGAGATACATTCGCCTTCGATTACAACATCCACTTCTTGTGAGACAGAGTCACCGGCATTTGGTTACATCATTCTTTGTTGTTTCGATATTCGCATTCAACAACACCCGACCTTTCGATACATTTCCCAACTTATCACAAATAACTCTCAAGCTGCGACTCTCATCTACTTTTTTATCTTTCTGAGTAACTTCCTCAATATACTTCTCCACATTATCCATGAGATGGATAAGTGTCTCCGTGAACACGCTAATGTCCCTTCCAGTGTGTCTCTTGAAGGACATTTCAGTCATGTCTTGATCATAATCGGATGTGAATTCCCTTCTAATGAATGACTGAAAGTGTTTGTAGATCACTTGAAGTCAGTACTTTGGAACTATCCTTATGAACCTTCTCTTTGTCAAGTTGTAGCTCTAATTGCTCTAGGTTTAAGCCAGTGAGTTCCTGTTAATGTGGAAAAATCACGAAGAGGGCAATACACGTTCGTTCCATTGATGTGGGTAGAAGTAACATGAGGTGAGAGTGAAGTTGTTGATAAGGTTCAATGATGCTTTCCTTTTGCATGGCATTCGTAGCATTGACCGGTGCATTTCGTCTTTTCGAGTCCGAACCGGAGATATCATATCCTCATTGATTGATTCAATCATCTTTAATCGTTGATAGCATACAGTATCATAGTTGTCCACATCATCATACAATTTAAGCACTTCTGAAATCACTGGGTCATGAGAATAAGACATGATGTGGTAGTATGCACGGGATTTTACAAGTCTATGATTTAAACCGAGAAATAGAATCTTTCGCGGGATTTTACTAAAATCAAGACCAAACCGTTAAGCAATGACCAATGGAACGTGTTAAGATGACTGATGGATCGACACAATGATAGACAATTGTGTGTTAGGACTTATGATTGTTTGTGGGATAAGCAGAGATGTTGTTTGGTTGAGATTTGGATTGGTTTATGCACGATTTTCCCGAGAAATTTGGGTCTAAAAACATAAAAACCTCAATAACTTCTGTTCTGTTCGGCGTGACATTCTCCTCGTTCTCACGGTCGTTTTGATGGGTAGAACGCTGAAAACGGAGTTACGGATCAAAAGTTATAGCCGTTTGAAGTTTTGTCGGGAAAAGTCAACAAGTCGCTAAGAATTCTTGAACCAAGTCGCTAGGACCCAAGTCGCTAAGATAATGCACCAAATCGCTAACACCTAATTCGCTACACCCCCAAGTCGCTAAAGTCCCAAGTCGCTAACAGAAAAGCAAGTCGCTAAGTAGTAACTCGCTACTGACAAAAGTCGCTAACCAAATTTTTGGCAAACAATTCGCTACACAAGTCGCTAGAGACACAAGTCGCTAAAGAGCAACTCATCGACCAAGTCGCTACCACAAAGTAAGCTACCCGTAGTGGATAATCCACTACTTGTACTTTAACTCGCTAGATCTAACTCGCTAGCTCCAACACCGTAAGTAAGCTACAAAAATGAGAAGCAAGTCGCTACCAAGAAAATATTCCGTGAACTAAGTCGCTAGCTTGAAAAACTTCCAAAACACACTTTTCAATCCAAAACAACCCAACCACGATGATTCAAGCCTTCCAAATCACAACCTAAACACTTATGATGATCCTAAACACAAAAGTACAATCAAAATCCAAACTTTAACACAAGAAATCAACCAAATGATGCAAAAACCACTAAACTTTCTCAAACTCAAAACCACCTAAAAACCACTAGAAATCCAAAGATATGTAAGAGATGATCTAACCATGGCTCTTGATACCAATTGTTGGATATTGGATTTCATAAACACATAACAAACAATAATATGGGTCGAATTGTTTAGAGGTTTTAGAGAGAGAGAAAGTGGGAGCCTTTCTAGAGAGAGAAAGTGAAAGAAAACATAGAAGGTTAGATTAAGATGAATGAAAGGTCCAACCCTCTACCTTGGGAGGTAGAGGGTATTTATAGTTACAAACTAAACGTCCTCCTTGGACTGTGGATCAGGCATACAGTGGGTAAAGACCCGTCCTTCCTCCACGGTGTTACTCTAAACTAAATAACTAACTAATAAAACAGTAAATAACGATATTTCTACGAGCTAACTTATGCTAGATTATATTTGGGGTGACCGCTACTTCACTATGGAATTTTCTAATTCCTAACAGTGTAGGGATCGGCTAAAAGCTAGGCTCTGAAACCATGATAGAGATATATCAATTGTGTTTTTGTGTGTCCATTACTGACCAAGAAGATCCGTACATATTGAGCCTATGATTGGACTATATTAGGCCAATACTAAAAATATACTAATTAGACACGTAATACAATAAATATACAGCTCATCAAATGACAAGGATACTAATCATATGGATAATAGACAACTAACAACAATCACATAAACATACTACTGAATTGGACAATCCCAATCAGAGATACAATCAAAATACTACAACCTATCCGATATCGACAAAAACTCTAACATATCATATGCACATACAATGCACCTTCTATTTGTTAATCCTTCTGATCAAATCATCTAATCTGATCTAATCTAGAATATATCCATATTTGATGTCCAATTCATTCGCTAAGAATCAAACCCTCACTTTCAAAGTCAACCATGAGCTTGTTTAGCTTTTTGTTGCTTATTCTTTGTGGCACCATCCTGCTTTCCCCTAATGTAATGATCCGGCTTGCTTGAGGATGACGCTTCTAACATGATGTAAATTAGGCCATTTCGACGTCACTTGAGAGGTCTTCAGCACTGATTCCTAAATTATCCTCTTCTTCAAAGTTGACGAAAACATCAAAATCTCTCCCCGAATCAACCTCGCCAGGATCCGGGGGGTCGCTAAGAAATTCTTCTAAAGCGTCACCAAAACTGCCTACTGGGTCAATTGCACATACCTTTTGCGGGGTAGAGCGGGGAGTTCATTTGGTCTGAACGTTGGAATTTCTCCATTAGCTTAAAGAGTTAACTTTCTAGCAAAGACATCCACCTTAGTATGGGCAGTGGCAAGCATAGGCCTACCTAAAATGACAGTATTCATTTGTCTTCGGAATGTCAAGAATCTCAAAATCTACTGGGAAAAGGAATTTCTTAATCTTCACCAACACATTTTCAACGATGCCCAAAGGCGATTGCATAGATCGATCTGCCATTTTAATTTTCATCTTGGCCGGCTTTAGGTTACCAATTCTCATACGCAAAAACATCGAACGAGGCATTATGCTAATACTAGCTCCAAGATCATCTAGGGCATTACACATATTGAGACTCCCGATCAAGCAAGGGAGAGTGAAACATCCCGGATCTTTTTCCTTTTGCGGTAGCTCGTTTCTCGAAATTCCTGAACATCTTTCGTTGAGGTGAATTGTCTCATCATTGCTTAATTCCTGCAGAATATCATCACGATTAGTTTTAATAGAATTATTGATAGGGGAGTTTACCGGTAAAGCTTGATCCGAAGTGACGCGCTTTCCATGCTTGATTAGCTAAACTTTTTCCGAAAACGTCATTGGTTCTTCAAGGATAGTTTCTATAGTGTGGACAACTTCCTCCTCCCGAGTGCTAGGTAATCGAGATGGCTTCGAACATGAGCTAACACTCTTCTCCAATCTCTTAATCCTATCATCGTAAATTTTGAGAGAAGAGACTGTATTATCCACAAATGTTTTCATCAATTTTTCAATCCTATCATCTCGTTCTCTTGATTCCTTGATGTGGTCAAGAATATTTTTCTCAAGATTGCTCCCGGTTTTGGTCCCAAACACACTCTTAACCCTCTCAATCACGCATGCTTGACTTCTCTTTCTAACCTTCATTTTTTGAAAATTTCCCCATAATTGTATTCTTGTTTTGTTATCGTCTTCATTACCTTATGATCGAAATTGTCTCGGTCATTAATTGTATCCATATGCCACTTGTAGCAATGTTCGAAATCCGTTGAATACATTCCGGGGCTTGGTCAGGAGTCATGCTAGGAATAGGTCTCGGGGAATCAAGAAGTTCTCATGTTAGCGCATTAATCCCACGATAGAAGACGAAGACGATCTGATGTTTGTTTAAATCATGGGTGGGGCATCGATAGAGTAGCTTATTAAATCTTTCACATACTTGGTAAAGCGTTTCTTCTCCAACCTGAACGAATTGATAGATTTTCCCAAGAAGCTTGGCCATTTTTTAAGGAGGGCAAAATTGCTAGACGAACTCTTTTCTTAGTTTATCCCATGCTCCTTTACATTCGTTAGGGACTTTGTTATACCATCTTTTCGCGGTCCCAGTAAGAGTCATAGGAAAAATCCTTGCAGTGACCAAATAGCTCGGAGTACCTCTGACGTTGAAAAGAGAGGATAAGTTGAGAACTTCTTCTACGTGATCCCGAACGTCCTCATCTTCATCTCCAGAAAACTCAATTTCGTGTAACTCTCGAATAATATGATCTGGAATAGAGTATTTTTCATATTAGAATCTGTGTGAAGCTTCGTTGGCGGTTCTCATTTGGTCGCTCCAAATACTGCTCCATAGTTAGGTCATCGATATTATTTCCTTTGATGACCTCGGTTCTCTGTCGGTGGCTGATTAAGTAAAATGAGAAGATGTTGTGAATAGGAACCGGTGAGTAAACTTTCCTTGTCCGAAATTGCTTCTCCGGATCGTCGAATGTGGTGGACAGAAAAGGCCTCGAGCTGCGAGTTTTGTATCCTGACATTTAAGAAAGAAAATTAAAGATAGACTTAATACGAAATCCTAAAATAGCTCCCTGGCAGCGGCTCCAAAAACTTGATGCAGGTTTTACTGACCAGGTTTTAATATTTATAAAGTCTCGTTATACCTATGGTCGGTCTACCCTAGTGCACTAACGGGTAGTGTACCGGTCGTGTGTAGTGTTGTATTTGGTAAAGCCGAGGTCGTCCCAAGAGCTATGTGTGTTGGATTATTACTAAGTCTAAGTGTCACAGATTTAATAATAGTTTCAATAAGGAATTAATTATTTAACTACTAAAGCAGAATAAAGCAAATAAAGGCAGATAAAAGGTAAAGGGTACATCAATAGAGGAGAGTGGTGCTAACCTAGTTAATCCTCCTAGCTAGTTATGTCTACTTCTACTTACTTCCAATTACTTCAGGTGGGGTCAAAGTCGAGAGGACAGCATTTGGTCAATTCGCCATAACCTATCCAAAAGATGCCACCACGGAGAAGTCGGTGTCCCCTCATAAGTCTGTTGTTCACGGTCCCTAAGCCAAGTCATTAAGTACCGCTACATGCTAGATTTATAATAGTGAGTGCCCAGGTATTAGCAACTTAAACACTCACCCCCTAATTCTTAAGTTCGTTCAAACGGTAGGTGATCAATTGGTTAAATCGCACAAGTAGAAAGGGTCGTCAGTTGGTCATATCTTATCCTTCCCGTCTCAGTCCGCTCACCTAGGGTCAGTTGGTCATATCTCGTAGGAAATTGACCTCTACCGCCATTCAAAACTACCGAACCAAGGGTAGCTACCAATAAACTATGCATGCATACACTTAGAAATAATTATGCGGAAGTAAAGTAAAAGCAAACAAAACAATTAAGGAATCATAACTAGGCCAACACCAAGAGGTGCGTAGCCGCTCATATTAATCATACAAACCAATTCAATATTCAAAGGTACGAAATACATGAATTGAAAGTAAAGAAAATATAAAATGCTAATGCTTATCGTAGGGGAGTGATTTCTCCTTTGGAGACAGCTCCGTATGCTCCTCTAGGCCTTCCTTTAGCTTTTTCCCACGCTTCTCACGATTGTTGTGTGGAATGAGATGGATAGAAATCTTTGGAATTCGTGGGGTATTTATAGGCGGATCGGGTTACGGCGTAACTATAACAAGAGTTACGCCGTAACCTTCAATTCCTTCGTATTTTTCACTAGATATGCTAGTTACGGCGTAACCTTATTAGTGGTTACGCCATAGTCTTCAATAAACTTGGTTACGCCGTAGTTGATGAAATAGTTACGGCGTTGTTATCAGCAGCGTGAAACCTCATTTGACCTAATATAGTTACGTCGTAGCCTTTGGGAAGAGTGACGCCGTAACCTTCTGATGAGTTGGTTTTCTGAGTCACGCTTTAGTTACGGCATAATGTGAGAGATGAGTTTGTACGAATTCTTCAAAGTAGCATCTTGTGATAAATCTTTTGATATTTCTCTAGTTCTGCGTCTCTTTAGGTCCAATGCTCGTAATTTACCTAAAAGTGGAAAACAATAGAAAACAAGCGTAAATTCATATAAATGATATAAATTACAAGCATTATCGGGGGAAATTGACACTTAATATTCAGGACTATTTGATGTTATCAAATATCCCCCACTTGATCTCTACTTGCCCTCAAGTAGACCTTATTAGATAGATTCCTAAAAAGATATCTCCCAAAACATGGAAAATATAAGTTTACAAATCCCTTATGCTAGAATAAAACAAAGTTTAACACCTCACGAAATGGGAACGAAACACTCAAATCTCTCAACTATTCTAAGTGTCAATTTCGGGGTGATCACTCAATCGCACAGTCATAGCATGTATTCTATCATAAGCTTGGCGGTTACAAAAATCTCCACCACTAGAGTTAAGGGCTAAACAATTCTCGAAGGCAATATGGGTAGACACGACAAAGGTTAAGGGGTGACTCGTCATTACTAACATGTCACGGCGAAGTGGACAAAATCAATGATACATGACCAAATCCATGGCCAAGACACCAAAGATTGCTCACTGCATCACCTAGACATGCTTCATGACTAAAGGGTAGGATAAGACATGGGATATATAAATGGTGTAAAATAAAAAACAAGCAGGTAGTCTAAATTTATAACAAAGTGATCACCACTTACCGTCCGCCCAAAGTTCAAGCTTTGAAGTCAAGAAACCGGATCATGAAATACAAGGTAGATGTGTCATTAGAGGACGTCGTGATGGGCACACTACCTTTTCTCCAACTGTCGGCATAATTACCAACTCCAATCTTCAAAGGTGATCGAGGTGGCCTCCTCGATACTAAATCTATAAAGCTCATAATATAGTGCTTATAACATCGCACTTTACAATAACTAAATCATAACAATTTTTTTTAACATAACAATAATAACTAAACATGATATCCCCCCACTTGAGATGAACAATGGGAATTCGGGGGGTCTTCAATGATCTTCAGGAATATGTCGTCGACGAAAGCGTGGTTTCTGAACCTTTCCACTTGACCCTTGAATATAGGCAAATGATGACTTCCCAATCACAAACAAAGACTACAGGGTAAGCTAAGGTGTATAGGTGTATCAAAACAATATATTGGGTAAACAAAATGAAAGGAATGGCTCGGATGAGTGTATCTAGGGGTATCTTGCACTAAAGGTGAGTGCAACAAAAGGGTTTCACATGGGGGTCAAGAAGTCGAGGTAACTAATCAATAGACACACAATAGTACGCTATTTGGGTGATAATCCAATAATATTGCCTTCTAAAACTGAAAAGTCCAAATACATCGAGCTAACTCAACATACCTCGTCTATGGTCTCTAAATGATGCAAAGGCCAAGTTTTAAAGTTTACAAGCTACCGGCACACTCATAATTTGGTGGATTTGGGGTAAAATATTTGAAATGGATAAGGCTAATCTCACCATATAATATCAATGGTTGTATGTGCTCGGCTAAGGTCTAGAGATTAGGTTAAGAAAAACATGTCAAAATTTTAAAAATGGCATAATTTTTCAAAATAAACTAGAAAAACGAGGGCAAAATAATGTTCAAGAGATAATTCTACTCCCGTCCCCCCACTTGAATTGTACAAAGTCCCCTTTGTACTAAGTATTAATAAAGGTGAAGAGAAAAGTAGAATTAGAGCGAGAACTTCTCTGAAATTTGCTCCATAAAGAAAGAAGGCCCACAAAAAAGAGACGTGCCTTCGTATAAGCATCATGAACAAACTTCAATCCATGAAATCACACTACCGACAAGCATAATTCTAAAAAGAAAAAAAATGAAAAATGAAAAATGAAAAACAAACCTGACTCACTTTCGTAGGAATCACGGTTGCATTTAGCATATGCAACAAGCCTTTTAAACCACTTGGTGTCCCAAGTGGACGAGTGAAGTCTCGTGAGGGTTTACAGGGAACACACCCACAAAGTTCATTTAAAATACTAATACAAGGTTATTGTGTTTTAAAATGAAAGAATTAAAGCAGAGGAAGGTTACGTCGTAACTCTTTTAAGGGAGTTACGCCGTAACTAGCAAAACCGGCATAAGTCGCAAAAGTGGTTCTGGCGTAACCACGAGAGATGGTATTACGCGTAATTAGTAATGCGTCAAGAATTGGCAAAAAAGTTGGTTACGGCTAATCACATAGATGAGTTACGCGTAACTCGGTCGATTAGCAACCGCAGCAGCAATTACTTCCTTGTTTACTGCAAATATGTTTAGAAAGCACAAAACCCTACAGAAATGGAAATAAAACAAAAGAAATGGATAATTCGGGTTGTCTCCTGAAAGAGCACTTTTCTTTATTTACGAAGTCTTTAAGCTAGACTCGAGCAGCGGGGATACCGGTGCTTGTTGGTCATTTCGTGGATATGGCAATCTTCACATTGGATCCAACTTACCAAATTCTCATCCCGTTTGTAGTCATCCCTAATTCTAAACAGCCCGAGTAGAAACTCTTGATTTTCTGGTAAGGGTGGTCAATACCTTTTTCTTTGTCTTCCTCACTGATATCGAGCAGAGGTTGGGCTTGATTCAACTGCCTCTTGGTCCAATTTGTAAAGTTCTTGATCGTTCTCGGCATTTTGAAAATAGTCTTATCATCGTTTATTTTCAACCATACTAACCCTTCTTTTTCATTTTTATCTAACCCAGACATTTCCTGAAAAGGCTTTCCTAAAATTACTCCCGTAAGTCCATCTTCCACAAATTCGCTTACGTCGTCTAAAACCATAAAGCCCACCAAAAATGAATGAGTTCCAACGAAGACATGGATGTTAGTTGCAAACCCAAGAAAGTTATTTCCCTTATATTCTAATTCTTTCTTCGGAACTTGATTGTAGCATTCTTTCGACATGATGTTGACTGGGGAAGTAGTGTCAATAAATGGGTGGAAGTCGATGAACCCGATTTTGCATGAGATCTTTAGATAATAAGGGTTTCTATGATGTATGCGGGTTCCTACCTCATGAAATCTAGGTTGATTGGTTTGCGAAAAAGCCTTTACAGAGTTATCTTGCCAATGGGCCATTTCGACGTCACTTGAGAGGTCTTCAGCACTGATTCCTAAATTATCCTCTTCCTCAAAGTTGACGAAAACATCAAAATCTACGCCTCGAATCAACCTCGCCCGAGGATCCGGGGGTCGCTAAGAAATTCTTCTAAAGCGTCACCAAAACGCCTCTTGGGTCAATTGCACATACCTTTTGCGGGCTAGACAGAGTTCATTAGGTGCGAACGTTGCAATTTATCCATTAGCTTCAAGAGTTAACTTTCCAGCAGAGACATCCACCTTAGTATGGGCAGTGGCAAGCATAGGTCTACCTAAAATGACAGTGTATTGTTGTCTTCCGGAATGTCAAGAATCACAAAATCTATTGGGAAAATGAATTTCTTAATCTTCACCAACACATTTTCAACGATGCCCAACGACGATTGCATAGATCGATCTGCCATTTCAATTTTCATCTTGGCCGGATTTAGGTTACCAATCCCTATACGCAAATATATCGAACGAGGCATTATGCTAATACTAGTTCCAAGATCAGCTAGGGCATTACACATATTGAGACTCCCGATCAAGCAAGGAGAGTGAAACATCCTGGATCTTTTTCCTTTTGTGGTAGCTCGTTTCTCAAAATTGCTGAACATCTTTCGTTGAGATGAATTGTCTCATCATTGCTTAATTCCTGCAGAATATCACCATGATTAGTTTTAATAGAATTATTGATAGGGGAGTTTACGGTAAAGCTTGGTCCGTATTTGTCTTTCCATCTTTGATTAGGTAAACAACTTTTTCGAAAAGGTCATTGGTTCTTCAAGGACGGTTTCTAAGGTGGAAAACTTCCTCCTCCCGAGCTGCTAGGTAATCAGAGATGGCTTCTGAACATGAGCTAACACTCTTCTCCAATCTCTTAATCCTATCATCGTAAATTTTGAGAGAAGAGACTGTATTATCCACGAATGTTTTCATCAATTTTTCAATCCTATCATCTCGTTCTCTTGATTCCTTGATGTGGTCAAGAATATTTTTCTCTAGATTGCTCCCGGTTTTGGTCCCAAACACACTCTTAACCCTTTCAATCCTGCATGCTTCAGCTTCTCTTTCTAACCTTCGTTTTTCGAAAATTTCCCCATAATTGTATTCTTGTTTTGTTATCGTCTTCATTACCTTATGATCGAAATTGTCTCTCGGTCCGTACCCTGTATCCATATGCCACTTGTAGCAATGTTCAGAAATCCGTTGAATACATTCCAGGGCTTGGTCAGGAGTCATGCTAGGAATAGGTCTCGAGGAATCGAGAAGTTCTCGTGTTAGCGAATTAATCCCTCGATAGAAGACGTAGACGATCTGATGTTTGTTTAAATCATGGGTGGGGCATCGATAGAGTAGCTCATTAAATCTTTCCCATGCTTGGTAAAGCGTTTCTTTTCCAAATAGTTTATCCTATGCTCCTTTACATTCGTTATAGAGTTTGTTATTCCATCTTTTCGCGGTCCCAGTAAGAGTCATAGGAAAAATCCTTGCAGTGACCGAATAGCTCGGAGTATCTCTGACGTTTAAAAGAGAGGATAAGTGGAGAACTTCTTCTACTGATCCCGAACGTCCTCATCTTCATCTCCAGAAAACTTAAGTTCATGTAACTCTCGAATAGTATGATCTGGAATAGAGTATTTTTCAGTATTAGAATCCTGTGTGAGGCTTCGTTGGCAGTTCTCATTTGGTCGCTCAAATATCTGCTTCATAGTTAGGTCATCTATATTATTTCCATTGATGACCTCCAGCTTCGGCCGACCGGCCTCGATTCGTAAAATGAGAAGATGTTGTGAATAGGAATCGGAGAGTAAACTTTCCTTGTCCGAAATTGCTTCTCCGGATCGTCGAATGGGGTGGCCAGAAAAGGCCTCGAGCTGCGAGTCTTGTATCCTGACATTTAAGAAAGAAAATTAGAGATAGACTTAATACGAAGTCCTAAAATAGCTCCCCGGCAGCGGCGTCAAAAACTTGATGCAGGTTTTACTGACCAGGTTTTAATATTTATAAAGTCTCGTTATACCTATGGTCTACCCTAGTGCATTAACTGGCAGTGTACCCGGTCGTGTGTAGTGTACTATTTGGTTAAGCCGAGGTCGTCCCAAGAGCTATGTGTGTTGGATTATTAATAATTCTAAGTGTCACAGATTTAATAATAGTTTCGATAAGGAATTAATTATTTAACTAGTAAAGCAGAATAAAGCAAATAAAGGCAGATAAAAGGTAAAGGGTACATCAATAGAGGAGAGTGGTGCTAACCTAGTTAATCCTCCTAGCTAGTTATGTCTACTTCTACTTACTTCCAATTACTTCAGGTGGGGTCAAAGTCGAGAGGACAACATTTGGTCAATTCGCACTAACCTATCAGCAAAGATGCCACCACAGGAGAAGTCAGGTGTCCCCTCATAAGTCCTGTTGTTCCCGGTCCCCTAAGCCAAGTCATTAAGTACCGCTACATGCTAGATTTATAATAGTGAGTGCCCGGCGTTAGCAACTTAAACACTCACCCCTAATTCTTAAGTTCATCCAAACGGTAGGTGATCAGTTGGTCAAATCGCACAAGTAGAAAGGGTCGTCAGTTGGTCATATCTTACCCTTCCCGTCTCAGTCCGCTCACCTAGGGTCAGTTGGTCATATCTCCTAGGCAATTGGCCTCTACCGCCACTCAAAACTACCGAACCGAGGGTAGCTACCAATAAACTATGCATGCATACACTTAGAAATAATTATGCGGAAGTAAAGTAAACGCGAACAAAACAATTAAGGAATCATAACTAGGCCAGCACCAAGAGGTGCTTAGCCGCTCATATTAATCATACAAACCAATTCAATATTCAAAGGTACGAAATACATGAATTGAAAGTAAAGAAAATATAAAATGCTAATGCTTATCGTAGGGGAGTGATTTCTCCCTTGGAGACAGCTCCGTATGTTCCTCTAGACCTTCCTTTAGATTTTTCCCACGTTCTCTGATTGTTGTGTGTGGAATGGGATGGATAGAAATCTTTGGAATTCTGGGTATTTATAGGCCAAATCTGGGTTACGGTGTAATTATAACAAGAGTTACACCGTAACCTTCAATTCCTTCGTATTTTGCACTAGATGCTAGTTACGCGTAACCTTATTAGTGGTTACGTAGTAGTATTCAATAAACTTGGTTACGCCAGTAGTTGATGAAATAGTTACGTAGTTATCGCGGCGTGAAACCTCATTTGACCTAATATAGTTACGTCGTAACGTTTGGGAAGAGTTACGCCGTAACTTTCTGATGAGTTGGTTTTCTGAGTCACGCTTTAGTTATGGCGTAATGTGAGAGATGAGTTATGCTGTAACTTCTTCAAAGTAGCATACTGTGATAAATCTTTTGATATTTCTCTAGTTCCGCGTCTCTTTAGCTCCAATGCTCGTAATTTACCTGAAAGTGGAAAACAATGGAAAACAAGCGTAAATCCATATAAATGATATAAATTACAAGCATTATCGGGGGAAATTGACACTTAATATTCAGGACTATTTGATGTTATCATTTATGTACATACAAATTAATGTTATTATTAGTTTTTTTTCTTTTTGCTGAATAATATGTGTAAGAAAAGAAAGATTAAAATTTTAAGATTGGTATGATTATTTTAGTTAGTTTAAACATTGTAAATTGTTGAGGTTGTTGTTGTTGCTTTGTGTCGAGGCACAAAAAAAAAGAAGGAAAAACAAAATAAATTTAAAAGTTAAAAGAAAGTTGAGTAATAATATTTTGGTTAATCAAAAATTTTGTTAAGTTGAATTGTTTTTGTGGTTTGGCTGTTGTCGAGACCCAAGGGGGAGAGAAAAGGGAAAAACAAAGTGATATAACTTGATTCTTGTGTAAACTTTCGGTTAACTTGATTTCGTGATAGTTTGTCATTTTCAACTTATTCAAGGTGCAATTTTTAGCTTATTCCCTCGCTTATGCAATGACTTATTCGACTTATTTTCTTGCTTAATCGTGGCTTTGCCACAGATTAGATAAGACCCCACCCGATGTGGTTGTGTTGCGTTCTTATGTGCCTCGACTGTGGTCGAAACCACACTCGAGGAGTGTGTTGGGATATTGAAGAACATCAGTTAATACTCTTAGTGTTAGAGTTAATACCGTTAGTGTTAACTCAGGAGTACTAAGTTAGTTAATACTGTTAGGCTTAGAGTTAGTACTCCTAGGCTTATATTAGTACTGCTGTATTTTGGGAATGTCGTGTATTGTCTTGTAAGAGAATATCTCCTATACTATTAGATGATACGAATTAGTTAATGCTTAGACAAGTGTAATAGGACTCCTTGGTGTATAAAGGGAGATCCTAGGTTAAGTTATTATATATCAATCACTCACCTCTAGCTGTCATTAAGTTTCAAGGTTCTAACCCTGATACTAGTTAAGAGTATCTATATTATTACATCAATAATATTGAAGCATTGTTTTTTATATTGTGTTCATTGTTTACATTAATCTTCTAAGTGTGAGCAAGTAGTTTTCGCATACTTGTGTGCATACTATACAAAGTTTCACCTTTGTTGTTTTGGATTCATCCAAGGCAACTAATACATTACAAGCTAAGTGTTTTAGATCCAAGGTTTTGGGACTCCCAAGTGGTATCAGAGCGTGTCTTCTGAAAACTTTGTTTTAGAAGATCCTGTGTTTACTAAAGAAGAAGAAACGGAGTTTGATTCGAGAAAATCCAGTCTTTGTTACCAAGCTGCCTCACTTGCAGCCTAATGACTATGATATGTGGCGAATGAGAGAACATAGTTTTGAATGGAGACTCTTTCAAAAGTACAATCACTGAAGAAGTTGATGGCAAACCTGTTGTTACAAAGAAACCTGAACCTATCATTGCTGAAGAAATTGCATAAAGAGGAAATGATCTCAAAGCCAAAAGCTTTTTGCTTATGACCTTACCAAATGATCATCAACTGAATTTTGCCAAGCACAAGGATGCTCAGTCCTTATTCAAAGCTATTGAAGCAAGGTTTGGTGGAAATACTGCCACCAAGAAAACTCAGAAAGCACTTCTGAAGAAGAATTTTGAAAACTTCATTCTTTGGTATCACTGAATCTATTGATTTAGTATATAATAGGCTTCAGAAGATTATTAGTCAACTGGTAGTTCTGGGTGTTGATATCTCTCAAGAAGATATTAATCTCAAGTTTGTGAGAAGTCTACCATCACCGGAGTGGGATACTCATGTCATTGTTTGGAAGAACAAGACATAGTTTAAGACCATGGGATTAGATGACTTGTACAATTACTTCAAGGTTATTGAACAAGACATGAAAAGGTCTTCAGCTGCTGCCTCGTGGTCACAAAACTTGGCTTTTGTGGCTTAACCAGTCACTAGTAGTGGAAAGGAAAAGATTAATGTTAGTACTCCTAGTACTAATGTTAATATTGCTGGTTCAAATGTCACTACAACCATCATTGATGACTCCACCATTTATGCCTTTGTGTCAGAACAATCCAAAGGCTCTAAGATTGCTCATGATGATCTGCAACAAATCAATGAAGATGACCTTGAGGAAATGGACATCAAATGGAACATTGCACTGATAAGTCTAAGAGCCAAGAGATTCATAAAGAGGACAGGAAGACAGATCAAAATAAATGGTGATGAAACAGCTGGGTTTGATAAGGGAAATGTTGAATGCTACAACTGTGGAAATCTTGGGCATTTTGCTAGGGAATGTAGGAGTCCAAGAAACAGTGGAAAGAACAAAGAAAGAGCAACTGGTGGTGATGATTCTTCCTCCAAAGCTATGGTGGCAATTGATGGAGTTGGCTATGATTGGAGCTTTATGGCAGATGAGGAAGAAGCTCCTACCAACATGGCCTTGATGGCAATATCTAAGGTACATTCAGTAACAAGTTGCTAAGATAAATGTTCAGCTTTAAGCCAATATGAGTCTCTACAAAAGGATTTTGAAAATCAAACAGAAGAGCTAGGTAAAACTAATTATAATTTAGCAAATCACAAGAGAGGCTTAGCTGTTTTAGAAAAATAAATACTTCACTATAAAGAAAATGAATCTAAGTTTTCTGAAACAATAGTTGTGCTTAAATGAGATCTTTCTAGTAAACATATAATAATCAGTGTGCTAAAATAAGAACTAGAGAAGACTAGAATAGCTAAAGACAATATACAGCTTAGTGTTGACACCCTTAAAGACACTCGACACTATAATTCTAAAAACATTGAGTCTATCGGTTGGGAACAATTGCACATCAATATACACTTATCAGCCGTAGTAACAATAAGTCTTGTGTAAATCTTAAGAACCGATGAAAATGGAACTAAATGGCATGAAGTAGGACTCCCGAAGTGTACAACTTCAGTGTTGCGTATTCTGATCGTGTCATACCACTCACAAAATAAATAAGCAACATAGCAATGTTCATCATCATATAGTGGCAATCGGTCATCAGCCAGTATCTCATCCGTGTCAAGCAACGAAACGATCCCAAACACATTTCCCTTCTTACAAGAAGGATCTCAAAAGTTGACACTCATTGAAAATATCTCAAAGTGGGGGTTTAAGTCTTTCGGCCTCATACAATAACCATCACAAATTAGAAACAAAATATTATCTAAAGATAACGAAACTGCGTTGAAGAGTAAACAAATATTATGGATAAGAAATAGTTAGGATCGAGAAATCGATTGGCTTAGTGGGTCATTTACAAAGTAGACACTCTACTAAGCATGAAAAACACTTGTTAACACGGCTCAAGACACATTATAAATGTTGACTAACATAAACCTCGCATTTCGCAACAACTACTCAATTTTAACTTGATACCGTTTGTTATGATCAAAATTAATAAAAAAAATTAGATATTTCTAATTTGAAAAACAAAAACTACATAATTTCACTTCCCGCTAGCCATAAAAGAAATTTGTCTATATTAAAAATTCCTCCCAAGATACACATCATGCCACAAATTTATTTGATGCACTTCTATATGGTTTTAGTCTTTGAACTTCTTTTACACATACAGTCGTTAAAAAACGGTTTTGGGTCATGATGGGTCATTTTGTAAACACTGGTTTTATCAATTCATAAAGGAAAATGGTAGTTACCTTGCAGCACCCACATCCACCCTTGAAGGAATGAGCTCAAAACTCGTATTTACCCTAGGGATCAATACGAGCCTCGAAGATTCTCTCGAGGATTCCTACGCCAAAAAAGTTCAAAACTGATATAATGTGGAATTGAGACTTACTTTGTTTTTTTTATACTAATGCAATACTTACACTTGTTATAAAAAAAATCGGAAAACAAAAAAAAAACTTTTTATAGTTTACACCTTCAAAGTATATCATGTAGACATGAAATGATTCAGTAGTATGGTATTGTGTTTTAATGTCAACTGAAATTAAAGAACATAAATCCAAAAGATGAAAGCCTACCGGAGTGATGTTGGAATATGGAAGTTAGATTAGCAATATACAACTAGAAATGTGTGAGCCTATTGGGGCCACACACGTTAAAGCAAATAGTGCGTTAATACTTGACGTACTCTTCTATTTGTAAACCTTAAGACAAGAAATGACCAAGATATATAAGATATTAGGATTTCCCTAAACTTATTTCCAGCCATTGGAAGGATCTAGAAAAGTTCTAAAATGTCGAGGTTCATTCTTGGAGATAAGAAGATGGAGGAGTTGTGATAAGACTTAAACTTGAAGAGTTTTAGCCTTATCACAAGTGGGTTTTGAGTCTTATCATGAGTAGGGCTTGGAGGCTATATAAACCCCTCACCCTAGCTCATTGTGGACGACCAACATCACCCCAAAACACACAACTCCTGCACTTAATTCATCTCCATACCCTATTGAAGTTATAAACCTATTCTAGGGTTTATAAGCTTCGAATTCATTCATACAACCTTTCACTTGCATTCTAATCAATCCAAGGTGTTCTAGTAGGTGTGATTCGATCCCACACTTCTAAAAAGGTTTAGGTTATGGTTTACAAACTTTTCAAGAAGTCGCAATCGGAAAAAAAAAAAGGATTTGGTTCTTGGATAGAAGAAAGATATCAGACAAAACTAGTTTTTGGGCTGTATTGATTTAGTTCAATTTTCGGGCTATTACACTTGGTGTTGGGGCATACGTGGAGTTAGGCTAGCATTCCTAACGTACTTGGTTGACGTGTTTGTGTGAGCAACCATAGAGGTGGTATCTTAATCACTATTTGTTTCATTTGCGATTGACTACGAGGGTTAGTTTTCTATTCACTTTTCATGTTTATTTGTGTGTTAATCATATATGCCAAACCAGATCCTTATCCACTAAGTACTAGTAGTGTTAATGGTTAACATGTTTATTAAATCCCAACAGTGGCATCACGAGTCAACTCGTTTGGTGTTTTATGGGTTACACACTAATTAAACACGCTAAGGGCTGCATGAAATCTAGTTTGATTTATTTGTTTTATTGATTCATATGGCAACTATATGCAATACATGTAATAATTTAAATAAATAAATATCTAGAAGAAAATGAATAATTATTTTTTAATAAGGTGACTAGATTAATAAACTAAAGGTTAATTAAGCTTGCCATGATTATTCTATTTGTTATTCTAGCCATAAGACCTACGCAATCATTTTTGTGATGCATGTGGCGATCTAGGCACTTGATGAAAACTTAGTGAGGGTCTTATGGTTCTCCATTTGGGGAAGACTCGCTAGAGGACTCGGATCTATATGTTTACTTGTTAATGTTAATGTCATGTTTTAGTATTATGTTCTTTTGTGAATTTTTGCTTTTAGCCGCCTACATGTTTACACGCCTAAAACCAAAATAAAAGAGGACTAATACCTATAACAAGATGAAATCAATATGGTCTTAATTTACAAGCCTTAAAATATCATGATCAATTGTGACCTGCTATTTGATTCATGGAAAATTGTGTGTGTGTGTGTATATATATATATATATATATATATATATATATATATATATATATATATATATATATTTTAAATTAAGAGATCTAAATACTATGAAACAAGTTTTTCATGAATTTAAAAACTGGACGCTATGGACACTTGGGAGGTACGGCTCACCCAAAAGAACAAATTGTGTGAGAGGTATAAGGAGGTGCACATAGTCACACATAAAACACATACAGGATTTCGGGTTATAAGCTTTTGCGCTGGTCTGGTCCTCCACTTCCTTTTGAGTTTGATTGGAGCTAACGTGAACCATGATGATCACTAATGTGTCATTACTAAAAGTTTTTAAAATAAGTGTTACAAAGTCGTTTTGCATGCTTCTTCGTACACGATTTTACCACATTTATGTGTATACCATATGTGAAAATTTTAAGTCTATGCCAGCCAACCAAGAACACGTGCTTTTGGCTCGACTTCTTTGGTCAGACCTTAGGGCCATTCCAAACCATGGCAAGTTTTGATCATTGGCGCACCTTTGGTGATAAGGTTCTTGCTTGGTCGACTTATTTCGAGTATGCTTGGTCAGACCTTGGACCCGAGGCATAAGATGAGACTAAACATGCTCATGACATTATTACTTGTCTACTAATGTCTTGATCAGTCTCATAAGTCTAAGAGTTGCATTTCATGAAATTAACGCTCGTCAATTACCTCTTGCCCCACTTGTTTACACGCCAGTCAGACTTCCTGTAACAAGTGAGAGGTCAAGATGGATCTTAGTCTTAATTAACAATTAATTGGGTAGTTAATTCTCGTAAGAATTTGATTATCAAAAATACTAAAATTGAACTTTCTATGTTTTGATTAAAATTGTGTTGTTGCAACATAATTTGTAAACAAAAGTTGGTTTTTTCTTAAAAAGACAAACTTAGTCTCTTTTCCTGGTAAGAAGAGTGAGATTTATTCCTATTTTTTCTCATTGGTTGACAAACTAAGATAGGATTACAATTTTCAAACCCACTTATGATCTTTCATTACCCTTTTCCGGTCTTGAAATAATTGAATGATAAAATATTTTGTGTAACAAGAAAACATTTTGTCTATAGCTGCCAAAATAAATGACATCTTGCACTTCTCATGATGTATGAATTTAAACCACCAAGAGTAAAGAAATTACTAGCATATTCGTTAGTTTTTTTGTTGGACTCTCATTATTCCTTAAATTGCTAAATACCCTTGTGGCTGTGTAGACGATAAAGGAGGAATTGTATGCTAAATATTCAAGTTAAATGAAAGCATGAATGGCTAATCCCTCATCTACATAAGTAAAAATTCATATACTCTGTTCAATACCTAAGTACGTTGCTACTTGTAGGCATTCGAAGAGAATAAGAAAGTATGTTAAATTGCTATATGCTTTCTACTGGCGATGTATCACTTACAATGTTGACAAATCAAGTGGGAGCATTGCATTTTATTAATGAAATGACATTCCTGTAATGTTTCCAATTTCAGTGGGAGCTACGAAATTTATTTCCGTGTTAGTCACCAATATCATTTCAAACTTGCTTTGAAATAATTCATTACTTTCCGAATATAAACGACCATTGCTTAAAGGAAAATTGCATTTTATTTTAATAGATAACACGTTGCGTTTTTGCTGTTGCTTTCTGAAACGTTATCTATAGAATAATAATTCACAGTTCCCTATTAAACGTACTTGTAATATCTATGACATTATCATATTGTTTACACAATCAAGCATATGTTGTTTGTTTTCATAATATGATGTTGTGCCTTACACAAGAGGGAGAAATCTCAAAGTGTGTGCAAGGAACAACATATTATTTGTTTTTCTTGACCGCAATGTAAGAAAGCTAATAATTCTACTAGGACTTGAACACACAAGATGTTTGTTGCCCTACTACATTCAAATGTCATGATATATTGTATAGATACTTCAACATTTTGACTACATGTTTTAGTCAATATAATTATGGTTAAATTATGATAATCATAATTTTGAAGTATAAAATTAACTTGAAATTACAACAGAACTCAAAAGTTTGCGTTCATGATTACTTTTGTTAGTATAATTATGGTTACATGTTAAGACATAATTATAAAGTCCTTAAATTAATTAATGACTTATAACATAAAGTATATAGTAAAACTAGCTTATAGACCCGTGGAATCATGGGATTTTTAAAGAAATTGTACATAAAGGAGTTACATATGTGAATAAGTTAATAAGCAACAACGAACGTAAATAGGTCCCATTATTTTTAAAATAAAATAATAAGTAATGAGTCAAGGATACGATAAACAATTTGGTTTGTAACTGTTAAGAAAATAAATGTATATGTATTGTTTTCTCCAAATGGTAATAATATTAGAGAACAAAGCTACGCAATCAACGTTAAACACTTGAGTACTCCATATTCATTCCGTAAACACCTATGTATGAAGAAACAAAACAAAAGTCAAACCAAAAGAAAGTTGTTAAGAGTATATTGTCAATGCAATCTAATAGAACCTACATATAAAGAGTAAGGATGTTTTAATAATAAAAAACGCCTAAGTATAAACAGATGTGTATAATGCAATATATATGAATTGTTAATAGTTAATAATCTTTACTAAGCGTTCACTTATTTGTCCGTCCAAAATGAAGATGAGAAATGGGAATGCAATTTCATGATACTTCTTAAATTTAGTTGCTCAAGTGTATGTTATCACATGGAGAAGGACGTCATTGTGTTTGTTTTAGCATGGCATGTTCTCCACTTAGATGTTATCATTTTACATCAATATCATGTCACAGTGTTGTTCATGTAGATTGTGTGAACACCTTAAAAATGTAAATAACAAAAGTTGACGTCTATGTTGTTGTTGATAACACTAAATACATATCCGATGTGAATAAAGCATATAAATCATGTCTTGTAAATATGTCTAGTAAATAGTTGTTTGAAAAAGTTCGGTATACATAAGTATCATTTCTTAATATGATTATCAATAAGTATCTTCAGATCTTGTAGTATTTTATCAATTTATTGGAAAACTTGTATATAAGTGTAGCTATCCTGTAATAGAGATAACGTTGTAGCCTTCATGTCGCTTAATTCCTTATGTTTCTGAATTGTTTCCTGTAAATATTGCACGTGGGTAAAATTTTCATCATCATGGGTAGAAAACAATAGTTGCAGGTCATTTGGGTAAAAACAATAACAGGTCAGTGGGTCTTTATATTTAGCATTCAAACCGACCCAACCCGCCACTGGTAGTTTAAGGCTTATTAAAGCACATATAAAAATGTTAAACTAAAGAATTACCTGTTGTAAGAAGACAACTTGCGTCTAATCAGTTAAAGGGTTTTCAAGCATTTTAGGATAGCTGATTTTTTTCCTATAGAAACTGTAAATACAAAAACAGTTAAAAGAGTTGAAAGGGCTAACAGCTCAGTAACAGTTCAAAATTTGCACCCAGAATCGTATAATAGCTTTGCACCCACCCAAAGCCAATATCTTTTTACTAAAATGAAGAGCATAGAAACGGCAACTGTGCATCTCAAAACTGATGAACTAAAAAAATACCTGAAGTACTAAAACGACTTGTGCCTGATTTGTTGAGAGTGTCACGGACACTGATTTTTGTTGTAAACGTTGCACACACAAAACATTTAAAAGGACTGCATGTATTAAAATTGTTACAGACTACAATTACTTGAAGTATGATGATGACTTTCACCTGATTTTTCGAGAGAGCTTTTTTGAAGAGTTGATTATTTTACTGGAAGAACTACAAACTCAAGAACTTTTGAGAGCACATATAAAAACTGTATAAATAGAGTTTAAGGCTTGCAAGTCTAATTAGAAACTACCTGAAGTATGATGATGATTTGCATTTGATTTGTTGAGATGATTATCATGAACACTGCATACATAAATAATACGTCAAGGCGGTTTAAATGAGGGCACACTGATCTAGAACATAGTATTTCGTTGCTTTGAAACTCCAATGAACTATAGATGTAATTGTATCAATCCTATCCTAATAAAGCTGAATCCGGATAGAATGCAACTCCCAACGTGCTCTAGAATTTTGTCAAAACTTGCAAGCTTTAACTAACAAGGTTTGTGATCACGTCTCCAAAATATTTATGCACATTTAACACTTCTATGTAGCAATGCGCCTCAATAAATACAAGTAGCATGGCATTCTATAAACTTGAAGATATACGTTACCAACCATTAACAAAGGACAAGCTATCAATACCTGAATTGTGACCCATTACCCAAACCCACCCAATTTTCTATAAGTGTGAACTAAACAGACCCTGCCACCTTCTCCCGAAACAAGCCTAACCCTATTTGAATATGTATAATTCTTTAACATACACAAATACCTGAATTGTGAGTTCTGATGGTGTGTCGTAATAGAAGTTGTACGAGAAGTTGTACCAAAAGCTGACGTGGAAGCCGCACCAGAAGCCGTACCAGAAGCCGTACCAGAAGCTGAACTTGGGTTTTTGCCAATCGTATTATCATGAATACCAGATAAATCGTCAACCTGAAGCAACGTAAAAAAAGTATAACATGTGATAAAATGTTTATACACATAAAGTAGTCAAGAAACTAAAATCAAATGTGAAATTACCTCCATGTTCATATAATTCATGACAGGTGCCAAATTTAAATTGGGTACTTGTTCTTGAATAGCAGCATCTAACATCATAAATCCTTGTCGAAGAAATTTCACTTGAGCCTTCAGTAAAGGAACTTGAGGATCGTGCAATCTTTTGTCCTTCGACTAAAAATTTACATTAGTAATTGGCCCTGATCCTCTCCTTTCTGGTCCTTTTACTTTTGACAAATCATCATTTGCCCAATCAGAGGAGTTTGTTGTCTCTTGATCCGTTCTCTTAGCTTTTATGTCCGCCTACGTGTATAATCAAATGAAAATTGTTATCTTCATGACAACAGGTGCCTCGTACTTGACTAGCTATTTATTAACAACATTTATAAATAGCATACCACAACTTGAGCAGCTACAACATTTACGATGCTTCCATTTTTTCGGGTTCGGGTTATACAGTACATGCCTCCTCATTGGCTTCAACTCCGATAGGACTTTTATGAAAGCAGAAAGTAGAAAGAAGATGGTTCAGTTGTACCATAATTATGAAAGCAGAAAGTACATATGTTCTCATTAACTTCATTGGCTTCAACTCCGATACGACTTTTAGCATACTTAACTTGCCAGGATACTTAACTTGCCAGGATAAGTAAAAGAAGATGGTTCAGTTGTACCATAATTATGAAAGCAGAAAGTACATATTTTCTCATTAACTTCATTGGATTCAACTCCGATAGGACTTTTAGCAGCAGATTCCACTTTTAGCATATCAGCGGCAAGTCACCAAGTGGCACAAACAATAATCATTCTTAAATAACCTGTAACGGCATAACGAAAAGTTACCCAGTTACGAACCATTAAGGAAGAGAAATGTTTGCGCCACTTGGAAACTGGTGATTTGCTAACACTAGTTGTTGCTGGTAAAACTCCATAAGAGAGTCAAAGCTAAGGAAGTTTTTGGAAACATATGTATTTTCTGCATGCATAATTTGTTACCTATGAGCCTTCTTCTTTGAGCTTAATGAAGGTGCTCTCATGATACACTGTAGCTGGTCTAATATCTGATTGTAGTATGGTACATGATGAATCTAATGTTGTATATTAAAATCAAAGTTAACAGGTCCATCTCACGAGAGCACCTTTTAGACCTCACAGGTTACCTCCTGCAAGGGGTTTTTCTGCATGGAGGTTTGTAACTATACCTTCTGTTAATCGATAACCTGAACTGTGCAAAACACATACAAAACACAGAACTGTGCAAAGGACCAAATCCATACATGACACGCCAAACACATAAAAAAAATGGAGTGCTAGATGGGAGCAACTTCAAGTCATTATAGTGAAAACGGGTCAAAGTTGGGTTATGTTTTATTGACAATGGGTGAAGCGGCTTAAAAGTGTACCAATGTGTATTCAAGTGTTTATTATTTTTTATGGACTAAGGGTGTATAAGTAATTTATTCCTGTAATAATCACTTTTGATGGACTAAGGGTGTATAAGTAATTTATTCCTTAGCTACATAAAAATACCTTGAAGTAAAGAATGAGGGAAGGAAAGGTGTAAACATACCTCGAGGTAGAGATTTGCCAATAGATGGATCACTTGCTTCAGTTGAAATGTTCTGGCCTTGATTTGTAGATTCAGCAGGTTGCACCACTTCTTTTGTAGATACTATGCGTATTCTTTTACCCATACTATTGATGAATGTCTTAAATGTTAATATTATAACTAAAAACAAGAAAGAAAAAAATAGCAGAACTAATATTACCAACATAGATCATACATCATACATCATTCATCTTAAAGTAGTAAAAATGACAAGATATTTTGCAAAAGTAAACTAGCATAACCACTCGTACTGCATGCAATTCATGTGTTCCTACAAAGAAAAAGCAAAACATTAGAGCTAGTATATGTCTTCCTCTTCCTCATCTTCATCTTCCATAACTTCTGTCACATCTATCTCATCATCACCATCAACCTCATTCCTATGAAGGCTTGGTACATCACAAGTGTGAGGAATTGAATATAGGCTGTTCTGATCAGAATTGCTTCCCATGTTGTAGGCATCCTTAACTTTTACATGCCTAACAACTAGCCATCCTTCTAACTGAGGATCTTTGGCATAAAACACTTTATCAACTTGTGATGCAAAGACAAATGGGTCATCAAGTACATCCGAACCAGAATGTGTCAAATATGAGAAGTTAACAAGTGTGATACCAAATTCATCCCGCTTGCAACCCTTATTAACATCAACCCAGTCACATTTGAATAGAACCACACGTATTTTTCCAGAGTAGTTCAATTTAACAACTTCCTTTAACGATCCATAGTAGTTCACCACGTCTTGAGTATTACGGAATCCATCACGGTTACAACAACTAATCCTTTGAGATTTCAATGAATTATCATGGTTTTAGTGTGAAAGCGATAACCTTTAACAAAATAACCGTAATATCGTCTCACAAAATTATTTGGACCACAAGCCAACCACTTAATCTCTTCAGTAACTCTTGGATCACTTAGCTCTTCTAAACGTTCAACCTATAGAAACGAATTCTAGGTTATAATAATAAGACTTTTTGTTGTGACGTACGACCATACATATATATAACTTAAATTTACCCGCTTCCTAAACCATTCACTAAATTGCTCGCAATGGATCTTTTCAAGCTCAAACTGAGGTATCCGAAGTGACCAATGTTTTCCTTTGATGATATTTTTGTGTTCCCTAAAGTATAGATAATATTATATGAGATATTTCCTAGTAATAGAAAACTAAAAATAGTAATGATAATAGAATCTCTTACTCTCTAAACTCTGTGATTGAGTCAACATTAAAGAGCACATAACGATGTGCTTGAGTAAGTGACTTTTCATCAATCTCATATGCAGCAGATTTCTTCCTTTTAAGAGAAGACAATTCAGAATGATCTAATTGAAGCCATATTCCCACACAGTCTTCATCGAGTCATACATTGATGATCTAATTGACCCAAAGGGATGGATCCATTGGTCCAGAGAAGAACAAGGTTTAGACACATTATATTATGGCGAGTATGACAACATTGGTCTTGGTTCCAGGGTAGATGATCGAGTTCAATAGTCTGCTCATCACGTCATGGATATTAGTGAAGCTTCTAATTTCACAGTATCAGAACTCATCACCGGCCAAGAGTGGCTAGACTCTACATCTTTTCCATATGATGATTGGGTTTGATTTAAAACTAGTTTGACAACAAGAGTTTTTGTACACATGTAATATGTACCTTGATGACATACAGAAAGCTAACTAACAATGAAGTTTAGAGTAAAGGTCTTCCAGAGCGGCATACAAGGGTTCAACAGCCTTTGGTCTGTCCACAGTCCCAAGAAGTATCTGACCAGTTGTGAGATATGGATCGCCATAGAATTCGTATAACAACAATAAAATATACATCATTATTAGATATGGAATTCGAATCTCAAGAATACGAACACAACATAATAATATTTAGTTTGATAGCACATTCTTAAACATTGACAGGGCCTATTTCAGTCCGTATTCTTAAAAACAACAAGGGTTCTTATATAAATATGCAAAACTTGTAACAACTAGTAGTATTTTCATATATTCATCTAAATCTTACCACACCATCGGATTTTGGACTGACGGATAAATTTTGATACAATGCAGAAGGCTAAGGAGATCATACCATGAGGTTTAAGGACTGCGACTGATACGTCTAATTTATGATGCTTCGTAAGGCAAATTATGTGTTGTGTGTACATGTAACTTGTTTTACACCAAACATATCATATTACTACAAGCTGATGAAGTGACGATGTCATAATCATAGCAACTATTACCTAACTGGAACTTCTTTTACATCATTTTTAAATACATAACTATCTAAACTTGCCAATTGTCGTACTTATCGATCTGAACTATAATTGTATAACTTATATCTTGAATGTCTGAGTGGAATGTGAACTAGGTTTGAATTTAATTTAATCAACTATCACCATTGAACTATAGTTGCCAATTGTCGTACTTATCGATCTGCAACTCCTAGTAATCTGTTTATCATAACAGCTAAAATATTCCATTGAAAATCACTCAAACCTCATAAAATTGCGAAGACAGCCTTTTCTAAAATCACTCAAAGTCTAATTAGTAAATCATACCAGACCAAAATTGCGAAGACAGGATGCACATCCTTTTCTAAAATCACTCAAAGTCTAACGCATCAATCACCTAATCAAATATCCTAAGCATACAAACAACTAGTAGTATTTTCATATATTCGTCTAAATCTTACTCAAATCGCCTATACAAACACACTTTTAACTAGAACGCAATCATCAATTGCAAAATATCGCAAAATAAACAAAATAAACATCGTCAACTTCATCAGCTTAACAATTATCACAAGCTCAACTTCATAAGCTCATTTGAAGCAAAATAAAAGATATCAACTTCATAAGCCTAAAAAAACATCATAATGAGCTTATGAAGTTGATATCTGTTATTTTGTTATTTTGTTATTTTGCTTCGATTAAACCCAAATGGTAATGATTAAACCCTAACGGTGAGCTTCATGTAAATAACGATGTTTAAACCCTAACGATTAAACCATAATGGATTGAGTGAAAGTGATTTGGGGAAAGTGAATTGAATAAATTGAGTGAATTGAATGAATTGAGTGAAAGTGAATTGAGTGAAAGTGAATTGGGGAAAATGATTTGGGGAAATGTTAATAAACGGTCAAATCAGATGCAGATGTTTTTTTTGGGGAAAATGATATGGTAATAAACTGTCAAATCATATGTGTATTTATTAGGAGTTAATAAAATGTAAAATCATTTTTTTTTAATTTATTTTTTTCAAAAATGTCAAATCAAATAGTTTTGTTAAATATTAGAAGTAGAGGTGAGCAAACGGATCGGATCAATCAACAAAACCGACCGGATCGAACTGAAACCGACCGGACCGAAGGACCAGCGGTCCGGTCTCGATCTACTGTTTTTGGCAAATTTGGTCTCGGTGCGGTCTGGACCACAAACCGAAAATTTAGCTTTGTTGGACTGGACCGACCGACGGACTGACCGAGACCGGACCGACCACATTCGATCTCGGTCTTAATTGGTCTAGGGTTTTTTCCGGATTCGGTCTCGGTCCGGTCCGGTTTTCACCCGATGAGCATCCCTAATTAGAAGTGGTAAAGTTTTATAAAATATTTAGTTAAAAAATTTGAAGAGTAAAAGACAGTGTTTTAGAAATCGGTTTTAATTGATGCGCCGGAGCCATGGTGATCCACATTCAACCGGTTTGTTCGCTCAAAACCGCCTTCCGGTCATTCAACCAGTTCGTAGTTCAACCGGTCGGGTCAATCCGGGTTTTTAAACAATGGTAAAAGCAAACTTTACTTTAATACATTTAAAATTTAACGATCTTGTAAACAAAAACGAGCCTCGTATTTACATTTTTCAACAAGTACAGATACAAGGTAGACTTTTCATAACACTTTATTTTTTTAATAAAACTACACTTTTGCTCACACTTTTTAAAAAATGTGAGTAAAAATAAGACTATTACCTACACTTTTTAAAATTGTAAGTAAAAATAAAACTATTACTTACACTTTTAAAAAGTGTGGGTAAAAATAAAACTCTAAAAAAGTGTGAGTAAAACTACACTTTTTCTCACATTTTATGTAAAGTGTGTGTATAAATTAGACTTTTGCTCACACTTTTTTAAAAGTGTAGGCATAACTAGACTTTTGCTTACATTTTATGTAATGTGTGTGTATAAATTAGACTTTTGCTCACACTTTTTCTAAAAGTGTAGGCATAACTAGACTTTTGCTTACATTTTATGTAAAGTGTGGGTAAAACTTAAACTTTTGCTTACACTTTTAAGAGTGGGCGAAACTAAACTTTTGCTTACATTCTTTTTTAAAGTGTAAGTAAACATGTACTTTCACTTACACCTTTTTTTGTGTGTCATTAAAAATGGTGTCACTAAAAGTCCTTTTTTTTTGTAGTGGACGAGTCTCATTCTTATACTGAGTTCACGATTACACTACGAAATCCAGGTTTAAGGCTCAGTATATCTCATATCATATGTAATACTAAAAACAATCGACAACAGACGAAAAATATATACCCATATTAATAGACCCTTCTTCGATTGGTTATATGGTTATAAGCATCGTGACACTTACATCTGATTTTGCCGTCAGTTGCTACTTGCTAGTCATTACAAGATAAAAAAAATAGGGAGATATATAACCATCCAAACAAGGTCCTTGGCTTATGTAGTACTTCCCTGCATTATCAATATTTAGTTGAAATCATGCATCATGATATCTAATGCTTCTTAAATTCAAAATGTGTAAATTTTTGTTTAAAGCATGTATATGGTTGTATGTTACATTTGTTTCTTTAATGAGTTGCATATCTCCATAGTTTACTGGTTTTGAGTTTTCATTTCATAGTTCGTAGATGGTACTGTAGTATGATACATTACATCTGGTTCTTTTCGGTTTTCATAATCATAGCTGTACCTCATTTGAAATTTCAATTCATAACGAAGTTAGATAAACAAGGTACTACATAAAAGTGATATGAGGCAGAGTTCATCATAATAGTAGATGTCAGTTTAATTGAAATCCTGAAAAGGCTGGAGTTTAGTTGACACTTTCATAAATTTGATACCTTACGAATTTATGACATTTCACCTTATTTACTTCTTTGTAAAAGAATGGTTGTTTACGTGTTTCTACCTTTTCTGCCATTGACCACTGTAAACTCCACTTTAGTCACCAAAACCCACTAAAGTGTATATACAAAGTGAATTTTGAAATATGATCAATGTCAAACTGTTTTCATTATGGTTCAAGATTAGATGTTGGCACTTGGCACATTGTAATGTGCAAATTTTCCTGGCTCAAATAAAAGCTTAAGGATTTAGGAGTCAAAACTCAAAAGTCCGACACTGCGGTTACTAGAAAAACAATCATATATGCCATGAAGTTAGGTGTTGAAAGTAAAACGCTTAGGGTGCGCTTGGTTCAAATTGAGGAATAGGAAAGGGAAAGGCAATGGGAATGCAAAGGAATGGAATGTAGAATATCATTATCTTTAATAGTGCTTGGATTGAGAAAAATACATTAACCTCCAAAGTGGTGGTGGTGGTGGCTGATAGTGGTGGTGGTGGTGGCTGCTTTTGGTGGTGACGGTGGTGGCTGGTAGATGGTGGTGGTGATGGATGGTGGTGGTGGTGGCTGGTGGTGGTGGTTTCTGGTGGTGGTGGTGTTGCTAGTGGTGGTGGGTGCTGGTGGTGGTGGTGGATGTTGGAGTTGGTGGTGGCTGGTGGTGGTGGTGGTGGCTACTGGTGGTGATGGTGGCTGGTGGTGGTAGTGGTGGCTGCTAATGGTGGTGGCTGGTGGTGGTGGTGGTGATTGTTGGTAGTGGTGGTGGGGCACTAGTGGTGGTGGCTGCTAATGGTGGTAGCTGGTGGTGGCTAATGGTGGTGGCTTGTGGTGGTGGTGGAGGAGGTGGCTGGTGGTGGTGGTGGTGGTGGCTGCTGGTGGTGGTGGTGGTGGTAATGGTGGCTCCTAATGGTGGTGGCTGGTGGTGGTGGTGGTGACTGGTGGTGGTGGTGGCTACTGCTTGTTGTGGCTGCTGCTGGTGGTGGTGGGTAATCATTACCTTACCTCCCAATTCCTGGATAATGTCCCATTACCCAATACTAAACAATGATTGCATTCCCTAGTTCTAACCAGACATGTTTAGTTTTTATTGTACTTATTGTATGTTGGATACTAATATAAGAGTATGATTTAATCACTCTTCTTCAGATAACTATTTGCGGTTCGGATTCTCATCATAAATTTAAGTTTTTCATGCAGAAGAAGTACTATAAAACTCACGATTAACAATCCCACAAAAA
>OU343225.1:24697608-24806190 GCA_910596185.1 Chrysanthemum makinoi | reverse complement strand
AATTGTATAGTTTCATAAAACAAACATATGTTTTTATTTATTAACACGTGATATTCAAAATTAGAATTAGTTCGATTATTATAAACCGACATACCATGCATAGTCGACTTTAGGCATGTGGTAGAATAATCAACTTTTGTTCCCAAAAGAAAAAATCTAGAAGGAAAATGACTGAATGACTGGTCTTTGACTAACCACCAAACCTATATACACAAGTTGTAGTCCAAGAATGAGTCAAGTCCGTCCCAAAGATTCAACAATTATATCCTAAAGTAAACTGCAAAATTCGTCCTTCTGGTATGTTCAGATTGCAGATGCAGTTCTTGTCTTTTCGAAAATACATGTGCCGACCTTGTGAGAAACTATTAGTGCGAATATCGCCCTCAAGATCAAAAGTGAAATGACTAAAATGCTCCAAAGTAAAATGACTAAGTATCACGGAATGCAAAGGCATTTTAGTCATTTCATTTTGATTGCTATTTGAACATACTACAGGTAGGATTTTTGCAATTTACTTTATATTTTATAATCATTTTCATATTAATATGTTTAACATGTATGTGGTAGTTTAAATGAGTTAATAACGAGTTAGTTGAGGTCGAGCCGGTGAATGATACCAATGGTAAGAGCCGTTAAGGAACCAATTACTAGCGATGAAATTTCATCAAATTGTTGAACGTGTAACACTTTTCTTACCGGAAAACCTACCAGAATTAGAAGACTTACGGAAATTGTTACTTGAACTAAAGTAAAGAAGATAAACAAATATGTATTAAGAATAAAGAGTGATAGTATTCAATCATATATATCATGACTTTAGCTATATTCGACTTTATTGTGTTTTCTAAGATAGTTGAAGTTTTTAACTAAAAGCTAAACATAAGATTGCAAGAAATGTTCAACCACTTGCGATAAAAGTATAAAACACAAGTGTGAACCACTTGATACACTTTGGTCAAAAGCAAATCCACTTGAAACCCATATTATTGCACCTAATAAACTAATAACCCTTAGCACACTCTAAATTGAGAATCATCTTATATATTAGTAAAATAAAGAAGTAACATTTAGGGTGTGTTTTGTTAAAAGTAGCTTTGAGTTGTGAACTGTAGCCACAATTTACCGCTTTTTAAATAAGTATGGGCAAAATTAGAGGTGGCAAAACGGGCGGGCACAGGCACGAGCTAAAACAGGCACGGGCTAGAATGGGCACGGGCTTAAACGGGCACGGGCCAAACGGGCACATGTTATACAAATCGTTTAATAAAAGACCTAAAACGACTAAATAAATTCCTTAAACGCAATATCTTATTTATATTAACAAAAATAAATATATTATATAAAAAAATCTTTAAAACGATTGTTAATGTTCAACAATAGAGAGAAAAAAAAAGTGACCGTTTGTGCCAATTTAAGTTTTCAATGGGCTATATGTGCCCATTGCAAAAAAAAAGGGGGTTAAATGTGACCAAATCTTTTAAAAATGTGCCCATTTAGCCTATCTTTTTGCTTCTGGTCACATTTTGCCACCTCTAGGCAAAATGAGCATTCTTAAACAATAGCAAAACTTACCGCTCATTCGTCAAATAACTACCAAAACCCAAAATGTTCATTGCTCACCACTCCAAAAAGCTCCATACCACTCCGTGCCAAACATACCCGTAAAGTTGATCACAAATTCACACCCTTGTCAAAGCAGACAAATGAAAATAAGTGAGCTTAAAAATAGAGATAGGATTAACCTATAAAAAAAAATGACTTAGTATCAACTATCAACCACTCCATAACGAAACAAATTATATTCAACTAAATATTTTTGAACATGTTCAAATTTCTACAATAAATTCTTGAAACTCAAATCCAAATATAAAAATAAAATACTTCACTATATATTCTTTAAAATACTATGCTTCAATAGTTCTAAAAGCGTCAAGTTCAAATTTTACTAGATACATGATTCAGTTTATACACGTGTATTAAAGTTAAAGATTTGTACTTCACAGTTAATGATCACGTATGACCCCCTGGCACCAATACGGGTCAGACGCGGACTTAGCACGAGTATGTAATACCTACACTCCACATAGTTTGTCATGACCAATACATACCCGGCAATGGCCACTAAGCCATTCCGCGGACGTAGACGCGGCCCGAGCAAGGACACAACCGCGCCCTAATGAAGGAAAGGAATCTTCCCTAGGTCGGATGTACCGCAACCCGCACGCCCTCAAAGGGAAAAAGCGACAACTCCCTACCAAAACATCACCATCACACAAGCGACAAGTTTCAAGAATCACTTACGCCACAAATTGTCACTCTCAAGACCCGTGACCTTGAACACGCATGTAAAGGTCAACCATATAAATAAGGGTCTCACCTCTACTCAAACGGTAACATATACACACTCTCTCTCTAGAATTCACTTCATCTCTCTAAAAACTATCACTTACTCTCACGCCGGAGGTTGACCGCGGAACCCCGCTCACCGGGTGAGACTAACGTGTTGGTTTTCTTAGCAGTAGCATCGAAGATTTCACTAATATAATATCTATCTCAAGAGTTAGCTTACACTAATCCTCGTAGGAGAAGCGCCCGGAATTGTATTAACAGTTAACATGAACAGAAAAAACTTCATCTATTTTTATAAATGTAGAAAATATCTTACAGCAAGGTCACATAATAACTTTTTCATTCCTATTTAGTAGCTAGTACATATCTTTCTTGTTGAAATTAGCTTCAACATGACAAGCAACATTGATATTTAGCTAGCTTCATTGATATTATGCATAAAAATCAACATCGACATCAAATGGAAACAAAGAGATTTTTAAAATTTACAAGCAAAAGCAACCATTTACATCAATAAACACAACTAAGGGTGTCAAAAATTGCCTTGATCTGAACCCGACTTTGACCCAAACTTGATTGAGCATATTCGGATTATGTTACTCTAGTCAATAGTTTTATTCGGGTTATTCGGGTCAATCCGAGTAACCCGAATACAAAATAAGGTCGGGTATTGGGTAGAAAATATTTGGCTAACTCGGGTTTGGGTCAACCCGATTAACTCGAATAAGGATTATTATTATTAATTTTTTTATTTTTTATTATTATTTTTTTTATTTTTTATTTTTTTTTGATATATTTTTTTATAGATTATATATGTAAACTTAATTTTTTAATTGTTTTACTCAAATTTGAGTTGACCCGAACTAAAATACATCTGACCCGAATAGATCGAACCAGACAATTTTCTAATCGTTTTCCCATATAAATGACTTATTGGTATCGTCATTAGTTTCCTCACAAAAATTAATCGTTCAAATCCCGCTAGATGTGTATCTTTTAAATTGCTATGAAAGAGTCAAAAATATCTTACTTCAAGGTCACGTAATAACTTTTTCATTCCTATTTAGTAGCTAGTACATATCTTTCGTGTCCAAATTAGCTTCAACAAGAGAAGCGACATTGATATTTAGCTAGCTTCATTGATATTATGCATAAAAATCGACATGGACATCAAATGGAAACAAAAAGATTTTTAACATTTAGAAGAAAAGCAACCGTATCCATAAACACAACTAGGGGTGTCAAAAAAGCTTACCCGACTAGATCCTAATTAAGATCCGAACCGGGTCGGATTACTCGGGTCAATAGTTGTATTCGGGTTATTCAAGTCAACCAAAGTAATCTGAATAATAGATAGGGTCAAGTATCGGATTGAAAATATTTAGCTAAAGCCGGTTCGAGTCACTCGATTGACCCGAATAAGGATTTTTTTATTTTTATTTTTTTATTTTTTATTTTTTATTTTTTTTTACGATTATCTATGTAAACATATTGAATTAGGCAATTTTTTTAATCGTTTTACTCAAATTCGGGTTGATCCAATCCCGAATAGACTCAACCCGAATTAACCTAAACTCGGCCAGCTTAACCCGACTAACACCCCTAAGCACAACAATCCAAACACAACATTTCTTACGATAATATTTCCTATATAAATGCCTTATTGGTAGCGTCATTAATTTCCTCTCACAAACGATTAATTATTCAAATATCGCTAGATGTGTATATTTTAAATCGCTATGAAAGAGTCGAAAACAGTATCAAAATTAACCCGATAAAACCGTGTACATGTAAGAAAAAAAAGGCTCGTCATCCCTAACGATATCTTTTACTAGCTTCCAAACAAACACACCTTCATACTCACACGCCTCTTTGTCTTCTACGTGCACATTTCCATCACCACTTCAATATTTATTCCCCAAAATCATCACTCTTTCATTTCATAAAAACAAATATCTCCAAATTCCACTTAAATTCATCAAATTCACACTTCTAATTACACATTTGGATACCCTTTTGGCTCAATTACAAAACCCATATCTCAATTTCCCAAACCCCCAATTTTCAGAATTTCCAATTTCACAAAGGTACCCTCAAATTGAACTAAAAAACACTCAATTCAGAGATCTAATTACATATTTGGATACCCTTTTGCCTCAATTACAAAACCCATATCTCAATTTCCCAAACCCCCAGTTTTCAAAATTTTCAATATCACAAAGGTACCCTTAAAATCACTCAATTCACAGTTCTAATTACATATTTGGATACCCTTTTGGCTCAATTACAAAACCCATATCTCAATTTTCATTTTTTCCAAATTTTCAATTCTTGAATTAAGCCAAATGGATCCGATTGTAATAACTCAAATCGCAACCGGGATAAGTGTATTAGCAGGAGCAGCGCTGTTGAAATCAGTAATGGATCAGAATCCAATGATGGGACCGGGTTCGGGTTCCGGGTCGGGTCAAAAATGTTCGAGCTGTAATGGAACGGGTCGGGTTAGCTGTATGTGTAACAGATGGTCAGATGGTGATAGTGGGTGTAGGACTTGTGCCGGGTCGGGTCGGATGGTTTGTAATAGCTGTGGTGGGTCGGGTACGGGTAGACCGCTCCCGGTTCGGATATCGGTTAGGCCTCCGAACCGGCCGTATTAACTAACTCGATATCGGGTTAGTTAATACTTGTAATATGTTGAGTATAGTTTTAGTTTTTGTTATTTTTAATAATGCTGGTAAAGATGTATTATAGTGATGATTATATCACTTATATATAATCATGTATTTAATGTTGATTATAGTTACTTATGGCGTTTAATTATGTTCGAAAGGTAGTTGGCGTGATCACTTTTTGGTTGTTTGCGCCAAGCAGGATTTGATCTCGAGACTGTTACATTTACGTTAATGATGTTAAGACTGTTAGGGATTGCTTATCTAGACAGTTTATAAGATTATGTGTGCATGTAATAAGCGATCTTGTAGAAGCAGCTTGTAAGTGCGAGTAAAATATGCTATTTTGAATAAGCAGCTTCATGATGCTCATTGCAAGCGGCTTAGTTTATAAATGCAATGTAGTGAAAAGATGGTTTAATAAGCAGTCTCAAACACCCTGTAAAATGGTTTGAAGGTCTAAAACTACTAAATTTCAAATTTTAATGCTTTTGATGCAATAAACATAAAAAAGTTTCCGAAGCTCTCCGGTTTTGGTAACAAATTAGTGTCAAAGTAAGATTTTAGAAATGCGTCGATGTTGCATATTGTACTAAAATTTGCGGTAAAATTTCACTATTCATTTTTTTATGCCATGTTACCTTCGGTTGTATAAAGGAGCTCTACGAAGTGTATAAAAAGGGTTATGTGAATTGGGTGTGCATCGGCTCGGATGTGCAGCAGTGCAGCCTGTCAAGTTTATGGTTGAATACGTTTCTAACTCATTTGTTCCGACTTGCATAGGCATTCCTAATTTGAGATTTTGACTTGGTAGCTGAATTTATTAATCCTGTGGAAGCGAACAAAGTGTAACGTGATCTGTGAAACTTTATGTGACATGTTTATATGAACCCGAAAAGAAAAAAGAAAAAAAAAACCATGTTTGATTCGATTGTGCATAGCTTCATGTGACTGTGCAAACTGAGTGTCACCATGCCATAATGGAAACAAGATCGTCATGGTCAATTGTATGCGAGTGAATTGAGTGTAACTTTTGAACACATGCATAGCTAATACTATCTGAGATTTGGCCAAATGTCTTGAGCACCCCTTATCAGAAAATGCCATAAACTCATGAATCCTGAATGCTGATAAATAACTTAGAAGGAAGGGCATTCTGCCCTTACCTTTAATTTGTAAGGAAACCAAAAATTAGATCACATGTAAGTCAAACAAAACACAATGAATATAAAAGCACACTACTTGCTATATTAGCAATTAAACCCTCTGAATCACGTATCAATAAATGTAATGAAATCGATATCCAAAAATGATTTTTAACACTAAATATCAGATAATTAGAATAAATATGTACATGCCTAGAAGAGCTTCCATGTCCTCTTTTTCTGCTTGTGACACAACATCATTTTACGACTACCAACAGTAGATTAAAGATGCAATTTGCAAAAATATCTTAAGCATGACCAACCGTGAATTAAGAAAGTATGCATTACATTAAGTGTATAAAAACTTCAGAAAACTCAAAACAATAAGCCAATCGACATCAGAGAACTCAAACAATAAACTTGTATAAATACATAATTTGCATGACGACCATAAAAATTGTATAAAAAGATTTTTAACACAACATTCTGAGTTGAGGCATTGAACTATTGCACACATGTTTCGAATTCAAATAATCTAGATAGGATTTAAATATGTTATTGTAGCTTCATAAAAATTGTTGTCATCAAGCCATCGAGTTCTCACTTTTTTCTCAATCAATGGCGAGAATGATGATGTTTTAGCACACTCAATTGCAAGTGCACCAGAATTCACACGATTTTAAGCCTTACTTTTCCTTGGAAGAATCATACATTTAACTTTGAAAGTTCTAGATCGCAAAATTTTCATCTTAGTATATCATAAGCTTTTATATGCATATATGAAACTGACATACCTTGACATGCTTAAATTCAAAAGCAATATATGAAAAAGTTGTAAAAACTTTGATAATGATTAAGATTCTTGGTTGATGATCCAACTAATACATTCTAACAAGCATCTATTAAAATCCTCATGACAAAAACTTAAGGATATCACACTAATGCAAACTAATAGAAAATCATACCCAAGTAGTTGCATTTGTTAACCAGCCTTATGCGTTTATGCTCCAGTTTTGAATTCGAGTATGCCAAACCATAATTGAGCTTGAAGGTTGCACCATATTGTTCACTTCTGTAGCCATGTCAGGTTTCTACTTCAAATGTTGGTACGCAATACTCGTTTGCAATGGAACCAACTTAATCGACAACCATCTGGATTCTTGGGTAATTTTTTTAGATAGGTAAAAAACGAATATGAACAAATTAAGAAAACTATCAAGCAATCCTTTACTCTCATATTGAGGTGTCAACATGATCGGGGTAATACTTCAGAAGATGAAGTTTACGGTGAAATTCAACAAAGACAACTTTCAGCAGTACTTCCGCTTCTTCTAGCCACGACTTCTTAAACCATAAATCCTTGTCCTTTGAATCATTAAGAACACTTCTAATGGTTGACATTGTGTCTTCAATGGTATTGTTCATCCTCACACAGTCAATGATATCCAAAGGATTTGCCTCAGTGTCCTGCACAAACACATCGTTTAAGGTTTCAGAGACTCCTTCATGCACTTCATATATCTTTAGAGATAGTATTTTTGCTTGGCTAGTGGCTACTTTACATCTCTTAGTCGTACTTCAGTTGTCAACATGTTGAATATAAGGTTATATGGATTAGTTGAGCATCTATAGGGTCTAGGGATTGACGATGGTGGTGATGTATGGTTTCTGTAGTTTTTTGACGTAAAAGATTAAAAAAAAAAAAAAAAAAAAAAAAAAAAAAAAAAAAAAAAGTATTGTGCAAAGTTCACCTAAAGAAGCAAATAATCTGTTGTACTTTTCTTTAGATTTTGGATCCTTCCCCAATAGAACTAGACATATTTTTGTATAAAAGTTTAATGCACAAGGTACAACTGATGATGGAGTATAGATCCTAATCTGATGGAGTTTAAACCCACATAGCCATCTAGTATACTTACTTTGATCAGCCTAGAAAAAAAGGGTTTAAGCTATTAAATAGTTACGCACTTTCTCCAATATATCGATATATTGCACTGCACTAAATTTAATTAAATAGTCACGTACTTTTGATTTCGTGCTAATATAGTCAGGTGACCGCTACCGTAAAACCGTTACCAAAGTGAAATGTTATTTTTTAGCAAAAATGGTCCCTTGTGGTCTGTTTTTTTGCAAAATCGGTCCTTCTTTTTTCAAAATAAGTCCTGTACATTTTTGCAACCGCTAGTCTTTCCGTAATAATTTTTGCAACCGTTAGTCCTATTTTTTCAAATAATAGTTTTCGCTAGTTAGTCCCTCCATTAATAATAGTTTTCGCCATTTTTTACGTTTTGTCCGTTTTCTTTCGCTTTTTATCCATTTCCCACATTTTTACGCTTATCGTCCGTTTTTTATCCGCTTCCCCACGCTTTTTACGTTTTTGTCCGCTTTGTCTGCTTTTTATCCGCTTTACACTATTTTTACGCTTTTATCCGTTTTGCCCTGATTTTTACGCTTTTGTCCGTTTTCTTCCACGCTTTTATATTTGCGCTTTTTATGTTATTTGTCCGTTTTTATCCCGCTGTCCGTTTACGTTTTTTTAAAACTTTACGCTTTTTAAACTTAACGCTTTTTTTAAAAAAATTTTAAAAAACTTTATTCAAAATTTACGCTTTTTTAAAACTTTTTAAAATTTACGCTTTTTTTAAAAACTTCGCTCGTTTTAAAATTTACGTAAAAACTTTTTAAAAACTTAAAAAAAAAAAAAAAAAACTTTACGTTTAAAAAAAAAAAATTTTATTAAAAATTACGTTTTTTTTATGAAAAAAAAAAAAACTTTTGTTCGTTTTTTAAAAAAAATTACATTTAAATAAAAAAAAAACTTTCTTAAAAACTTTTTTTTTTAAAAAAAACTTTCGTTCGTTTTTTAAAAAAATTTACGTTTTTTAAAAAAACTTTTTAAAAACTTTTTAAAAACTTTCGTTCGCTTAAAAAAACTTTCTTTAAAAATTTACGCTTTTTTAAACTTTTTTAAAATTTACGCTTTTTAAAAACTGCTCGCTTTTTTAAAAAATTACGCTTTTTATAAAAACTTTTTGAAAAAACTTTCGTTCGTTTTTTTTTAAAAAAATGCTTTCTTTAAAATCACAAGGGACCTTTTTTGCAAAAGAAACAAACCACGAAGGACCATTTTTGCTCAAAAATAACTTTTTGTCAAGTTTAGCATGTCAAAAAGTTACTCATGTACCATATTAGCATGAAATTAAAAGTACGTGACTATTTAATTAACGAAATTTAGTACACGTGCCATATCGATATATTGGAGAAAGTACGTGGCTATTTAATAGCTTAAACCCTAGAAAAAATTATTTCTTCAATGTTTCATGAATTGAACATATGATTGTTCACGCTGGCATAATCATTAACTTAAAACCTTATCAAAACGAAACTTAATAAAACAACGAAACTTAATAAACTTGGATGTCAAATAGAAATATGAAGCTAAAAAGAAAGAAAAAAAAAGTGTAACACAATCAATATCTAGTTAAAAACTAAATCTAGTTTAGTAGTCCTAACTTGTGACCATTTTCAATGAGTTCTCATACATTACTCTCTACTCTCTTTAAAAACAATACTAGAACATGGAAGAAAAGAGTAAGTTAGAAAGTGAATGATAATATTAGAGCATTAAAGGAAGATCAAAATATATATTTAAAACTAAAAAATAGGCAAGCAGACAAGTTTTATTGGGATTAGTGATATGACCCATTTCTGACGTTTTGTATTTTCTTTTTTAATAAAAGATTTTCATTTTCTCTTTTAGTCTTCTTCGTCACTTCATTTTACTTCATGGGTGAGAAAAAAACACAGTCAACTTAACGTATATGTGCTTGTCATCAAAAGAGAAAAAAAATACACTTCACATGGCTAATCCATGTGTGGCACATGCCACATGTGGCCAAGGCATAGCTCTGCCCCTGCTTGAAAAGCTGAAAGAAAAAACATAAAATGTAAGCGTATAATTTCAAATTATAAAAGGTAATAACAATAAGCAATTGCATGTTTTATACTTTGCAGCACTAAAAACACTTGTTGAGTAAAAATCGTGAATATCTGAGTTCGGATCATCGTTAACTTCCTGTGATGCTCTCAAATTGCGTAGGAACTACAAATAATTCAATTAGACTTGTAATATGTACAATAGTTCAAGGTAATAGGAATATAGTGGTTGAGACCTTAGATTATAAGGCAAAAAAATATATCACAAATCATATAAAAACATAATATTTTATGCAATTTATTTAACTTTTTTTTTTTTTTTTTTTTGAACGGTGACTTTCATTTACCTGCGCAACTAATGGCATACAGGCTCTCCTCTTCATTGTCTAATATCAACAGAGCTTGTGGTCCACAAGTGAGGACTTCCCGGTAGGTCACCCATCCGGTACTTCCTTCACTTGTGGCTTGCTTAATTGTTTAAGCTTCTACCACAAGACCACAAGCCCCATATTTATATGATATAGAATTTTGTTAAGAAACAACATTGATGAATTTATATAATTTGTTTATGGGTTTTGAGAAAAAAGTTTGGGATTAAAATGAAATCCATCGTTTGGTTCGTCTACGTGGGATTTAAAATTGGGCGTGAGTCAGGAAAATAAGGGATCTAGAAAACCCACTATGATACCTTACTTTACTGCCATGTCTTCTGACAAGGTCCACTATTTCTTTCTTTGTATATGTAAACGTCACTTTCATATGCATATTTATGTACCAAAGGGTATAATTTATTATATTTTTCGAGTGGGCCTATTGACAATATATTATTTTAACTTTAAAACAATAATAATTTATATCCCAATATAACAAAACAAACGACTTTTATTCTTTCAACCCAAACCCAAATCCTAATCTAAATCCAAATCCAAATCCTAATACTAAACTCATCTACAAACCAAACGGGCTCTAAGAATCTTTTTTACCTTATCCCCTCACCGTAACTTTCGGTGAGTTGCCAACAATAAATATGCAATCATCACCTCTAAATGAGCCTAAATTTTAAATAAACATATTACTCCCTCCGTCCCATTTTTATTGTCCAGTTTGACTTTGACCAGTCTTTCTTGTTCAACTTTGACCATTAATATATTTATTTGTGTTATATAATATTTGATGAAATTTATACCAATGAAAAATACATTTAAAACCCAATACATTCATATATTTTTCATCAAGTGGTATATCACACAAACAAAAATAATTATGGTCAAAGTTAAAAAAGAAAGACTAAAAAAGTCAATTGTGGACAATAATTTTAAGACGGATGGAGTACAAAATATAACATTCAATAAACCCTCACAAAAAAAAAAACAGTAGCACCTATGACTTCACAATAGTGGATTCACTTATATGAATACAGTGGGTATTTACACTCTGTTCCCGAGTAATAAACGGAAAGAAGAGAGATGGAGAGGAAAAAAAGAGAGAAGTAAAGAGGAGAGGAATAAGAAAGGTTTTTTTTATGTTGTGTTCCCAAGTTGGAATGAAAAGAGGAGGATGTAAGCAAAAAAAGACTTGAAAATCAACTTCACTCCATTTCATCCCAATTTGGGAAGAAGATTAGGAGTGTAATTTTGGTGTAATTTGCTATCATTTACTTTCTTCTCCTCTCTTAAAAAATCTTAGGAACACAATTTTTTTTAAGTACCATCCCAAACCTTTCCCTTTCACTCCAAAAATAAAACTCGGGAACAGAGTGTTAATTTCACCTTGGAAGGACATGCCATGTTCCAAACATCCGTGAAAACCTGAATGCAAAACTAAAATGAAATCAAAATATATAGTTATAACGTATTTTATAATAAAAATAAAAAATTCACAAACTTGGTTGTGGATTGATGAAGCTATGCTTTTGATGAGATTAGATTTCGAATATACGGCCGTCTATTTAGGTTTATTGACATGCCTTTCAAATAAACCTGGTTGTAATTCAATTGTATCATAAAAAATATAGAACCGGTACTTCAATAACTTTTATTCACCACCAACACATCTTCTCAAATGCAATACAAACGTCTTTCACTACTGCATTTGTGTTTTGTGGTGAACATTAGTTTTACACTAAATTAGTCATGGTACATACCGATCGATATTGAGGATCAAGATAACCTTAACACTAACATGTGACATAGACCTCAAACATTAAAGCTTTATACTATAAAATTTTAATTATAGATTATAATAGAAACAAAAGAAAATAGAGTGTAAAAATGAATATGTGATTCTACATTCTCTTGTGATTCAACATTTACTTCATCATCCATATATGAATCAATCTAACAACTTTGCTAATATTGTTAGGAATTGGAAATTCCATGTTAAAGTGTCGGTCACCCCAATTATAGTCTAGCATATATTAGCTCGTAGACTTGTAGTTATTTACGTTATTTAATAGCTTATTAGTTAATTTGTAGCGTAGATTAGTTTAGTGTAACACCGTGGAGGAAGGACGTGTCTTTACCCACTGTATACCTGATCCACAGGCCGATAGGAGGTCGTTATGTTTGTAAGTATAAATACCCCTTCCATCTATGGAAGGGGTGGAGCTTTTCTTAATCTAACCTTTGATAATTTACAAAGCAAGTCTCTACCAAGAAACTCCCTCTCATCTACTTTCTCTCTCAAATGGCAAACATGTATTTTGATCATCCAAGACCACCCGAATCATCAACACAATAAATATAGGATCCTAACAATTGGTATCAGAGCCATGGTTGTTGTGTCTTGATGATTTTTTGTGGTTTTGATACTTATTTGAAACTGGTTTTGATACGTTTTTGTGGTCGGAATACGTTCTTTGGGTAAACAGTTCTTTAACTTGTTTTGGTATTCTTCTGTTGGTATTTGGTCTTAACTGGTTTCAACATGTGTCCAAGTCAGTATTTTTGTCCAAGTATGTATTGAATATGTTTGTGTAAGCTTTGTCCAAATGCCTACTCTTTGTTTATCTGGTCTTTCATGTGGTCAAACTGGTAAATTACATGGTCAAACTGGGCAAACTTGTATACTAATATGCTGCTTTCTGGAAAAATATGATGATGGTCGGAACTTAGTCGGAAAACTCATCAGAAAATCACAATTTCTACCTAGCGACTTGTTAAAATCACTGGTGGCGACTTGTCTTTACAAGTCGTCTAGGTTCAATGTTTTCACTGTGTAGCGAGTTGATAATTTGATAGCGAGTTGTGGTTTTTGACTTTTGAGTCAAAAAATCTTAGTGACTTGACTCATAATTTTGCTAGCGACTTGTGTCTATTCAGATGTAGCGACTTATATTTATAAGTTTGCAACTTGTGTCTAAATCTGAAATAGCGACTTATGACTCAAAATGGCTAGCGACTTGCTTAAGAAAAATGTAGCGACTTGTACTGGTTTGACTTTTGAGTCAAACTGAAAAAAGGTTAGCGACTTGTTTTGGACAGAAAGGATGAAGAAGTGTATGACATTAGACCAACAAATACCAAAATCAAGATACAAAATCATTGAACCTCGCCACCATCATCAGTCCAAACCTTCAATATCAAATTCATATCTACATGATCATCACGACCTCAAACCAAAACCACCATGACTTGACCTCAGGAATCCATCATTGGTCCATGGCCTATTTTTACCGACTGACTCCCCAACACACATAAATTTAATATCATATTCTAGATCTCAGTCACTTCATTTCGTGGTAATCTAAGTAACATCAAAACCATTCAAGGTTTGACTCACGAAATAAAATAATGATCACAAATTTGGTTTCAAGTAATTGAAAAACGACCTCAGATGTTCGTTGGGCAAACGATTTCACTATGATTCCATTCAGAACCAATCGACCCATAAACTATCTTCATTGATCTAACTTATTGATGATCTCCGAATAATAAAAATATGATAATAACAATTCATGTCATATCATAGTTTTGATTCGTTCAACTCCTTATCTATCCAAAATCTAAAAAGATTGAATCAACACAACTCGTGTGTTAATCCATCTTTCTTTTGGTTTTGATTTGCAATTAAACGAAAATATATTCAATTAAAACCTACCCGTGAGGAGAATGGAATATCAATTCAATCTTGGAGATCTATGCATACTTGCTAAAGCCATCCATGTGGCCTATCTAAGCCCCTCGACTCAATTGCCATTCATCTCATGCCATCTCTGTGGCAAAGTCTTTGAGAAGACTCGTTCTAAAAGAGGATTTCTGCGAAAAGAGTTATGTGTGATGATTTTTTTGTGCCTGCGATCAAATAAGAGAGGGGGGGGGCGGAGGTTATATCTTTTAGGGTTTGGATAGAGATGAAAATTTTAGGTCAATGTGTGTGAGGTGAATGTTAAATACCCGGATTCTTAGGGTTATTACTGAGTTAGTTCATGGGCTTCTCGTGGGTTGTGTTTCAAGGGCCATAATTCGGGTATATGGTGCTTCTTGGGCCTAATTCTTTCCGTGATTGATTGGTTTTGATGGTCTGGACATATGATATTTCTTCATTTGATAAAGGGAGTTTAACTACAATTTTTTGTGTTAAATGATTTCGTTGGATTGGACATGGAATTTTGGAAGTATGTTGAATGTTGGACTTAGATATTAATACAAGATCAATATAAACCTTGATTAATTAGACGGGAACATAAGCTTAATTGGACATGGGCTTTCTAAAGCTTAAATTGATCAAGTTTAGTCACTATAGTGGATCGGGTGTTAATTTCTTGTTCACAGGATGCAAATTAGTTGATGATGTGAGTTAAGGTAATGATGTGATTCGGTGGGTTATGAGGTGTGGTACTTTGGTATACACATTTTCTCGAATAATATGTCACGGCTTGAATTAATGGTTGAACAAAGTTGACTACAGGGTTGTTTGGACGGTATTTCTTATTTGTATTTGAAATGACGTTTTCCGGGCGCGTTTACTTATTTCGTCTTCTTTCTTTCTACCCTTCCGCGAAGATGACTTGATTGGGCGTTTATTGAGTGTGATAAAGACTTGGCTATTTAGTTTCGTTTGTGATTCTTTCTCACTTAACCCACAACGTAGCTATCACTTCGGTGTCTCACTCAATCGAGAATGTCAAGAGGTTTTGTACATTGGGTACACCGTTTCTTCTTCACAAGGATTAGTACAAGTTTAAGTAACAAATATGGGGAATTCTACTTCATGTTCAAGTTTGGTATATCGGGTTTACTTCACCATGTGGTCACAACAACAGCCGACAGAATGCGTGAATGATGTGTTTACCAAAGTGTTTATTGGATGGTTGATGATATTGTTGATATTGGATTATGAACCGTTGATGAACCACTGCATGTTCCCCGAAAACAGATATTCACCGAAACCAAATTTGTCATAATACATTCATGCTGACATTGTTTACGGTTTTGTCTTGATTTTGTAAAACGCAAAGAAACTATTTTCGGTTTAAATCATAGACTTGTAAAATCCGTGACAATGGAAACATCCCGGTAAAAGTGCATTCGGATCTATCTTACGGTTTATTCTTGGTTTTGTAAAATCCCGCGAAAGAACCTATTTCTCAGTTTAAACCATAGAATTGTAAAATCCTGTATTGATGGAACCATCTTGGAGAAAGAAAAGTGTATTTCGGGATCTTATCTGATGCCGGTGCTACGTTTTCTGTTTCGAAGAAGGGATAAATGGGTGTACTTCATGAATTGGATGTGTGTTTGGATATTTGTCATGGCAGTTTGGCTATTACAAGGTTTTACGGGGTAACGTGCTTTTAACCATGGTCGGGATGAATCCATTATCAAAGATCACTTTTAAGATCAAAGGAGGCTAGATTTGAGCTTTTAACAAGATGTGACAACGGAGTTAATTCACTATTATTTATTTGAGGCTAAAGTGAAATATCACGAGCAAGTGTACTTAGTATCTGAAGGTATCGAGGATGGATGGATGAAGATTCTTCAAGATCCTTGTTCAAGCTTATTATCAAAAACAAAGACTTGGAAATCTAGTTATTGTTGGGTGTCTTTTACATTTTCTTTTACCACTTGAGGGAATTGGGCTCTTACCACCACAAAATAACTATCACTTTAAGGAGTTACGTTGTAGTGCTCAGTGTCACATTCAATTGTGGATTTTCAAGAGGTGATGCACGTCTTATACTTGATGGTTGGTTGGCTGAAGAGTATAGAGTACTTAGAGATTCAAATGGGCATGAATTCTCGACACCGCTCTTCGTTACACATGTGCAAGTTTAAGTCACGAGTTTGGGTTATTCTACTTCATGGTCAAATTCATCATATTGGGTTTTCTCCATCACCGTCACGAGCCCATGAATGATAATGGGAGGATTACATGTTTTGCCAAGAGATGCTGAAAAGAGAGAGATTATGACGTAAGAACTCAACAGTTCATGCCTCGTACTCTAAAGAAAAGAAATGTGCGCTTCAAAGGCGATATCTTGGAAGAAGAGAAATCCTCTCAATTATGACCATTCTCATCAACATGCTTCATGCTTTTTCCATGCGCTTTCAATTATCAAGTGAACCGGCTATCATTAATTGTTTTATTCAACTTGCTCAACTATAATGACGATGGCGACATCATGTGTTAATTTTGCGGGGGAGAAGTGTGAATAGAATACATTTAGAAGATACTCACTTGTTTAATCAAGAATGGCATCTCCATATGCAATTCTTGAGAGGGAGAAGAAGTATGATAATTTCGCATGGTTGATCGATATCTGAGAATATATGGTCATATGGCTCCAAACTCATGTAAGAACCGAGCTTCTTCTTATCGGGTCATCTTTACATGGAGTTTATTCTAAGAGCCGTTGGTTGACATCTTCACTCGGACTAATGAGTCTATCGACAAAGTGCTTCCGGTTAATGCTTCAAGTACACATCAACATGATGATTCCAAACAATCTCTCTGTTCTTGTTTGATGTGATTGGTAGTTTGGTGTTACCATCTAGTGTGTTCGCCGCGATTCGGATTTCCTTGATGAACATCTTTTCGTTCTTGTTTGATTGGGAGAGATTTTAGTTATGGGGACTTGCAAGATGTAAGTTAATTGGGATGCTTTTTGGTGATGTTCTTATTTTTTAGTGAGTTGAAGATGTTAACTATCTATTCCCCAACTGCACAATCTTGAAGAAGGTAGACTCTACAGTCTGTTCTACATTTTCTGCTGCATGTTAGAAGACTAAAGACGAGTTGCATTTGATTATCCAAAGACTTCTTCATATTCCGGGCATTGCCAGTTTAGGGGAGAGCACTAATTGGGGGAGGGTGAAATGTCAGTTTTAATCCCCAATTAGACTTGCTCACTTACTTTAGCAAGTTGATTCTCATAGATATACTTGTGCTAATAATGTTCTTCTCAAAAGATTTCATGTATACGGGCTTACAAAGAGTTGCTGATTCTGAAGTATCAAAACCAGCAAGGGGGAAGGAGACACACATCTAAACGCGAGTAAACTTGATGAGCTTAATACTTCTAAGTGATTGAAGAAATTCCGGGAAGACATATGTCATTACCGCAGAGAAACTCAAGGTTTGACTCATGGCATTTAGTGTCCTTATTTCAAATACGTGGGGGAAGAGATGTAAGAGACAGCTCAAGATAAAAGAGGCAACACGTATGAGGGGCATTTGAGTACTTTGGGTTCTTGAGCTTCATACACAATCATCAGGAAAGATAAATGTGCATTGGGTGGTTGTATCATTTATTCTTTGAAAATCTATTTGTATATTCAAAGCTCTTGAGCTCTATTCTAAGAGACGGCTGCATCAATTCAACTACTCTGGGAAGTGGTCTCTTGACACTTTTTGGAATGGATTGCTAGACTTCAAGTGGAATGAAATTTGAGAAGATTTATTTATGTGGGATGATACGCTTCGTTGTTCTTCTTGATGATATAACCGAATGGAGAATCTCGATTATCGTTCTAAAAGGAGCAACCGGATTTATGATAATGATGTGCTTCTCTGTACACCTGGCTAAGGCAAGCTTGAAATAGAGCTTCGAATCTGCTCATCAAATGGATTTTCGGTTTGGGGGGAAGCTGCCAAAGTCTCTCTTATTCAAAGGCTCATGTTCTATCTTCTATTCGGAGCCTCAAGCTTTGGTGGTGAATGTTTAGAGATGATGAATTCTATCTTCTACGACGCGGTCGCTTCGATATCCTTATCTCGGTACTCGTATCATCATCTTCTGTAACTATATCATCTTCTCTATCTTTGTATATATTTATTAGAACCAAATACAAAAATATAAAACCAGCAAAACAAAATTGAAAAATATAAAATCTTCAAAAACCCATAAAAAATTAAAAAAATTTGAAAAGACCAAAAATATGTTTTCTCATGACATGTCTTCTGGTATCGATAACATCTGCGGTCTTAGAAATGTCATTCAATAATTGCACGGGACCATAGATGAAGTTCGAGAAGGAGGTGTAAATATTTCTTTTCCAAACATGTCACAAACTATGGCTTGCGCTACTTCCGATCAGAACCCGTGCTTAAAACTATGGTTTGCTATTATTTCAGATAGCAACCCGCTCTTCAAAGAAGGAAAGTGCTGCGCTAAACCAATTTTCAAATATTTCGTGCACTTATCCTAAAAACAAATTGAGGAAAGTATGTCGAAGGACTGCTGTTCCTACTAAAATATTTTTCCTTCAAAAATTCTTTAGAAAAATATTTGTTTTAACAAAATAGTGGTAAATGAGTTGCGTGTAAATCAATCAGGTTCAGAGTTTTTGTGAAAATTGAAAACTCAATCAATGACTTCAGCGCTTTTAATCTTTTCAGAAAATAAGTCATTGATTGAAGGGGAGAATGTTTTCAAATTTACATCATCTAACGGACTTTCTTAATCATCCTAATGCGGCTTATCTGTAAAATATAATTGCCTATGTTGAAGGACTAGGTTTCTAGGATATGATTGTTAGGTTTAGATGATTAGAGTTTGATGAACACATAATCCCATACCTTATATGAACTGATTGATATGTTGAATTGACTTTTATTATTCGATTACTGTTTGGGTGATGTCGACCACCATATATATGTATGTATGTTCACTAACGTATGCATGTATATTGGTATAAGAATGTTCCCGATCCGGATCCCACAATTGAATATGATTGGATGCCGAAAGGAAAGGGTAACTATATCTTAGGTTGACAAATGAAGAAACGGAGCTTAATTTGACTTCAATGGAGAGTTGGCATGAAATGCAGCGTAAGAGGTCTCACTGCATCAGCAGATGGTTTTCTTCTAAGAAGTGAAGAAACGGAGCTTAATTTGACCTCGCTTGGCATTAAAATGCAACGTGAAGTCTCACTGCATCAGAGACGGTTTTTCTTCCAAGCCCTACAAAGAACAACGAAGCGCTCAACCACCTAACGATCTTTGTGCAGACAATTGTGATGATACCATTTTATTTAAACAATTTTTAAATAATATTGTTTTGAAAATGGAAAAATATTTGTTTTGAAAATAAATTGAACTTAATTTTGAAAATCACCGGACTTCATTTTTATCAAAACCTAAGTCACTCAATCAACGACTCACGTCATCATCGAGGGGAGAGAGTGATTTAAAATATATTATTTTCAAACAATATTTCTTCAAAAGAGTCCGTTTGTAAGTTAAGATGTGGTGAACTAAAGATTTAATGTTATGTAATGGTATGATTTTTTTTTTGAATCAAGGTCTTTAAAAATGAAATTTTTTCTGTTTTTGTTTGATTGTGAAATTGTTTTATTTTACTAAAAGATCTCTTAAAAACTATCATACCTGACGCTAACAATCTTTAATGTTTTAAATTGGTCATTATCTATCATTTTTCAAAATTAAATCTTGCCACGTCTTTCCTAAACTCTTTTAAATGATTTAAATCAATTGGGATCACAAATCTCAAAAGGTTTGAAATTATTGATCTGGGGAGAGATCGTGATTTAAATCTCAAATATGTTTTAATGGAATCGGTTTTAGTCCTTTATAGGCACTCCTGCCTCCATGTGCCAAACGATTTCAAATACACAATGCACATGTTGAGGAGGAGGATTTATCCAAAAACCAGATGAGTATTTAAACAAGGCCACATTTTCTCCCATGTTTTCTAAACCCAATTAAATCACTTGGGATCCAAAATCTCAAAGGATTTGATATTTTTGATCGGGGAGAATTTGTGATTTAATAATGAAATTTGATAAAAGGTGATCGTTTTGATTTAGTTGTGCGTGTGCCTCTCATATGTGCTAAACGCCGAATCCTCACATATTGAGGGGAGCAAATAAACTATCGAGGTACGAAAGCTTTTTAAAGTGATTTATAAAGTACCTTGATTAGGTGTTCAAATGGTTTCTTAATGGCTCTTGTGATTGTGGATGTGCTTCAAATTAACTCTTGCCTCTATGTGATAAAATGATTTCAAATATCCTATGCACATATTGAGGGGGAGAATTTACCAAAGAAAATCAAATGGCTTTTTCTATGAAAATTGTGATCAAAGAAAATATTTTAAAGTCCTCTTGCCTCCATGTGCTAAACAATTTCTAAATCATATGCATATGTTGAGGGGGAGGTTTTTCTAAATGATCAAAACTATTAAGGTACAAAATACTTTGATCTCGTATCACAAGTACCTTGATTGATTTTCCAAATGATTTTTCAATTGGTTTCATGGAAGAATGAACAATACCAAAAGACCGACCAATTTACTTTATGCATGGAGTTATAAGGATGGTTAGGCTAGGTATTCGTTCCCACGATCCGCCAGAACCGGAGGGATCTACCTAGGGACAATCCACTAGATAGTGTAGAGTCCTTAGGTATGATGAAAAAAGGAGAAAAAATGAGAAATGGGAAGAGTGCCGACCGAGTCTGAACTAGTACTGGAATAAACCCAACAAGATTCTAGTTATAAAGTCTCGTAAGAATCAAGGGGTTGAAGAATGAATTAATGTGAAAAGGGTGAAAAGAAATAGCCCTCCAATAATTCAACCTTAGAGCGAAACCGTTCAATACATATGCTACTGGTAGTTATTAAGGTAACGCCGGTGTTGAAGACAAGACATCATGGACCCGACGACGCACTGCACTAAACTTCCCAAGCTACTCAAGTTCCTCTTAAAAGGGCTTGTTTCATTCTCACGGGAACCTACATAATCTATAGGGGCGGCAATTTCTACACCACACCAACACCCACAACGAAGTTAAATGGTGGGTTGAGGATAAACGGTTTGGTAAAAACAGTCAACCCGCCTAACCCGCTTAATAAACGGGTTGTGTTTCGTTGAGAAATACTAAACAGGTCAACCCGTGAACCCGTTTAAGTATACAAGACTCAAAAAAAAATATATAACCTACTTTTTTATTTGAGATGTGGATTAAATATTTTTTTTATGTACTTAATATGAGTGAATTACGGTTATATCTCAAACATTATTGAAATTGACACTTTATAACTCTGAAAATTGTTGTATAATTATTTGTATGTTCTTTTTATTATATTTTAGATCCTTATATCACTTTTTCATTTAAAATAGTTAAAATTACAAACCGCCAACCTAATTTACCGCTTGACCTATTTAGTTAAATAGGTTAAACGAGTCATAAACGGGTTACATGTGTTATGCAGGTCTGGGTTAGGGTTGAGTTTCTTGACACGATTAATAAATAGGTCGTGTTTGGGTAGAGGTTATACCAACCCTCCAACAAGCGAACCCGAATAGGCCAATACGGACACGACTCGATTGCCACCCCTAAATTAATCTATCGACTTTCTCTTAGAGATTGTTGATATTGAAGAAGGAGACCCTCTCCCTAGTCTCCGGCATAGGAACCAAATGTGCACTATTGAGTCTCGAGCCAAGATATCATCCATAATATCTCATTAGGACACTAAATTTATCAAGACTTGCTGTTTCACACAATGTGGAAAGTAAGAATATATTAAGAGTCCTACGCATTATCCTTGTGGGATTGCCAGAACATCCGAGTGATATATATAAAAATATTCACAATAAAGATGGAAATCCTTCTAGCCAACAACATCAAACAAGCTCTGGAAGGTGAATGTGAGATCTTCGTAATATTAAGCTTGTGACAACCGGATAAAACGATGTGAGATTCAATCTTGAATCAACCTTGTCCAGAATGGAATTGACAATACTTTTGGAAAAACCGTTCGATGTGCAAATCTTCTTTTCTCTAGCACGTCGAATGTGTATTTATGTTTTCAAACATAAAAAGTATCTCTGATTGAAAAAATACTTTTGGAAAAACCGTTCGATGTGCAAATCTTCTTTTCTCTAGCACATCAAATGTGTACTCTTTTCAAATATAAAAAGTATTTATGATTGAAAATTGATCTTTCTCATAAAACCTTCGCCGTATTGCAAAACTATTTCTAAGCAATAACGCTGATTGTTTCAAATCATTTTTCATCAATCGTGAATCTCAATTTGCTGGTTCACTCACTCGGTTGTCTTCTTTGAGACGTTCCGTTTGAGAACAGAACAAATAAAACCCTCACAGATTCTTCAATCCTACCTCGATCACGGCAGTGCTTGTACTGATCAACGAGGAACCATGGTTCTTGCAACCCAATTCAACAAAAGTGATCAAAGACACTTTTGTGTGTTTTATTGCTAACTGTTATTTGCGGGTAATTTGATGGTTGCAGCTGATCGAATTGAGGAGTCAATCCAAAGCCGCATGCCATGCATCCACACACTTAATTGAAGAAATCATGACTTGTGCTTATCTACATAACATGGCTCTGATATTTCTATACTATGCTTCTGCTACGCTGCTGCAAATATCATGAACCAGTAAAAGATTCCGCTACTTTGATGGAAAGATGTCATGATCCAGAAAGTGTGAGTATGTCGGTCCAAAAGTCACAACATCACATGATGGCAACACAATAAAGGGTGATCCAGAGATTTACTGTGGCTGATGATCTCAATGAATGCTCAAAGATCATCAAGATGTGGACCAGTTCAAAGACCTCCACTTAAAGTACAAAAATATGCGGACTTTGAAGGAATCGCTGCTAATGCACAAAGATTGCGGAAGTGAAGAATTCAAGTCTACGAGCTCAAGAACGAAGTCAAAGATAGAATGCTAGGAAGCAAAATGTATTTCATGGGGTGACCTCCCTTAGGGGGAGATTGTTAGGAATTGGAAATTCTATGTTAAAGTGTCGGTCACCCCAATTATAGTCTTGCATATGTTAGCTCGTAGACTTGTAGTTATTTACGTTATTTAGTAGCTTATTAGTTAGTTTGTAGCGTAGATTAGTTTAGTGTAACACCGTGGAGGAAGGGCGGGTCTTTACTCACTGTATACCTGATCCACAGGCCGATAGGAAGTCGTTATGTTTGTAAGTATAAATACCCCTTCCATCCATGGAAGGGGTGGAGCTTTTCTTAATCTAACCTTTGATAATTTACAAAGCAAGTCTCTACCAAGAAACTCCCTCTCATCTACTTTCTCTCTCAAATGGCAAACATGTATTTTGATTATCCAAGACCACCCGAATCATCAACACAATAAATATAGGATCCTAACAAATATCCTTCTTCATCATCTTCTGTGCGGATTTCTTTGCAATCCCAAACACCCTCATGATAAGATAATCAAAGTTTGTTGCAACTAATCCCTAAACTTATATGAAAACCTAATTTTCTTTTCACACTTATCACGTATTTGTCAAACACCCCCTTTGATCACATAAAGCGGTGCCAACTTTTAACATATACGCTTTCACAATATGTATTATGATAGCAAACACTAACTATTAAGGAACTAATTTAAAAAACAAAGCAATAGCTTTGGTTTATTGTTTCGCTGAAAACCAACATTTATTTCACTTGATTTTATTACCATAATCTGTTTTCTTTAATGTTGAAAATAATCTATTTCCTGCCCCTTTGATTTAACCTAACCCCTTTGCAGCCTTTACCTCCAAGTTTGTAGAAATGCATGCCTCATTCTGGACTCTCATACTTTCCTGTTCAAAAAACTAAGTATCAAACTAATTGTATGAACCTAAGAGCTAACTTTATAATAAATTGTGAAAATAATTATTAATGAGTCTCTTACCCTTTTCAACTATATTTCATTAAAGATTGCATTTTTGCACCATGTGTTCTCATTAAGAATTATTTCAGAATTCTTGCTCTTGGGGCCACATTTTGACTCAGTTTAAGGGTCTGTGATTGAGACATCAAGAAGTTTATTTTGAGCATTGGACTATGAATGAGTCGAATTCCATATGAAAAAATTATGTGACACACAACCCTTGACTATGAATGAGTCGAATTCCATATGAAAAAATTATGTGACACACAACCCTTAAATGTGAAAAACTCATTTAAAATGTTAATAAGTACTCATAGAATCACAATGTTACAAGAATATAGTAAAATTTTCAAATATGGTAAAAATCCGCTATAAAGGTATATTGAACACCTTTATAGTAGTACTACCCATTTACCGGACTTTACGAATTTTTTAGAATATATACCCTTAAACGTGAAAAATTCATTTAAAATGTTAATAAGTACTCATAGAATCACAATGATACAAGAATATAGTAAAATTTTCAAATCTGGTAAAAATCCGCTATAAAGGGTATATTGAACACCTTTATAGTAGTACTACCTATTTACCGGACTTTTAATTTTTTTAGAATATATAGTGTTTGGTGTTTGTGGTTTAAGGTTTAGCGTTTACTATATAATATATGGTGTTAAGACTCTTTGTAGGTGTATAATACCAACCTATTTTAAAAGATTTTGTCATATAATAACGCATTATACCATCAAAAAAGTAACTTGTCACTATAATGTCTTTAAAATAACTTCTTCGTGTCCATTTGGTTTGCTCTCATGAATCACAATTGATATAAGTTTCGATATAAGATGGAGTGGGAATAGATATGAGTCAAGTAATCAAATCTAATATCGTTGTTTGGTTTGATAATCAAATCCAATATCATACTTTTTTGAATTTATTTGTACTCTGAAACAACAGCTTTCTCTCATTTACTTTATTTAATAATTGCAGTACAACCAAACTCAAAGATTAATCCATTATTGAAATTAAGAATATTCACACTCTACCATTCTAATCATGTCATGAAAAACAATATGTGAAAAAAAATTATCTTCTTCGGAAACTTATTCCTGTGCAGTTATGAATGTATCAAAATCTATAAATCATCGAACTATGAGATAAACAGATCTTACAAAAATACAATTTGATTGAGTAAAGAGACTTGAGATCAAAGTGGGAGGATAGAAAAAGAAAATTATTAATCAAAGGTGTGGATTAAAGGGAAGACAAAAACATATGAAAATAAGAATTAATTGAAACCAGTCTCTCCTGTCATCTTTCACTCTAAGGGTTTGCTTTCACTTTTTCCCTCCTGATATTGGGACCCACTATCAACAAAACAACTGAATTTTGGAATGGTTTTATTACTATTATTCCATAACCATGAAACAAACATGCCCTCAATAAGTTAATGACACGTAAGAAAAACACAAAATTAATCATGAGTTTTAGATCCACCAATCTTTTTGCATACGAGCACCTTTTCATTGGTCATTAAAAAATAGGTAAAAAAGATGTCATTATGCTATAAGCTGAATCGTGAAATGTTTTTTTGTATTACGCATGTTGGTTGAGATATAATAATCTACGACTACCTTAAAAGTCTGCTAAAGTTCCAACATATAACTCATACTCTCTTGTGCAACATTTATTAGCTTAGTTGGGTCCATTAGTTTGGCATAGAGGTTGCAATCGAATCGTTAACAAGTCAACCAACACACTTAAAAGACCCTCCATGGACCGAGGATTGGAGAACAACATAGCTTCAAAGTTGATCATAATATAAGTTGCTTTCGGGTTTTGTTTGAAGAGTACATTCATGATTCATACAATATGTAAGGAAACTCTTTCACAGTGAATTTACTAACTTGCCTTCCTAGAATCTAAAAGCTATAATAGAAACTCGTGCAGACATCGTTAAGAAAAACTGTTCTGCAGAAAAAACCACTAATGGACACGTTGAAGCAACTCATACACGACTAACATACTGGCCAGTCCTAGTATCCACAACTATTTCTTGGCCTCTGTCTACAAACAACGGAACATTAACAACAACAGCACCAGTTTCCACAGTGGCTGGTTTGGTTCCACCTGCCCACAATAACAATCAATCCTGAGTTACAAAATGACAGTTTAAGTAGTTTTTTTCTTCTTTCTGAAAGGCAATAACACATATTAATAAATAAACACTAGCATGATGCTAGTAATTTACATCGACACCCAAACAACACATCTTACCACCAGCACATTGACCACATCTAGACAAAAACAACACATCACCTATTTTAATAAAACAGGTTTCTAATGTGGGAAATGTTGATGATATCAACTTGGACAGTGCTAAAATTATAGACCTTAGAACGTACTATTTGAGCTTTACCAGGTAATAGCCTATTTATTTCACCAACTCGCAACTATTTCTATAATTTCTAAACAAAATTCCCTTTTTGTCATCCCTCGAGGGTAATTTAGGCTTTTATCTAATAGCCTAATAGGATGGAGAAGGTTAAGTAATATTACCTTGAGATGTGTCTCCTTTCAAACCGGGATCAACCTCGACTACTTTTCTTTTTTTGGGTGCAAAGGTGAAATTTTATTAATTAAGAAACTTTGTACAATGAAATAAGCAACACACACTAATATGGACATGTCCCATATCAGATTGCATACAAGCTAACTCTATCCAATATCTGATACAACTGGTTTTTATAAGTCTGATAACAAAACAAACTGCCCATGTCATACAACCAAGGACAGATGACATCTAGCACAAAACCAGCACAAAGATCACCTTTTAATGCACCAATATACCATCTAGCTACATTTCCGTGATACCCTTCCACCAAGACCATTCCTCCAACTCCCACAATGATCAAGGCAGAAGAGTACATGGCATCACTAGGAACCATACCCTTCTAGATAGGGTCTATACCAAGTAGTTTACATTTCCATCTCATTAATGGCTTCAACTACTTGGGAACACACATCCTAAATGAAGCCAACCAAACCCCTTGTGATGGTGTATTGAGAGGACCAAGAAGGGTCATCTTACACTCATCTCTATTCCTCCCATCATACACCATCCTCCAAGGCCATTAACCCTCCACAATAAGGAACCCTTCATTATGGTACATTCTTACTGAATTAGACCTCCTAATTAGCCCATCATATTTGTGCAGTTTCCTCCCAAGGCCAAATCAAATAATAAATACTGTATTCCTTATTGTAATGGCCTGCAATAAGAACCATACAACAAATAAGTTCATGATTGTTGTTGTCCAAGGATCCAAACACTCCTTTATTCCAGCTTGTGACTATCAAACTTGATATTCCATATTTCTTCTGCTTTGATAACATTGGTACTTCTCTTGAATTTAATTGTCACCAGCTTAGCCCTTACATCATCATAAATGGATTTGAAGAGGCCATCAACACTTCTAGCACATCCATTGAAACTTCTTCTATTCCTTTCCAGCCAAATGTGGTAAACTACAGCTGCAAGACATAGCCTTTTGATGACCTCCCAAATATCACTATAGCCTTTATTAGAACTCATGTTGTTAATGATACTCTCCCATGTGCTACCATTAGTCTTGTTGTAGCTTATCTTGCAGACTTTTACCCAAATTTCTTTTGAAAACTCACAATTAAAGAATAGGTGATCATTAGAGTAAATTACTTTTCTGCAAAGGCTACACTCATATGCTTTATTAGGATACCACTTTTGTAGCCTATCTTGAGTGCATAGCTTTTGTCTTATGGCAATCTAAAGGATAAAGGAATGTTTAGGAATGCAGTGTGAGTGCCAAATAAGGTTCTTCCATTTAACACATGCATCATCAACTCTCACATCATTCCAAACAGTACTTGTAGTGTACCTCTTAGTATTCCCCTTTTTGTCCACCCAAATAGCTTTGTCAAGAGTATTAGTCAAAATAGGGACTTTGAGGTTTTGTAGAGGAGGGAATTTCTCAAGCCATTGCTCTAGCCATTTCCACCTATTCTCAAGAATTACATCAGCCAGACTTGCAGAATCTTGAAAACCAGCATAGAATACCTCCTTCTTGCTAATAAAACTGGATAAAGATACATCACTGCTCCATTTGTCATGCCAGACATTAGTTGTTGTACCATCACCAACTTGGTATCTCATATGCTTCCCCACCCAATCTCTTAAACTCAAAATACACTTCCAAAACCAGCTGTCATTTTTATCAATAGCCACATCCCAAACACTCCTGTTCTTGAGTTTCACTACATTTACCCATTTAACCCAAAGGGACTCTTTCCTGGATGCCACATTTCGTAAGTGCTTAGACAAGAGAGTTTTATTCCATACCTCAAGAGATTTGAATCCAAGTCCTCCCTGGTCTTTTGGCTTACACACTTCACTCCGGGCTACTTTAGCTTTTCCCCTAAAACTGTCCCCTTTATTCCAAAGAAATCTTCTGAAGAGACCTTCAATATCATTAATGACTGATTTAGGAAGAAAGAACACAGATCCCCAATATATCTGCATAGAGGCTAGAACAGATGCAATAAGTTGAGCTCTTCCAGCATAAGATAAACTCTTGTTCTTCCAGTCATTCAGATTACATTGTACTTTGTCAATAAGCTGCTTACAATCTGTAATACCAATTCTTTTTGTAACTAGAGGGACACCTAGGTATCTAACAAGAAGCTTGCTTTCTTTGAAAGGCAAGATTGTTCTAATAGTTTTTTTTGGTATCCTCATCCAAGCTTCCATAGAATATGGTACATTTACCAAGGTTAGGGTACAGGCCTGAAACATCACTGAACTTAGATAGGGCATTCTTAAGGACCTTCACAGAGCTTTCATCTCCATGGCAGAGCAATTAGTGTGGCATTGATCTCCCCAAGTAGCTTACCATTCACAAAAAAATCTCTAACAGCTTCACAAAAATCCTTTTTTTATTTTGCTCCAAGCTTTTTTGAAGAACTTTGAAGTAAAACCATCAGGACCAGGGCTTTGTCATCATCAATGTCAAATAAAGCAATTTTGATTTCTTCCTCTGTGACCTCCCTTATCATGGTATCAGTTTCAATATCAGGAACTTTTTTAACAAAAAGACTATCATCTTCTTCACAAAGGTTGCTTACCTCAGGACTTATACCTAAAAATCCTTGAAAATATTTTACAATTGATCTGCAACATCTTTGTATTCATATATTGTACCATCCTACCCATAAATACTCATTATTCTGCTTCTATTAGTTCTTCCCTTAATCACTTTATGAAAATAAGCTGAATTTTTATCCCCTTCATTTAGCCATGTAACCTTAGCCTTCTGTCTTAACAGTTTTTCTTCATCAGATAAAGCTTCTTTATACTCTATTAAGATCTCACTTTCCTCCTTTCTCAAATGTTTATTAGTGGAAACTGAAGATCATGTAACTTGCTTCTCAGTTGAACAACTTTCTCAAATAAATTTCCATTGTCCCAATTGAGCTTGTTAAGATGAGGTTTCAGAACTTTTAATTTCTGAACAAGCCTATACATAGCATGTCCTTGAACATTCATGTCCCACTGTTTAGTAATCAGATCTTGGAACTTATCTTTATCAACAATATAGTTAGAAAATCTAAAAGACATTTTCTTTTTGTTCATAGCTTGGGGGATAACCAGGATTACAGGGTTATGATCAGATATTCCATATGGTAAGAAAACTGCATTAGCATTCTTGTATTGATCAAAGAATTTACTATTACCCATGATTCTATCAATCTTTAGCATTAGGATTCAAAAGGCTTTTTGTCCATGTAAAATGGAGGCATGTACTGTTTATATCCTCCATTTCAATTACATTAATACATTCCTGAAATTCAATCATGTCTTGGGTAGAGTGAGAAATACCTTCAGAGTGATCATCTAAGTTTAGACAAACATTAACATCTCCCATTAAGGCCCAAGGCACTTGTCTCACAATTTTCTCAAACAGAGTTAGATCCTTCCATAATTCCCTCCTATCCTTCCCTTTGTTGGCTTTATAGATGAAGGTGCAGAACATGGTTTTCTGAGTATTTAAAGTCTCCACATGGTATAGCATGGCTTGTGCAGTAGCATGTACAAGAGAGCATCTCACATTATTGGCATCCCATCCAACTGCTATTCTACATCCTTTACCACTCAAGTGAACATTATTTTGCCATTGCCAACTTCCAAAGAATTTTGCACTAACATTATCAATTCTGTCTTTCTTCACATGTGTTTCCAATATAGCACAAATACTAATTTTCTCATTCCAAATCAAATTCTTAACCTCTGTTTGTTTAGAAACAGTACCCAAACCTCTGATGTTCCAAGCTGCTATTTTGAGATCAATCATTGATTTTTAAAGAAGCAATCATTCCCCAAACCAGATACTTCATTGGCAGTCATGAACTTGGCCAACTTTGACTTATCTGCATACACTTCATTCACACCACTTTCCTCCTCATTCACATTCTTGTTATTCCCATATTTTTCCTCCCATGTGTCTTTAAAATATCTGATCATTTCTTTCCTCCATTTGTCAGTAATGTTCACATCAGGTTGGTGTTTTTCATCCACATACTTATTCACAATATCTTTCTCCTTGTCACTCAATGCCTGCTGATACACTTTCTAAATATCCTCATCCTGATTTTCCAAAACTGCATACTTACTTGTTGTAACCTTCACTGTCTGCATAACTTTTTTTGTCAACTTTCCATGTCTTACTTGGTGAAGCTTGTGTAGTCGCAGGTTGCTTAGTTTCCTTTTAAGTGTTTCCAGTATGATGCTTTTCTTTTTGTACATATTTGGGTTTAGGAGGTGTTACACCCTTATCTTTAGGCTTAAAGTCCTTAGATTGTTGTACCTTTTTATCACCACCATTCTTAGAGTTCTTTTTGTTATTAACTTGTACAAAACCTTCACCATCAACCTTATCCTCAATCATTTGTTCCTCAACTCTGACCCTTTTTGAGCAATTCTCAAAAGAATGCCCAAAAACCTTGCAATGCTCACACATAGTGGGTTTCCGGTCATATATAACATGAACCTTCTTCATAAACTTCATATTGTCCTCCTTACTTTGATAGAGCACATCAATGTAGTCATTCAAGCCTTTGCTAACTTCTGCCTCAACCAATACCCTAGCATAACCAAGTATCCCCACTCCCTGAGTACACATCTTTGTTGTCATGGCATCAATTATCAAAGGTTTACCAATTCTACTAGCTAGTGCACTCAATCCTTTAGTACTCCAGGCTTCTAGAGGTAGATTAGTCATTTTTATCCAAATAGGCAAAGTAGTTGGTTCAGTTTTATCCATATTGATACTAGTACTCCACTTCTGGACAACCATGGGTTTGTTATTGACAATCCTAGGTTCACTTTCTATAACAGTTTGCAAACCTTGAGCATTGTTAAATTTGAACAGAAAGGTACCATTTTCATTATTGAGTATCCGCTTAAGTCCAAACTTACTCCACATCTTGTACAAGTGAAAACTCAATTCATACATTGACATCTTATATCCCACAAAAAATCCACAAGCTGCTAATTCCCACTTTTTACTTCCCTCATTAACAATTTCTTCATCAAAAATCACTAATTCTTGCCCATTCTCATTAAGTACAGTAGGAACTTGGTAAAGTTTGTTTAATATCTCCTCATTACTATTCAGTTTGTCAGCATAGCTAACAGGTTTAGAATCAGGAGTATCAATGAACCCATTATCCACAGAATTAACACTAGTGGGAGTTGTATCCACATCACAATTCAGCACATTCATAGTATTAGGAGGAGACTTACAGTGTTCATTGCATCCAAGTTCAACTCCAATACCATTACTGTTACTGTTGCAAGTAGCATCAGTAGAAACACTTCCCATAGCTTCCATTCCAGCAACCTCATTCTCAGTTACATTAACCTCGATCTCATTCACTTTAACCTTCGTGTTACTCCTTTCAGAACCATTGCTCACAGTTTCATCGCCATTATTCATCTTATCCCCTACACAATCCTTCCTACTATCAACAGTATTCACTTCAATTGTTTCTCCATTTCGCTTTTGACTCAATTTCCCCACAACATGATCACTATACTTCACAGGAACCCTAATTTGTCTTTTTTGTGTTTTTTTTCGATTAGACATGATCAAAATGTATATTCACAACTAAATTGTAAAGACTTGTAATGGAATTACACAATTAAAGTAAATTGAAAGAGATTGAATTTTAGCGCCAAAATTATGAAATTGGGGGATTTTCCAAATCGTAACAAAAATCAAATCAATTCATACCATCATGTGCGCAATGATGAGACGAATCGATTGCTGGTTACAGAATTAGAAATGGTTATGATTTGAGGAAGAGGATGATAGAAAACTGTGATTTAGTGTGAAAGAAAAGGGCGGGAAGAGCGGTTACATGAGAGAGAAAAATCTTGCTTTAATGCCATTAACTTTATTTTCGACTACTTTCACCTTAACCTGTATTGGGAGCTCAAAATCGATTACCTGCAAACACACATATGGTTATTGTGAGTATAGATCATAAACGTGACAACAGGACCATCAATTTGTAATGTGGCATTCATCAATCAGACAAAGCCTACGTGTTTTTTATCGATCAGCTTAGTGTACCTTTCCCTTCCAAAATAGCAAAATGCAATCCATGCCTTCTTTTAGCCATTTTTTCTTGTCTCCCATATCTGACTAGTTAAGACGGACTTCCTCGTACGAAGTCTGTTACAAAATATGCCAGAACAGAATTTGTAATGTGGCATTTTGTTCAATAAGAATTGACCAGTTAAATAATTTTAGGAAAAATGCTTTGACCATTTGTCAATTATCCGAGGGCTGTTTGTTTTAGCTTTTATATAACTTGAATAAGCTCAATGTAGTGTTTGGATAAACTTATAAGCTTGAGCTTAGATAAGGGGATTCATAAGCTCCTATGTAGTGGCTTATGGGCTTATTTAAGTTTTCAAATCTTTTTACTGACATTCCCACCCTATTTTTATCGTAAGCTAATCCAAACACATAACATATGTTTAGCTTAAGCCCACAAGATAAACTGAGACAAACACTCCCTAAGATAGCTTATTTACGTTGTACATGAAGTATGTTGCGTTTTCTATGATGGAGTACATTTAACTAATAGTGAAACACTTATAAATGATGATATGTTGTAGTTTGAGCATAAAAGAAAGATATGAAAAGATGAAATGAGATAATACATATCAGGTCCATGAAAACAAACTGGGAACCATCCTTGTAGGTGAATTGTTTGGTCTCTTTAGATTTATTTGCAGCTTCGATCTATAATAAGCATAAAAAAAAGATTAGCACAGCAGAATGGGCGCGAATATAATGCAGATATAAAGGAATACCTACTTTGCTTCTAGCACGGATGGTTTTTTCGACAGAGTTGCCGGTGATATGGTTCTTGAAAGTAGTGCGGACATAGGCAGCACCTTTACCAGGCTTCACATGAAGAAACTCTAAGTAACAGTAATGGATCAGAATCCAATGATGGGACCGGGTTCGGGTTCTGGGTCGGGTCAATAAATGTTCGAGCTGTAATGGAACGGTTCGGGTTAGCTGTATGTGTAACAGATGGTTGTGCGGGGTCGGGTCGGATGGTTTGTAATAGCTGTGGTGGGTCGGGTATGGGTAGACCGCTTCCAGTTCAGATATCGATTAGGCCTCCGAACCGGCCGTTTTAACTAACCCGATATTGGGTTAGTTAATACTTGTAATACATTGAGTATAGTTTTTGTAATGCTGGTAAAGATGTATAATTTATAGTGAGATGCTATTCATCAACTAAACACACCCTAAATTCCCTTCCATTTTTCTCCAAAACTGAAAAATAAAAGTTCATACAAATTTTCTCCAACTAAAAGTAACTTTATTGTTCTTCACTTCTCAAGAAAGCATGACACTCTCTTTTTTCTTCTTGCAAAAGATTGTAAAGAATAAAAATTTAAAAACCGGGCTTTTTAGGTAGCGTTTGGTTGTTGAAAAAATTTTCCGATTTTTAGTTCTAAATTCCTTAAGAAGCGATTTCTCTTCTTCGAGAGAAGTGTTGTTTATTTTAAAACCCGTTTAGATGGAGTTATATTGTTCCTTTTGAAATAAATTACATGGGTTACAGCGGTGAGACGACGGCAGACGGGATGGAAGGTGGAGATATTACCGCTGGTGATTAGGGTTAAAATGAGATATCTGAATGGTAAATTGAGAAATTTCATTGTTTTTTTATTGAGAGAAAAATGGAGAAGTTTAAATTAAGGTTCTCCATTTTTCCTTTTAAAATTGGAAAGCGTGAATTTCACTTTTTGTAAAAAAATTATTGAAAAATTGTGTGACTAAACGGTTTTTAGATTTCTCTTTTCATATGAATTTTTTTAGGAAAATTGGGAAATTTTTCATCAACTAAACACACCTTTAGTCTCTTAGATGGGCTATTAAGGTTTTAAAATCATTGATCCTACTTATGATCGTTTTCGTTTTGCAAGATCGAGATTGAAGATCATATCTAAATCTTAAGATCCTACAATAATGTCATTTTCTTAAGCTGTTTTTATTCTACAAATCTACGAATTACTATATATTATAAACACAAAATTAAATGAATATTTTCATAAAAATGTGACATACATTATGATTATGGAATGTTTTACAACACCATCTATAAATATGTAGTTTTTTAGTTTTTGGTTCGAGAAGTAAGATGGATCGGTTTAAATCTTAAAATTTCATGGTTAAAATCGAGATCCTACATGATCTTAAGTTTGCAAAAATCCTATATAAGATCCGGATCATTTTTGTTTTGCAATATCGTAAGATTTTAAAATCAATATCGAGATCTTAATAACCATACATTATTTAAATGTTAAGAAATTAAATATAGACTAAATAGATAAATATTTAATAGCAAATATTACGTTTAAAGATATGTTTATAATGAACAAGGTTACAAATAGTGTGAGGCGTGTGGCGTAATCAAACCCACGTTTTAGCGGTCAAAGCGAAGTTTTTGCGCTTTATAAAGGCGTGCGTAAAGCGACATAAAATATGAAAATATTTATATATTTATATCATATTTCATATATATCGAGTTTACAAAAGCGAGATATTAGGCGACATAAGGCGTGGTGTGGCGTCGTGACCGTCTACATTTCGCCTTTGCTTTTAAAAATACGATAACCAAAAACAGTTATTTACTTTCCTTTTATTTCTATACAAAGTATTAATTCCAAAGGAAAGTAAAAACAATAATGATAATTTAAAAAGTTACCAAATTGGAAATTTTGGTCCTTCAATGAAATATAAAATTAGAAAGTCAATGTCTACACATATATGGTTTTATTTCTGGATGAAGTTTGTTTCCTTTTCCTCAAACCGTCAAACATTGGTTTCCTTTTATTAAATCTAGACTCGGCTATAAAAACTAAACATATACCATTCCATGCACGCATCGTTTATACTACGTACCCTTCTCCATTGTGTCTCATTCATTCTATTCTGTTCTACTTCAATGAAGATGGATGAAAAAGCTCTTAAGGCTATTAGAATGAATGAAATTCAAATGATCGTTCGGAAGCATGGAATAGATGCAGCAAGTTATATATATAATCTTCCTAAATCGGAAGTGATAAGCATGGTTTCTGATAGTAGTAAAAGAATGATAAATCGCCATCAAATGATGGATGAAAAAGCTCTTGAGAATATTAGGGAGAATCGAATTCAAATATCCGTTCGCAATCATGGAATAGATGCAGCAAGTTATATACATAATCTTCCTAAATCGGAAGTGAAACTTATGGTTTATGGAGACATAGATCACCATCAAAGCATGATAAATCGCTTTCAAAGCAAGATATATCGCCATCAGGTTTGGAAAGAAAACCTGCTTAAGCTTGTGGAAGAAGTAGATGATGTGAGACCTAGCCTAGGATCATATACTCAGGACCAAGTTGTTCAGATGATGAGGCAACATCGGGAAGAACTAAACATGGCGAGATCAGAAGCTGAGCAGGCTAGACAGGCAGCTGAATTTACACAAAAGCCTTAAGACTTTTTGGCGTTCTTTAACAAAAATCGAGCACAAGTAGGTTCTTCATGGTATACCCCTCCCCAACGTATCATCCCTCCCCAACGTATTGTCCCACTCCCTCAACATATCGCCCCTACCCCCCAGCGCGTCGTCCCCCTCCCCAACTCATCGTCCCCTCCCCAACGTATTGTCCCCTGCCCCAATGTATTGTCCCCTTCCCCACCATATCGTCCCACTCCCCAACGTATTGTCCCACTCCTCCAATGTATTGTCCCACTGCTGAGTACCCTCCCCAAATTTATCGTCCCACTCCCCAAGTGTTTCCTCCCGGTCCTAATTCTCCCGGACCTAGCAAGATGAGTGCGTGATGATGAAGATGGTAATGATAGTGGTGATTATGATGAAGCTTCTGATGGCAGTAGGGATTAAGGTTGGTGAAGATGAGCTTTATGCAACGGAAGTCGGGTTTCATGTTTACGTACTGCATGTGTGTTTTTTCTTAATTTCAATGTTTTTACTAGTTGGGTTTGATGTTTATGGATTATTGGTTATTTTTTTTACAAAGTTCTTGTTCTTTGTTTATAGTATGATCATATAGCTAGATCACGTTATTTATTGCAAGTTAGAGTTTCATAATGTGTTTTAATTTATACTACGTATTAGTTACTCTAGTTATTCCACGTGCTTATTTTACGTGTGTATGACTCCATTCGTCAAAAAATAAGAGGATAAGCCGTTTTTAATAGCGTTTGGGATGGATTGATAGCTAATAAGCAATCTGAGACACCTTGTTAGACTGTTAGGGATCGCTTATCGAAATAATTTCTAAGTTTATTGTGCGTGAAATAAATCTTGAACAATCAAGCAGCTTGAAGTTGCGAGTGAAATAAGCTATTTTGAATAAGCAATTACTTGAAGATGCTTATTGCAAGCAGCTTATTTTATAAAGCATTGTGCAAGAAAAAGAAGGTTTAATAAGCAGGCCCAAATTAAACACAACCCAAAATAGTTTTAAAGTCTAGATGTATTACGGTAATTTTTAAATTTGAATGATTTTGAACAAAATTAAGAAAAGAAAAAAGTTTTGAAGCTCTCGGTTTTGGTGACAAATATCTAAAAGTTGCGCTAAAATTTCATTATGCAAAGGGTTATGTAGATTGGGAGTGCATCAGATGAGATGTGCAGCCTGTTAAGTTTACTCATATCTTCTAATTTGCATATGCATTAAGTATTCTAAGATAAGATTTGGACCTGGTAGCCAAATTTATTAATCTTGTCAAGAGAAGAAAGTAATGTGGCTAACTAAATTTTGAAACTTAATGTGACATGGTACAAAGAAAGCTGATTCCAATTCCAAGATCTTTTTAGCTTCATGTGATTAATTGTGCAAACCGAGTGACACCCACATCTTTTTTCCTGGCGTAATGTATGAAACAACAAGTTTCTGTTTGTCACTATGCCATAGTATCATCAATCTCTTAGTAATTATGAAAGTGTGCGGATAAATAACTTGGAAGAAAGGGCGTTGATGACTATTAATATGCACCTTGCTGAATATTAGAAAATCCATGTTTTTGGATTGATATATTATATGTTTTCACATATGATACATCTGATTCTTTGGGTTGGACATCGTCCTTCTAGGTGTGTTCCTAGGACAGATGATCAGGTGACTACTAAATGGATGTAATTTGTTTGCACTAAACTTCCAACTTTATGTGATCCTTTTCGGCTTTACCTCAGATGCCGCAACTATCAGTATGTCTCTATCAGTATCTGAAGCGTGTCTTTGCCTCATATTTTTGCAATTAGTGGTCACGCACTAGTAACAGTTACATATAATTTTTGACAAATACAGCTAGTCGTACACAACCCGAACCAAGTTTAAGCCTAGAATGCTGGAATCTGGAGTAGCCTAATCTTAACAAGTAGCAGCTGAACAAGCTTAAGAGAACATAGCACCAAACCATTGTACAAGCCTTAGAGTGCATCCTAATCTGAACTTGAGTTGTATTGATACAAAAACATGAATTTTGAGTGTTCATCAACTCTATCAAGGCAAGAATCTTACGAGGATCAAAACCAAAATATCTATAAAACTAACATATCTCTATACTTTTGCCTACCTTTTGAGAATTATCTCTATACATATCTCTGAATCTCGCATAGATATAATGTGTTCATTGCTTCTTTTTCTAAGTCTTTAAAAATTGATTTAGTGGTAACATGTCAAAGTACATATCAACAACAAGCTAAATGGGTTAACATGGAGACCTACTTGGAATTCTAGTATGTAAGCATAGGAAAACTTCATTTTGCGGGTCACAAGAAATAACGCGAATGTAGTTTCTTTTTTTTTTTTTTTTTTTTTGCGTGCAACCCTTTATTTTAGCTGATAAATTATTTGTGGTGCAAATTTAGTCACTACAAGAAAAAGTAGCTTTAGTGACGAGAATTTAGTGACGAGAAATATTTTTGGTCACTATTTAGATGTAAATAGCTTGTTCAAAAAAAAAAAGATGTAAATAGTGACGATAAAATTTTTCGTCATTATTTTTGTCATCAGAGAAAGTCAATGACGAAACTTATAAGTGGTCACTATTTAGTCACTAATATATGAATAGTGACGGAAATTTCACATTAAGTATAGTGACAAAATTTTGGTCACTACTTCACATTGCTAACTCTTTAAGAATAAAGGCATTTAGATATGTACTTATTAAAACTTGCATACTCGTATATTAATCCAAAAATCGTAAACACTATCAAACGTTACGGATGAAATTTGTATTATAGAGAAATATGCAAAATTGCACATATTTAACTTTCTTTGATGTATTCTCCCCTAAACATATTATTTGAAACCAATGTTTTGAAAACCAAGTTTTTAATCGACCTGGTCAAGTCAATCGGGCACGGTTCGCCACAGGTCAACCCGGTTTCTATTAAAAACCTATTTTTTCAAACGTTCGACAACCGGTCTATAAAAAGATGAAAAAACCAAACCCTGGGGGTTTCGATCAACCGGCTCTAATTCAAGTCACTTAATACCCGAGAGGTCTAACTGGTTATCTCGATTCTAAAACCCTTGTTTTTTAACCGTCTTTTGACCCGGTTCAACCGGTTGAACTGGTTTTAAAACATTGTTTGAAACAAACTTTCAAATTTCAATATGTTATAAAAATTAATAATAAAAAATAAACAAATAAAAGGAAAAAACTTGTATATCAAACATTTAAAAAAGTAACTTATAAAAAATAACCATTAGATCTCAAAATAACTATATTTTCACTCTATTATCCAACCCGATCATCACTATTTTTATAATTAGAGTTAACTACATTTTTGGTCCTTGTGGTTGTATGTCGATTTCATTCTTGGTCCTTTTTTCAAAAGTGGTTTTAGTCCAAAAGTGCTAGTTTGGTTCCACTTTTCACCAATTCCGTTGATTTCGTTACCAAAGTGTGTCATGAGAAACACATGAGGATTGATTAATTTATTATAATTACACAAGGGTATGTTCGTCCTTTAACTTTAGCCGCTAAATGAAAGTGTATTAGTACCTAAAAAGTCAACAAAACAGTCATTTCACTTCTCATCCTCATAGTTGAACCGATCAAATTTTCTCTGAGAAAAACCCTAATTGCAAGCTGAGAAGAACCCTAAATGTTGATTTGCCATGGGTCTTGAGACCGATGGTCGTACATTTGATCCATACCATGTATACTGTAGTTATTTTTTGTTTTGCAATTTATGGTTTAGGTTGTTTTGGGGGTTTAATGTTTTGTACATATCTGTCAATGTCGATTGATAAATCATGTATTTTGTTGCAACAGGGAAATTTCCAAGTGTTTTTTCCCTAGAGATACACCATGGTGGTTCCTTTACTAGTTCACCAAATCGTGTCTACAATGGTGGAAGGGTAAATTGGTTTGATCAAATTGATGCATGGGTTTTTTGAGTTGAAGTAAAAGTATGTTAGCAGCTAGGTTATCGCAATCCCTCTATGCAATATTGTTATAAGATTCCAAATGGCAATTTAGATACTAGTATGTATGTATTAAGCAATGATAGTGATGTCTTGGAGTTGATAAAGTATGTTGATAGGTTTAAAATCATTGAGTTCTATGTTATACACCCAGTTGATATGCCTAAAGTAATTGACCCAAATGAGAATCCTGACTTAGGAGATGACTTTAATCCATTCTTTTGTGACCTAGAACCTGAAATGGGGGAGTCAAGTGCTATGCCTAATCAAACTGACCCAAATGATAATCCTAATGTTAGTGAACCAAATGATAATCCTAATGTTAGTGAACCAAATGAGACAAATGGTGTAGTTAGTGATCACAGTCAAGAGAGTGATGATAGTGATGACAGTGAAGACAGTGAATTTGATATTGACTTAGAGAATAAGATTGATGATGTTGAGGTAGATATGGAAGATTTTAGGAAGCACACTCGATGCTAATCTTGCCGAGTAGGTAGGATGTAATGTGGCCCAAGATGAACAGTTGAACAAGATGACCCATCTTTAGAAGACTTGGATGATTTTGGAAGTGCTAGTGACTCGGATGATCCATAGTGTAATAGGAAAAGAGCCTTAAAGAAGTTAGAAAAAACACAAACTGTTGATGGGCGATTTACAGGTGAAGACTTTTATGTTGGGCAAATTTTTGGTAACAAAGACTTGATAAAGGAGATGGTTACTAGAATTTCAGTTGATACAAGAAGAGACATATACTTGACAAAGAATGATAAAACCAGGGTAAGGGTCGAGTGTAGAGGAAATGTTCCTATTTTTAGTAATGAGAATGCATCTCAGTTTGGGCCTAGTGGGCCAAGTGGATCACATGTTGATAAGTCCAAGAAGCTTAAGACAAAAAACACAAACCTGGTCGGATACCCTTAGTCCACAAAAAAGGTGGTAAACCTAAAGTAAGCTGTTAAAGATGCTCACTCTTGTCAATGGTCGCTAGCGTTCAAGATCAAAGGAATAAACTTGGTATGTGAAAATCTTTGAGGATACCCATACATGTTTACAAACAAGAAATGTGAGAAAGTGTACAACTAAGTTTCTTTCCAGAATAGTAGAAGAATCAATAAAACCAAACCCCAAGATACCCCTAGTTGCTTTGAAAGACCAAATACAAAAGAAATTTGAATTTGGGGTTTCAAAACAAAAGTTTTAGGGCAAAACAGATGGCACAGGAGAGGGTTTCGGAGATTACAACCAACAAGTATGCTAGGTTAAAAGATTATGCCTTAGAATTGGTAGCTCAAAATCCAGACACTACAATAAAGATTGATGTGGAAAGAACATGTGATGTAGATAGTAACACAAGGCAATTCAAAAGAATCTATGTTTGCTTGGGAGGTTTAAAAAGTGGATTTAAAGCTGGAAAGAGAGATCTCTTGGGTGCGGATGGGTGTTTCATGTGGGACCATATCCATGACAGAGATATTGGCTGCCTGTAGGGGTTGATCCAAATAATGGAATATACCCTTGGCTTATGCGATTGTTGAGTCAAAACAAAGAATCTTGGATGTGGTTTCTAGACCGCTTAGGAGATGACTTGGAGTGTTTCAGAATTCTAACTTCACTTTTGTCACAGATAGACAAAAGGTACTTGGTAATTGTTTTTTATTTTTTCCATTACAATTATTCATGGTCTGCATCTATTATAACTTCACTTTTGTGACAGGGCTTATACCGCTCTGCAAGAAATGTTCCCAACAATAAATTGAACATAGATATTGTTTAAAACATATCTATGACAACATGAAATTATCATGGAGGGGGAAACAATATAAAGATATGTTGTGGAGGTGTGCAACATCCACTCTTTGTGCGATTTTGAAAAAACATGGAAGAATTTAGAAGAGCTAATAAGGACCTTTATGATTGGCTGAAGTTGATTCCACCTCGCATTGGTCCAGTCTCATTTCTCGGTAAGAATATGAACCATTTTAATGTCATTTGATATTGCGGTTTAAGAATATGAACCGGGTTTAATGTCATGCGGTTTAAGAATATGAACGAGTTTAATGTCATTTGATATTGCAGTTTAACTAATGCACTGTCAATGATATTGTCATTTCAAGGAGACCTAATTGTGATGTTCTCTTGAACAATATGTGTGAGGTTCTCAACAGGAAACTATTAGATGGCAGGGATAAGCCCATCATCACTTGCACGGAATTCATTAGACACTATCTCATGAAAAGGATAGTCATTGTGCGACAAATTATCGCAAAGAAGTCTTGGACCTCTTACACCGAATGCCACAAAGATTTTCAATCACATTAAAAAGGAGGCTGCTCAATACATTGTTACATGGAATGGAGGAGATTTATATCAAGTATCTGGTCCTTTTGGAGAGCAGTGTGTTGTAAACATGAATCAGAGGACTTGCTCATGTAAGAAGTGGGATCTCACAGGAATGCCATGCAAGCATCAAGTGGCAAGTATCACGGGACATGGCAAACCATGGGATGGAGCCCGGACTACTACGAGTCATGGGTGAGTGAGTATTATTGGTTGTCTAATTGGCAAGAAATGTATAGGTTCAAGATAAATCCTTGTAGGGGAGCTGACATGTGGGAGAAGTTTGCAAGAAAAAGAGGAAGAAAAGTGTGTCTGCGGTAATGAGTTATATGATGGTATGGTAAAAATGGGAAGTTAAGTAGAAGGGAAGACTATTAGTTGCAAAATGTGTGGGGGTCAGGACATAACAAAAGATCTTGCAAAGGTCAAAGAGGGCCAACAGTCAATCCATCACAAGCATCTGCAAGTGTTAGACCAACTGCCAACCCATCTCAAGCATCTGCTAATGTTAGGCCAACTGCCAACCCTTCACAAACATCACATCAACCCATATGCACCATCTGTCAACACACCAGTACCAACTGTTAGCCCATCTGCACCATTTGTTAGGCCAAGAATGACAAAAACTTATGCAAGCAGGCTATCACCCATAAAGAATCTTGCAAGGCCATCTGCACCAACTATTAGGCCTACGCAACCGGAAATCACCAAGAAAAATCTTGAAAATGGTAAAGGTAAAATGGTTCGGGAATAAACTTGATGTTTCAGACATTGGTATGTTTGACTTTTGTGTTTTGTGTCAATGAATATTGGTAACTTTGTTATCTTTGACTCTGGTTTGTCAAACTTTATTAGGGTACTTTGTTTCAGACTTTGTTATGTAAGACTTGGTTATGTAAGACTTTATTGGTCATCAACTATGTAAGACTTTGTTTGTTTGACTTTGGTATGTCAACTAGTAAGAATTTGGTATGTAAACTTTGTTATGTTGGTGTTCACAAGTCTGCATGACTTTTGTTCTTTTGGTATGTCAAATGTAACTAACATAATTCAATACAAACACCTGCGCCATTACTCCACCAACCAAAACAGGTAGCATTTATCATTGAGTAAATACACTGCCATTACATTAACATCACAACAACAACAACTTTATTTCATCTTCACTACCATTACATTCAAAAGTCAAAAGTCATAAGACTTTTAAAGTCAACAGACTACCATTACATTCCCAACTAACTGATCCCTAACATCATTTAACAAGATAAATTACAATGAAAAAAACCCAACTAAACAATAACAACAACTTCAACCTTCTTGATTCAACACGATTTTGAGCAACAACACCTTGTAACTGATTAATTGATCTTAATAACCCGGGAATCAATGCAGAGCGTTGACACATAGGTGTATCATACCAATCAATAAACCCATGATTTGATACCTAAACAAATTGCAATTGCAAAATTAGGTCAAATTGAAAAAATGTGCAAAAAATAAAGGATTCATTGCTTACCCTTTTAGAACAACACCAAAAACGTCTTCCTGGGTTGAATGTCGTCCATGAAGTACGGATTACTCCTATTGAGTTGCACTCTCTGCATCTAAGCATGGGATACGTTTTTGGTGTTGGTGTGTGTTTAAATGGGGATAATTTGTTTAGTGTTATCAGTTATGTATTAAATATGGGAGGGTTTTTAAGTTAACAAAAAAAAAAGGAATAAAAAATAACATAGAAAGACCAAATTACCCTCACTTAACTAATTCATATAGGTGCTAACGACTATATTTGACGGGGTTAACGGAATTGGACTGAAAGTGGAACCAAACTAGCACTTTTGGACTAAAACCACAACTTTTTGAAAAAAAGGACCAATAATGAAATCAGCATACAACCACAAGGACCAAAAATGTAGTTAACTCTTATAATTATATCTGACCCGACCCGATCATCACTCTTTTATTCCAAACACTGTTCATCGTCACTCTCCACTCTCAGCAATAACTTCACCATGTAAATTCATCATCACTCTCGTTTGTGTTACGGTTCGGATCTCAAGCTCTCATTTGATTGTTATTTTAATTTGATTTTTATGTTAAAGTTATCCTGTTATTTTAATTTGATTTTTAGGGCTTGATTATTGAAATGTGTAAGTGTTTTAGTGGATAATTTAGGGCTTGATTATTGAAATGTGTAAGTGTTTTAGTGGATAATTTAGGGCTTGATTATCAGAAAGTAAGTCAAGTAGACGATAGGAGACGCGGAGAGAGTGGGGGCCTAGAACCAAATATATTGAGATGCGGATTGATAAGAGTGTGCACTTTGTATGGCCGCCATTGTGCTGAGCTAATGTAAACGGTTAAGGTGGAATAAATGCTAAGATTGTGAATATCTATCTTCATGTTTGATCATCCCTTATACAGTAAGGATCAAATCGGTAGAATATTAGTTATCGAGTGGCAAGTTTGTGGATAGAGATATAATAGTTTTTGGGGCTAAAGACGTTTTTTGGTACACGGGACAGGGAAATTTGGCTATGACCGATATTAGTAACAAGTATTGAGTATCCATCACCAAAAAGCATCTACTTAATTGTGATAATATTCAAAACTATTTTGAGACTTTGAGTGTACGTACCTGGATCCAATGTGAGATGCTTAGTGGCGTCAATGTCCATGTACCAAGTAGACTATACGATAACTGTGAATGTATAAGTGATAAGATACTTGTTTAGCATGACAATCTAGAAGCTCAGGAATCATGTCAAAGTTGTAGAAAGATATTTTCAGAGACGATAGAAGATTCAATGCATAAGAAATGAGGATAACTAGCTCGCATCGACTCCTCGGTTTCCCAAGTAGCCTCACGCTCCGGGTGATTTTTCCAAAGAATCTTAACGAACGGAATAACTTTATTTCTCATGACTCTTTCTTGTCTTTCTAAAATAGCTTCTGGTTCTTGAGATAAAGACATATCGGATTGAATTTGATCAAACGGATAAGAAGCAACGCGTGTAACGGATGATAGTTGTATCCCCTTAGGAGAGATACATGGAAAACATCATGAACATCACGATAAGAGGCGGAAGTGCTAACCGATCTGAAACTTCTCCTATCGTTCGAATTTCAAACGGACCGATGAATCGAGGACTGAGCTTGCCCTTGATTCCAAAGCGTTTCACACCTCTAAACGGCGAGACTTTCAAAAATACACGATCTCCAACCCGAAATTCTAAATCACGGCGATGCTTGTCGCATAACTTTTCTCGGCGAGACCTAGCCTCCTTCAACTTTTCTCTAGCAAATGCTACTTTCTCATTAGTGATTTCAATCATTTCCGGACCTTCAATTAAGCGTTCACCTACTTCATCCCAACAAGTAGGTGCTCTACATTTTCTCCCATAAAGAAGTTCAAACGGTCTTTGCCTTAATGCTAGCATGCCAACTGTCGTTGTATGCAAACTCTACTAAACACAAATATTCATCCCAGTTGCCCGTCCATTCTAAAGCACAAGCCCTTAGCATGTCCTCTAAAGTCGAATAGTCCTCTCGACCACCATATGTTTGAGGATGAAATCTTTGATCGAAATTAAGTCGAGTACCCCAAGCTTTTGCAAACCTTTCGAAGCGGGAAGTAAAGCGGATCTCTGTGGGACACAATAGATGCTTGGAGTACCATGAAGTCTAACGATCTCTTCTTTGAAAAATTTCCGTAATCTACCAATACCAAAATCCTTTCTAATTGGTAAGAAATGAGCAGATTTGGTTAGTCGATCAACAACTACCCAAATCGCATCATGCTTCTTTCGAGTAAGAGGTAGCCCAGTCACAAAATCCATAGATATCTTATCCCACTTCCATGTTGGAATATCCAATGGTCGTGAACAATCCACTAGCCTTTTGATGTTCAATCTTAGCCTGCTGACAAATCATACACTTCGATACAAACGTCGCCACATCTTGCTTCATGCCATTCCACCAGAAGTACTACTTCAAATCCCTATACATCTTGGTAGAACCAGGATGGATAGTGAAAAGAGAACTATGAGCTTCAGTCATAACTTTCTCACGAAGTACCGGATCATTGGGAACACAAAGCCTATCTTCATACCATACTATTCCGTCATCATCAATCTTAAACTCCGTCTGCTTACCTTCTTCAACATTTTGCGACACGGCCCACAGCTCACCATCATCTTTCTGAGCTTCTTTAATTTGCAATATAAGGTTCGACTCCACCTTCATACTAGCCCAGTATCCATCAAAACCTCGTACACACAACTCAACATCCAAACGCTCTAAGTCACGAAGAATCCTAGGTTCAATCTCAATATTTGCAAGAATGCCTGATTTCCGGCTAAGTGCGTCAGCAACTACATTAGCCTTACGGGTGGTGCTGAATGTTGGTGTCATAATCCTTAAGAAGTTCTAACCATCTTCTTTGTCTCATGTTAAGTTCTTTCGGTGAAAATATACTTAAGACTCTTATGGTTAGTGAAAATATCACACGTCTCTCCATACAAGTAATGCCTCCAGATCTTCAACGCGAACACCACCGCAGCTAACTCAAGGTCATGAGTTGGGTAATTCTCCTCGTAAGGTTTCAGTTGTCTTGAAGCGTAAGCTATCACCTTTCCATGTTGCATCAAAACACAACCTAATCCTTTCTTAGATGCATCAGCGTATATTTGAAATCCTCGAGAACCGGATGGAAGAGTCAAAATAGGAGCGGACACCGTCTCGTTTCAACTCTTCAAAACTCTCTTCTCGTTCATCCGTCCATACAAACTTTTCACCTTTTCTCATCAGTTGGGTTAGGGGTAGAGCTAAGCGAGAGAAACCTTCAACAAAACGTCGGTAGTAACCAGCAAGTCCTAGAAAACTCCTAACCTCGGTCACTGTCGTAGGTCTTGGCCATTTAGTGATAGCCTCAACCTTAGACTGATCCATGGTGATACCATCACAGATAATATGACCAAGGAAAGCGACTTGTTTTAACCAAAACAAACTTCGCGCCGAAAATTTGGCGTATAACTTCTTCTTCCTCAGAATCTCCAAAACTATCCGGAGATGTTGCTCATGCTCTTCTTCAGACTTGGAGTAAACCAAAATGTCATCGATGAAAACAATAACAAACTTGTCGAGGAACTCATGGAAAACACGATTCATTAGGTCCATAAACACAGCAGGCGCATTTGTCAAACTAAAAGGCATAACGAGGAATTCGTAATGACCATATCTACGATGCAACGCGGTCTTAGGAACATCTTGCTCCCTCACGTGGTGGTGATAACCGGATCTCGAGATCAATCTTAGAAAAGAATTTAGCTCCTTGCAGTTGATCAAACAAATCATCAATACGTGGCAGAGGATAACGGTTTCGAATGGTAATACGGTTGAGTTCACGGTAGTCGATACATAGGCGCATGCTTCCATCCTTCTTTTTCACAAACAAAACAGGTGCACCCCATGGAGAAACACTGGGTCGAATAAATCCATTCTCTATCATCTCTTGCACTGCTCCTTCTCCAATTCCTTGGTTCTACTGGGTGCCATACGATGCAGAGCCTTCGAAATCGGTTCAACACCGGAATTAACTCAATGCTAAACTCAACTTCTCTAGGCTGGGGAAGACCGGAAGTTCATCGGAAAAAGCGTCGGTGAATTCACAAACAACGAAGGTTTTCAATGTTAGGACTCTCCAAAGATGTGTCCCTAACAGATGCCAGAAAACCTTGGCACCCATGAGCAATCATGGTCCGTGCCTTCATAGCAGAAATAAATTTAACAGATTTGAGGGGTTGAGAACCATAATAAACAAATTCAGGATGTTTTATGTCTCCAAATATCACCGTTCTAGCATAGCAGTCGATGGAAGCTCTATGGTAAGCCAACCAATCCATGCCTAGAATGATATCAAAGTCGACCATATCGAGAGGATCGATTTGCAGAGCGAAAACGATCATCAAAACGAAGAGGGCACTTAACGTATTTATGATCAATGATCATGTGGTTTTCATAGGCGTAGAAATTGATAAGTGGTTTGTTAGTGGTTTGGGCTTCATATTAAGTTTCTTAGCAAATGTGACAGATATAATGGAGTGTGTGACACCGGTATCAAATAAAGCGAAGACAGAATAATCATCAATGAAAAGAGTGCCGTAATGGTACCGCGAGTGCGCTCCGCTGATTCCGAGTGGTAGCATAAAGCGTCCGGTAGTAGGTGGCGGCTTGATGTAGTTTCCGGGATCGCCGGGTTCCTCTTAAGGCAATCCTTGATCTTGTGAGTAGTGGAACCACAAGAGAAACATCCACCGTGGCCTTGAAACACCGCCGGATGAGCCTTTCCACAAGTAGTGCAGAGAGAGGTGGGGAGGCAAAACCTCACTGTCCTTTCGACCGGAAGATCACGAAGCGACGACACGATATGATCCACGTTTGGCGATGATCCTTGTTGTAACGCTGGTTATTGTTACCTTGGTTCGGACGATCATTTCCATTCTTGCGCCAGCGACTCTGCTATCGACTCCTCGCCTCGCGCCTAGAGTCCACATTCCTTCTGGCTGACCCGTGATCATAACTCCTATCCACGACCCTCGAATCGTAACTCTCCCGAATTTCCCTTATAATCATTACTTTGAGTCCTACCTTGAATCCGATCACCATCACGGTTACGCTTATTGGAACCCGAAACCTCATGAAAGATCTCAATGTTATGAGTCTGCGTCATTGCAGCCGACACATCCTCATACTCAATATTAAGCAGTCGGTCCAACACCCACTTCTTCAGTCTCCACTTGAAGTGCTTAGCTTGGCGCCTACCATCTCCAGCAATCGTTCCCACAAAACTTACCGGCCTCATAAACACGCCCATGTACTCATTGGAGTTCTCATGATCAAGCGGTAAATCGCTGATAATCCTCTCATACCTTTCTTGCGCCGGCATCGAGGGTAACGGTTATAGAAGATAGACGAAATTCATCGGTACAAAGTAACAGCAAAAGCATCCCCTCCTCTTGCCTGTTTGAGTGCCTTCCACCAATTCAAAGCATCACCCTCCAACTTAAATGCAGCCAAACGGTCTTAAACTCGTCTCCACAACCCAATACTTCAAACGGCTTCTCTATATGAGTGATCGGTCCTCGGCCTCCAAGTGGGAGTAGCGGCGGTGCTAAAGAAAGAGGCTTGAGCTTCCGCGCCGAGCCAAGTGTGAATGCCGACGGGTTGATTACCTCCACCACTACGAAGCACCGGTCACATTACGAATGTTGTTGATCACCGTGTCATCATCTCGGTGTGGTAAGACCAGTGGAAAAGAGTGTTGAGAGCATTAGCAATCAAAGCGGCATCAAGTTAGGAGCATCATCGTCTCCATCCAAATTACAGTTAGTAACGAGAGTTCGAACCATCCGAGCGATATTCAAACGATTAGTAAAATGAACAAAGGTGAGATATGAAATGGAAGTTCGCAGAAGGAAACCTAAAGTCTACCCAATCCTCACAGGTCATAGCCTAAGCTCTAAAGGTATCAAAACCTAGGGTCAATATGTCACAGGTCGACTACAAGTCGAACCTGGCTCGATACCATAAATTGTAACGCCGGCAGAAAGGGTAAAGGAATCACAAATAATGGTGTCATATCAAAGAAAACATAAATATCCAAAAGAAATCTTAACATAAATGCTGAAATAATTCAAGTCAACATGACTTCAATACATAGGTTCCAATGGAAGATAAATTCCAACAGAAATAATCTGAAATAATGAAGTCTTAAATGGCATCATAAGATCAAAGCTAAATATCTCTAAGGTAAGTCCACTCAGCACTCATCCCAAAGCAAAACCCAGCTTCAATGCTTAGATACAGCCAAGAGGAAGAAAATGCGGTGAGCTTCAAAAGCTCGGTGAATAGATATAAAAGCAAAGCGAATACGAAACGATATCGAATACAAAATATAACGAACGAAAAATAGCAAAATCATAATCATTTTCAAAGTATAAATCAGAATTAACGAATAAAGTTTATAGTTAACTACCACGAGCCCGAAACATATATCGATCATAATCATATTCACATAAGGCAACATTTGTAGGGGAGACCTACCAGAGTTATGAAGGGCGTGCATGCACGCGGCATCAATCATCGATAACAGATAACATATAACATATAACGAATAACAGATCTAGGATGCATCCATACGCCTCCGAGGCAGATATTGGTCATATAATATAACTTGAGCTCATAACAGATAACGGATAAGGGGCGTGGCGAACATCACTCCGCCCTAGAGTCATGTCGAGGTGCATCAACGACACGGACATGGAACCCCCATGACTAGTGAAATCTTTGGCTCGGGTGTCAAACTATCTTAGGTCAAATCGAATGTCAAAAGCGACCACAGATCATACTTTATCATCGGGTTAATCATATTTCCAAAATCGAGTTTTCATATCTTATGGTTCAAAATCGGATGTTTCATAATTCAGAAATCGAGTTCGATAAGCAAGCTCAAACAAACAGAAGGGGGTTCATAGCAAAGGCTTAGGAAACCTTAATATAAAAGCTAACGAAAGAAAACGTTATAAGGAACCTTTCTTGAAAAGGTCGAATATCTGTACCTTATTCCAAAGCGAATGACCAAAAAGCAAAATCACGAAAGCAAAGGATTATTTCTTCTTCACAGAACCTATACACATTAACGGTCGTACATGTTATTTATGATTTCATAATCGTCGAAATGATCTTTTAAATGTTTGGTGTTTATACTTAGTGTATTCAGTGATCTTATTACTTTAGAGATTTATGATTAAATGAGGCTTAAGTGTTTTATAACCGATATTATAGATTAGGGTTCATTATGTCATTTATTAAAGTTTAGGGTTAAATGTGAAAATAGTTTAAAAGTCATAACTCACACATGAAATAACGAATTAATATAATTAGCTTCAAACCCTAATCGACTCTCATTTATGTTCTAGGGTTTTCTCATTCTTTTAATATCACATTAATGCGCATTCACTTTACATGTTACGTCATTTAATGACTCATTAATTTAACCTAGCACATGTGAAAAACAACCTTTCTTTTTATGCTTCACCATGTACGCACTCCCACATGCAAATTCCCAACTTAATCACCCGTTGTTTCTCGACTTAAAAGTCCATTCGACACACACACACAAACACTTACCCTTTATACTCACATGACACGTTCACAAAACTCCACATGGTTCGGTTTAAATATAGGGTTCGGCCTCCATGTTTTTACGCAAACCCTAGCTCATCTACGTATCTCACGTATTCAAGTTCACATGTTATATAAGGTCCGATTCATATATATGGGGTTCGGTTTCTTTTATCTTGACCTACTTAATAACGATTCACACAACACATATTACAATACATGCTCTCTAATATTTATAAGGTTCAAGTCATTATGTTGTTTTTGTTTCATACGGCTCGACCAAAAGAAAAAGAAACACAAGCTCGGCTAAACAAAACAAGATACGATATATATTAACGTAAGGTGTATTAAAGGAAGACGAATAGAATATGTTTATACCTTAGCTTGTTGCACAAAACTCGCGACACCAAGGGGTGTTTGTAGCTCTCGGCCGAATAGAAGAAAAAGAGAGAGGCAAAGAAAACTAGGGTTCCCCAAATTGTGTTTATGTGTTGTATATATAGGTGGTACAAATTTTGGTTAGGCTTGAGGGTTGTGGCTTCGGCTTGGGTCCAACCGAACAAACAAAACCCACGCCCATATGGGCTCTCGGCTCTTGACCCAAACGAACAAACAAACACGCCCCTCTTGGGTTCTCAAATAACGAAAGACAAGGCCCAACTGACGGCCCAATATTTTAGCGAGACGTTTAACTTTTCGTCGTACAAAATCGATCACGTACACATATTGGTTAAGTTTTAATTATTGATAAGTTAAGTTTTTAAATTTCGTTAAATGATATAAATGTATTTTACGTATTTAATAAATTTCGATTTCAAGGGTATTTTAGTCATTATTCATGTTTTAGATTTTCAGGTTTTACACTCTTTGAGCATCTCCAATGTTAACACTAAAATTTTGCACTAAAATAGTGTGAAATGAACATTTTTATTGCATATTTTTGCATCAAATAAAAGTTACTCCGATGTATACCACTAAATTTTAGCACTAAATATTTTTAATCAATCTAAAGTACAAGTCGACACATTAAACTAAAAAAATAGTTAAAATAACATATATCGATATTAGGCTCAGTGTAAACGTATTAATCAGAGACTTACAACAATATAAATTATATAAGTTATTTTTTGTTTTTATAGTTAAGTATCAATGTTTAATAAATATGCTGAGTTTAAATAAGATTAATAGTATTAGTGACAAATATAGTGTAACACTATATTTAGTGTTTTACTATTCACATCACTAAATTAGTGCTAAAGATAATGTCAACATTGGAGAAGATTTTTTGAACCTTTTGGTACTAAATTAGTGCAAAAAGCACATTTAGTGCCAACATTGGAGATGTTCTTAGATATGTTTAGTTGATATAAAACATCATTATTTTAACAAAATGTTTTGTGCATAACAAAAAAAATATAAATTGCGTTCAAATCAAATTTTCTCATCAAATTCTATACAAAACAGAAATATGCATTTTCTAATTTAATAAAAGAAACCGCAAAACATATTATTATTATTATTATGATTATTATTATTATTATTATTATTATTATTTGTTTTTTTTATTATAAACATCACTTTATTAAAAACTTATAGGATTTACAAGAAATTGGTGGGAAGCCGAGAAACCAACTGGGCCCCCACACCTCTAGCAATGGCAAAACCAATCCTATTAAAAATATGAACTGCTACACGCGCTCCAATGTCTTGAGTCATGGAGAATCGTCGAATACGCTTAAGTAAGGTAACTGCATCATTCTCAAGTTCTCCAAAAGAAGAAAAAGAAAAGGGGAGAAACCCATATCCAATATCCGCACATTTCGCATCGTACTTGACACGTTTACGGTGTGCAGCATCAATGATCGCACGCCCGGCATAAAATCGTCATCCCAGATTGCGTCAAGGGTGACGAACCCATAAGATCAACACATACATCACGCCCATTATCCCACGAGTAAAGTAATATATCAGCCGGTCGCAAGGATCTGTCCCCATCTCCAGAAAGCCCAATATCCACCTCCTTACGTGCAGAAATTCCGGACCGGGAGCATATATCAACAAGAACATCACGCACAAGGTTATGCCGATGTTTAATGCCAACAATACCCGCACACGAAACAACATGATCCCCATAAATATCTCCAGAAAATACCTTATTATTATTGTTATTATTATTATTATTATTATTATTATCATTCCTTGCAACCCCTCTTCTTTTCTTCAAAACATAACATGTATTCTATGTTTTGTGGAAAATATAGGCAGTGTTTAGTTTTAGAAAAATTTTCCTGTTTAACTGTTTCTAGATAGAGTTGAGAATCTTGAAAACTCGTTTAGATGGTGTTATCTTTAAAAAATAATAATAAAAAAGAAAAATTAACTCGCCGACGATGGGCGGTGATGGCGAGGATGAAAGGTGGAGATGTTAATGGTGAGTTAGAATGAAATACTTGAATATTAGATTGATAAATACAGTACCACTTTTTTTTGTTAGAGAAAAGTTGGAGAAGGGTATATTGTGGTTTTCATTTTTCTAGTTAAACTTTGGAAAGTAAGAATTATATTTTTCAAAAATTGTTGAAAAAAGATGTGACTAAACCGTCTTTTTTTTTTTTTGAAATAAAGATGCTATTCATCAACTAAACACACCCTAAATTCCCTCCCATGTTTCTCCAAAACTGAAAATAAAAAGTTTATACAAATTTTCTCCAACAAAAAGCAACTTTTTTGTTCTTCTCTTCTCAAGAAAGCATGACACTCTCTTTTTTCTTCTTGAAGAAGATTTTAAAGAATAAAAATTTAAAAACCGGGCTTTTTAGGTAGCGTTTGGTTGTTGAAAAAAATTTCCGATTTTTCGTTCCTAAATTCCTTAAGAAGAGAACGATTTCTCTTCTTCAGAGAAGTGTTGTTTATTTTAAAACCCGTTTAGATGGAGTTATATTGTTCCTTTTGAAATAAATTACATCGGATTGCAACGGCGGACGACGACGACGGGGATGGAAGGTGGAGATATTACCGCTGGTGATTAGGGTTAAAATGAGATATCTGAATGGTAAATTGAGAAATTTCATTGTTTTTTTATTGAGAGAAAAATGGAGAAGTTTAAATTAAGGTTCTCCATTTTTCCTTTTAAAATTGGAAAGCGTGAATTTCACTTTTTGTAAAAAAATTATTGAAAAATTGTGTGACTAAACGGTTTTTAGATTTCTCTTTTCATATGAATTTTTTTAGGAAAATTGGGAAATTTTTCATCAACTAAACACACCTTTAGTCTCTTAGATGGGCTATTAAGGTTTTTAAAATCGTGATCCTACTTATGATCGTTTTCGTTTTGCAAGATCGAGATTGAAGATCATATCTAAATCTTAAGATCCTACAATAATGTCATTTTCTTAACTGTTTTTTTATTATTCTACAAATCTACGAATTACTATATATTATAAACACAAAATTAAATGAATATTTTCATAAAAATGTGACATACATTATGATTATGGAATGTTTTACAACACCATCTATAAATATGTAGTTTTTTAGTTTTTGGTTCGAGAGAAGTAAGATCGGATCGGTTTAAATCTTAAAATTTCATGGTTAAAATCGAGATCCTACATGATCTTAAGTTTGCAAAAATCCTATATAAGATCCGGATCATTTTTGTTTTGCAATATCGTAAGATTTTAAAATCAATATCAGGATCTTAATAACCATACATTATTTAAATGTTAAGAAATTAAATATAGACTAAATAGATAAATATTTAATAGCAAATATTACGTTTAAAGATATGTTTATAATGAACAAGGTTACAAATAGTGTGAGGCGTGACGTGGCGGCATGATCAAACCTCACGTTTTAGCGGTCAAAGCGAAGTTTTTGCGTTTATAAGGCGTGCCATAAGGCGACATAAAATATGAAAATATTTATATATTTATATCATATTACATATATATCGAGTTTACAAAAAGACGAGATATTAGACGACATAAGACGTGGTGTGACGTCATGACCAAGTCTCACGCTCGCCTTTGCGCGCTTTTTAAAAATACGATAACCAAAAACAGTTATTTACTTTCCTTTTATTTCTATACAAAGTATTAATTCCAAAGGAAAGTAAAAACAATAATGATAATTTAAAAAGTTACCAAATTGGAAATTTTGGTCCTTCAATGAAATATAAAATTAGAAAGTCAGTGTCTACATATATATGGTTTTATTTAGGGATGAAGTTTAGTTTCCTTTTCTTCAAACCGTCAAACATTGGTTTCCTTTTATTAAATCTAGACTCGGCTATAAAAACTAAACATATACCATTCCACGCATGCATCGTTTATACTTTATACTACCCTTCTCCATTGTGTCTCATTCATTCTATTCTGTTCTAGTTCAATGAAGATGGATGAAAAAGCTCTTATGGCTATTAGAATGAATGAAATTCAAATGATCGTTCGGAAGCATGGAATAGATGCAGCAAGTTATATATATAATCTTCCTAAATCGGAAGTGATAAGCATGGTTTCTGATAGTAGTAAAAGAATGATAAATCGCCATCAAATGATGGATGAAAAAGCTCTTGAGAATATTAGGGAGAATCGAATTCAAATATCCGTTCGCAATCATGGAATAGATGCAGCAAGTTATATACATAATCTTCCTAAATCGGAAGTGAAACTTATGGTTTATGGAGACATAGATCACCATCAAAGCATGATAAATCGCTTTCAAAGCAAGATATATCGCCATCAGGTTTGGAAAGAAAACCTGCTTAAGCTTGTGGAAGAAGTAGATGATGTGAGACCTAGCCTAGGATCATATACTCAGGACCAAGTTGTTCAGATGATGAGGCAACATCGGGAAGAACTAAACATGGCGAGATCAGAAGCTGAGCAGGCTAGACAGGCAGCTGAATTTACACAAAAAGCCTTAAACGACTTTTTGGCGTTCTTTAACAAAAATCGAGCACAAGTAGGTTCTTCATGGTATACCCCTCCCCCAACGTATCATCCCCCTCCCCCAACGTATTGTCCCACTCCCTCAACATATCGCCCCCCTACCCCAACGCATCGTCCCCCTCCCCCAACTCATCGTCCCCCTCCCCCAACGTATTGTCCCCTGCCCCCAATGTATTGTCCCCCTTCCCCACCATATCGTCCCACTCCCCCAACGTATTGTCCCACTCCTCCAATGTATTGTCCCACTGCCCCAGAGTACCCTCCCCAAATTTATCGTCCCACTCCCCAAGTGTTTCCTCCCGGTCCTAATTCTCCCGGACCTAGCAAGATAGTACGTGATGATGAAGATGGTAATGATAGTGGTGATTATGATGAAGCTTCTGATGACGAGTAGGGATTAAGGTTGGTGAAGATGAGCTTTATGCAACGGAAGTCGGGTTTCATGTTTACGTACTGCATGTGTGTTTTTTCTTAATTTCAATGTTTTTACTAGTTGGGTTTGATGTTTATGGATTATTGGTTATTTTTTTTACAAAGTTCTTGTTCTTTGTTTATAGTATGATCATATAGCTAGATCACGTTATTTATTGCAAGTTAGAGTTTCATAATGTGTTTTAATTTATATTAGTTACTCTAGTTATTCCACGTGCTTATTTTACGTGTGTATGACTCCATTCGTCAAAAAATAAGAGGATAAGCCGTTTTTAATAGCGTTTGGGATGGATTGATAGCTAATAAGCAATCTGAGACACCTTGTTAGACTGTTAGGGATCGCTTATCGAAATAATTTCTAAGTTTATTGTGCGTGAAATAAATCTTGAACAATCAAGCAGCTTGAAGTTGCGAGTGAAATAAGCTATTTTGAATAAGCAATTACTTGAAGATGCTTATTGCAAGCAGCTTATTTTATAAAGCATTGTGCAAGAAAAAGAAGGTTTAATAAGCAGGCCCAAATTAAACACAACCCAAAATAGTTTTAAAGTCTAGATGTATTACGGTAATTTTTAAATTTGAATGATTTTGAACAAAATTAAGAAAAGAAAAAAGTTTTCGAAGCTCTCCGGTTTTGGTGACAAATATCTAAAAGTTGCGCTAAAATTTCATTATGCAAAGGGTTATGTAGATTGGGAGTGCATCAGATGAGATGTGCAGCCTGTTAAGTTTACTCATATCTTCTAATTTGCATATGCATTCGTATTCTAAGATAAGATTTGGACCTGGTAGCCAAATTTATTAATCTTGTCAAGAGAAGAAAGTAATGTGGCTAACTAAATTTTGAAACTTAATGTGACATGGTACAAAGAAAGCTGATTCCAATTCCAAGATCTTTTTAGCTTCATGTGATTAATTGTGCAAACCGAGTGACACCCACATCTTTTTTCCTGGCGTAATGTATGAAACAACAAGTTTCTGTTTGTCACTATGCCATAGTATCATCAATCTCTTAGTAATTATGAAAGTGTGCGGATAAATAACTTGGAAGAAAGGGCGTTGATGACTATTAATATGCACCTTGCTGAATATTAGAAAATCCATGTTTTTGGATTGATATATTATATGTTTTCACATATGATACATCTGATTCTTTGGGTTGGACATCGTCCTTCTAGGTGTGTTCCTAGGACAGATGATCAGGTGACTACTAAATGGATGTAATTTGTTTGCACTAAACTTCCAACTTTATGTGATCCTTTTCTGCTTTACCTCAGATGCCGCAACTATCAGTATGTCTCTATCAGTATCTGAAGCGTGTCTTTGCCTCATATTTTTGCAATTAGTGGTCACGCACTAGTAACAGTTACATATAATTTTTGACAAATACAGCTAGTCGTACACAACCCGAACCAAGTTTAAGCCTAGAATGCTGGAATCTGGAGTAGCCTAATCTTAACAAGTAGCAGCTGAACAAGCTTAAGAGAACATAGCACCAAACCATTGTACAAGCCTTAGAGTGCATCCTAATCTGAACTTGAGTTGTATTGATACAAAAACATGAATTTTGAGTGTTCATCAACTCTATCAAGGCAAGAATCTTACGAGGATCAAAACCAAAATATCTATAAAACTAACATATCTCTATACTTTTGCCTACCTTTTGAGAATTATCTCTATACATATCTCTGAATCTCGCATAGATATAATGTGTTCATTGCTTCTTTTTCTAAGTCTTTAAAAATTGATTTAGTGGTAACATGTCAAAGTACATATCAACAACAAGCTAAATGGGTTAACATGGAGACCTACTTGGAATTCGGGTGTGGGCGCATAAGGAAAACTTCATTTTAGGCCGCGCAAATAACGCAATGTAGTTTATTTCTAAATTTTTTTTTTTTATTTTTTATTTTTTTTTGCGTGCAACCCTTTATTTTAGCTGATAAATTATTTGTGGTGCAAATTTAGTCACTACAAGAAAAAGTAGCTTTAGTGACGAGAATTTAGTGACGAGAAATATTTTTGGTCACTATTTAGATGTAAATAGCGTTTCGTTCAAAAAAAAAAAGATGTAAATAGTGACGATAAAATTTTTCGTCATTATTTTTGGTCATCAGTAGAAAGTCAATGACGAAACTTATAAGTGGTCACTATTTAGTCACTAATATACATGAATAGTGACGAGAAATTTCGTCATTAAGTATAGTGACGAAATTTTAGTCACTATTTCACATATTGCTAACTCTTTAAGAATAAAGGCATTTAGATATGTACTTATTAAAACTTGCATACTCGTATATTAATCCAAAAATCGTAAACACTATCAAACGTTACGGATGAAATTTGTATTATAGAGAAATATGCAAAATTGCACATATTTAACTTTCTTTGATGTATTCTCCCCTAAACATATTATTTGAAACCAATGTTTTGAAAACCAAGTTTTTTAATCGACCTGGTCAAGTCACTGGGTTACCGGTTCGGCCGCCAGGTCAACCCGGTTTCTATTAAAAACCTATTTTTTTCAAACGGTTCGACCACCGGTCTATAAAAAAAGATGAAAAAAACCAAACCCGGTCGGGTTTCGAGATCGAACCGGGTCGACCCAAGTCACTTAATACCCGAGAGGTCTAACTGGTTATCTCGATTCTAAAACCCTTGTTTTTTTTACCCGTCTTTTGACCCGGTTCAACCGGTTGAACTGGTTTTAAAACATTGTTTGAAACAAACTTTCAAATTTCAATATGTTATAAAAAAAATAAACAAATAAAAGGAAAAAAACTTGTATATCAAACATTTAAAAAAGTAACTTATAAAAAATAACCATTAGATCTCAAAATAACTATATTTTCACTCTATTATCCAACCCGATCATCACTATTTTTATAATTAGAGTTAACTACATTTTTGGTCCTTGTGGTTGTATGCTGATTTCATTCTTGGTCCTTTTTTTTCAAAAAGTTGTGGTTTTAGTCCAAAAGTGCTAGTTTGGTTCCACTTTCAGTCCAATTCCGTTGATTTCGTTACCAAAGTGTGTCACGTGAGAAACACATGAGGGATTGATTAATTTATTATAATTACACAAGGGTATGTTCGTCCTTTAACTTTAGCCGCTAAATGAAAGTGTATTAGTACCTAAAAAGTCAACAAAACAGTCATTTCACTTCTCATCCTCATAGTTGAACCGATCAAATTTTCTCTGATAAAAACCCTAATTGCAAGCTGAGAAGAACCCTAAATGTTGATTTGCCAATGGGTCTTGAGACCTGATGGTCGTACATTTGATCCATACCATGTATACAGTAAGTTATTTTTGTTTTTGCAATTTATGGTTTAGGTTGTTTTGGGGGTTTAATGTTTTGTACATATCTGTCAATGTCGATTGATAAATCATGTATTTTGTTGCAACAGGGAAATTTCCAAGTGTTTTTTCCCTAGAGATACACCATGGTGGTTCCTTTACTAGTTCACCAAATCGTGTCTACAATGGTGGAAGGGTAAATTGGTTTGATCAAATTGATGCAGATGGGTTTTCAGTAGTTGAAGTAAAAAGTATGTTAGCAGGCTTAGGTTATCGCAATCCCTCTATGCAATATTGTTATAAGATTCCAAATGGCAATTTAGATACTGGTATGTATGTATTAAGCAATGATAGTGATGTCTTGGAGTTGATAAAGTATGTTGATAGGTTTAAAATCATTGAGTTCTATGTTATACACCAAGTTGATATGCCTAAAGTAATTGACCCAAATGAGAATCCTGACTTAGGAGATGACTTTAATCCATTCTTTTGTGACCTAGAACCTGAAATGGGGGAGTCAAGTGCTATGCCTAATCAAACTGACCCAAATGATAATCCTAATGTTAGTGAACCAAATGATAATCCTAATGTTAGTGAACCAAATGAGACAAATGGTGTAGTTAGTGATCACAGTCAAGAGAGTGATGATAGTGATGACAGTGAAGACAGTGAATTTGATATTGACTTAGAGAATAAGATTGATGATGTTGAGGTAGATATGGAAGATTTTAGGAAGCACACTGATGCTAATGCTGAGTGGGTAGGATGTAATGTGGCCCAAGATGAACCAGTTGAACAAGATGACCCATCTTTAGAAGAATACTTGGATGATTTTGGAAGTGCTAGTGACTCAGATGATCCAGAGTGTAATAGGAAAAGAGCCTTAAAGAAGTTAGAAAAAAAACACAAACCTGTTGATGGGCAGATTTACAGTGAAGACTTTTATGTTGGGCAAAGTTTTGGTAACAAAGACTTGATAAAGGAGATGGTTACTAGAATTTCAGTTGATACAAGAAGAGACATATACTTGACAAAGAATGATAAAACCAGGGTAAGGGCTGAGTGTAGAGGAAATGTTCCTATTTTTAGTAATGAGAATGCATCTCAGTTTGGGCCTAGTGGGCCAAGTGGATCACATGTTGATAAGTCCAAGAAGCTTAAGACAAAAAAAACACAAACTGGGTCAGATACCCTTAGTCCACAAAAAAAGGTGGTAAACCTAAAGTAACTGTTAAAGATGCTCACTCTTGTCAATGGCTGCTACACTGTTCAAGATCAAAGGAATAAACTTGGTATGTGAAAATCTTTGAGGATACCCATACATGTTTACAAACAAGAAATGTGAGAAAGTGTACAACTAAGTTTCTTTCCAGAATAGTAGAAGAATCAATAAAACCAAACCCCAAGATACCCCTAGCTGCTTTGAAAGACCAAATACAAAAGAAATTTGAATTTGGGGTTTCAAAAGCAAAAGTTTTTAGGGCAAAACAGATGGCACAGGAGAGGGTTTCTGGAGATTACAACCAACAGTATGCTAGGTTAAAAGATTATGCCTTAGAATTGGTAGCTCAAAATCCAGACACTACAATAAAGATTGATGTGGAAAGAACATGTGATGTAGATAGTAACACAAGGCAATTCAAAAGAATCTATGTTTGCTTGGGAGGTTTAAAAAGTGGATTTAAAGCTGGAAAGAGAGATCTCTTGGGTCTGGATGGGTGTTTCATGTCTGGACCATATCCATGACAGATATTGACTGCTGTAGGGGTTGATCCAAATAATGGAATATACCCCTTGGCTTATGCAGTTGTTGAGTCTGAAAACAAAGAATCTTGGATGTGGTTTCTAGACTGCTTAGGAGATGACTTGGAGCTGTTCAGAAATTCTAACTTCACTTTTGTGACAGATAGACAAAAGGTACTTGGTAATTGTTTTTTATTTTTTCCATTACAATTATTCATGGTCTGCATCTATTATAACTTCACTTTTGTGACAGGGGCTTATACCTGCTCTGCAAGAAATGTTCCCAACAGCTGAACATAGATATTGTTTGAAACATATCTATGACAACATGAAATTATCATGGAGGGGGAAACAATATAAAGATATGTTGTGGAGGTGTGCAACATCCACTCTTGCGATTTTTGAAAAAACATGGAAGAATTTAGAAGATCTAATAAGGAGCTTTATGATTGGCTGAAGTTGATTCCACCTCAGCATTGGTCCAGGTCTCATTTCTCTGGTAAGAATATGAACCATTTTAATGTCATTTGATATTGCAGTTTAAGAATATGAACCGGTTTAATGTCATGCAGTTTAAGAATATGAACCAGTTTAATGTCATTTGATATTGCAGTTTAACTAATGCACTGTTAATGATATTGTCATTTCAGGGAGACCTAATTGTGATGTTCTCTTGAACAATATGTGTGAGGTTCTCAACAGGAAACTATTAGATGGCAGGGATAAGCCCATCATCACTTGCCTGGAATTCATTAGACACTATCTCATGAAAAGGATAGTCATTGTGCAGCAAATTATCAGCAAGAGTACTGGACCTCTTACACCTAATGCCACAAAGATTTTCAATCACATTAAAAAGGAGGCTGCTCAATACATTGTTACATGGAATGGAGGAGATTTATATCAAGTATCTGGTCCTTTTGGAGAGCAGTGTGTTGTAAACATGAATCAGAGGACTTGCTCATGTAAGAAGTGGGATCTCACAGGAATGCCATGCAAGCATGCAGTGGCAAGTATCTGGGACATGGCAAACAATGGGATGGAGCCTGGACTACCTGAGTCATGGGTGAGTGAGTGTTATTGGTTGTCTACTTGGCAAGAAATGTATAGGTTCAAGATAAATCCTTGTAGGGGAGCTGACATGTGGGAGAAGTTTGCAAGAAAAAAGAGGAAGAAAAGTGCAGGCTGTGCAGCTGAGTTATATGATGGTATGGTAAAAAATGGGAAGTTAAGTAGAGAAGGGAAGACTATTAGTTGCAAAATGTGTGGGGAATCAGGACATAACAAAAGATCTTGCAAAGGTCAAAGAGGGCCAACAGTCAATCCATCACAAGCATCTGCAAGTGTTAGACCAACTGCCAACCCATCTCAAGCATCTGCTAATGTTAGGCCAACTGCCAACCCTTCACAAACATCTGTCAACCCATCTGCACCATCTGTCAACACACCAGTACCAACTGTTAGCCCATCTGCACCATTTGTTAGGCCAAGAATGACAAAAACTTCTGCAAGCAGGCAATCACCCATAAAGAATCTTGCAAGGCCATCTGCACCAACTATTAGGCCTACTGCAACCAGGAAATCACCAAGAAAAAATACTTAAAATGGTAAAGGTAAAATGGTTCAGGAATAAACTTGATGTTTCAGACATTGGTATGTTTGACTTTTGTGTTTTGTGTCACTGAATATTGGTAACTTTGTTATCTTTGACTCTGGTTTGTCAAACTTTATTAGGGTACTTTGTTTCAGACTTTGTTATGTAAGACTTGGTTATGTAAGACTTTATTGGTCTGTCAACTATGTAAGACTTTGTTTGTTTGACTTTGGTATGTCAACTAGTAAGAATTTGGTATGTAAACTTTGTTATGTTGGTGTTCACAAGTCTGCATGACTTTTGTTCTTTTGGTATGTCAAATGTAACTAACATAATTCAATACAAACACACTGCCATTACTCCACCAACCAAAACAGGTAGCATTTATCATTGAGTAAATACATTGCCATTACATTAACATCACAACAACAACAACTTTATTTCATCTTCACTACCATTACATTCAAAAGTCAAAAGTCATAAGACTTTTAAAGTCAACAGACTACCATTACATTCCCAACTAACTGATCCCTAACATCATTTAACAAGATAAATTACAATGAAAAAAACCCAACTAAACAATAACAACAACTTCAACCTTCTTGATTCAACACGATTTTGAGCAACAACACCTTGTAACTGATTAATTGATCTTAATAACCCAGGAATCAATGCCGTAGAACGTTGACACATAGGTGTATCATACCAATCAATAAACCCATGATTTGATACCTAAACAAATTGCAATTGCAAAATTAGGTCAAATTGAAAAAATGTGCAAAAAATAAAGGATTCATTGCTTACCCTTTTAGAACAACACCAGAAACGTCTTCCTGGGTTGAATGTCGTCCATGAAGTACGGATTACTCCTATTGAGTTGCACTCTCTGCATCTAAGCATGAGATACGTTTTTGGTGTTGGTGTGTGTTTAAATGGGAATAATTTGTTTAGTGTTATCAGTTATGTATTAAATAGGGGAGGGTTTTTAAGTTAACAAAAAAAAAACGAATAAAAAATAACATAGAAAGACCAAATTACCCTCACTTAACTAATTCATATAGGTGCTAACGACTATATTTGACGGGGTTAACGGAATTGGACTAAAACCACAACTTTTTGAAAAAAAGGACCAATAATGAAATCAGCATACAACCACAAGGACCTAGTTAACTCTTATAATTATATCTGACCCGACCCGACCCGATCATCACTCTTTTATCCAAACACTATATTAGATCTGAAAATAACTTCATTATCCAAAACACTGTTCATCGTCACTCTCCACTCTCAGCAATAACTTCACCATGTAAATTCATCATCACTCTCGTTTGTGTTACGGTTCGGATCTCAAGCTCTCATTTGATTGTTATTTTAATTTGATTTTTATGTTAAAGTTATCCTGTTATTTTAATTTGATTTTTAGGGCTTGATTATTGAAATGTGTAAGTGTTTTAGTGGATAATTTAGGGCTTGATTATTGAAATGTGTAAGTGTTTTAGTGTAAGTGTTTTAGTGGATAATTTCGGGCTTGATTATTGTCTTCAGATTAAGTATAGTGACGATAGGAGACGCGGAGAGAGTGAGGGCCTAGAACCAAATATATTGAGTGGTAATCATAAAGTAAGTCAAGTAGACGATAGGAGATGCGGATTGATAAGAGTGTGCACTTTGTATGGCCGCCTTTGTGCTGAGCTAATGTAAACGGTTAAGGTGGAATAAATGCTAAGATTGTGTACCTAAATGTGTGACGGATGAATGAATTTGAGTACATTTGCATTTTACATTGTGAATATCTATCTTCATGTAAGGATCAAATCGGTAGAATATTAGTTATCGAGTGGTAAGTTTGTGGATAGAGATATAATAGTTTTTGGTACACGGGACAGGGAAATTTGGCTATGACCGATATTAGTAACAAGTATTGAGTATCCATCACCAAAAAGCATCTACTTAATTGTGATAAATATTCAAAACTATTTTGAGACTTTGAGTGTACGTACCTGGATCCAATGTGAGATGCTTAGTGGCGTCAATGTCCATGTACCAAGTAGACTATACGATAACTGTGAATGTATAAGTGATAAGATACTTGTTTAGCATGACAATCTAGAAGCTTAGGAATCATGTCAAAGTTGTAGAAAGATATTTTCAGAGACGATAGAAGATTCAATGCATAAGTGATAAGATACTTGTTTTGCATTACGTAAAAGTTTACTGATAACTCTTTACACTTGATCAGGACATATTTTTTATAATGTCCAGTAAGATATACGTTAAGTGGCGTTTAGGATTACAAATACAGTACCAACTACCAAGAGTAAACGTATTTCGAAACCATATTCAAGTGCTGCCTGTATAAAGTATTGACACTAAGATGTTTGTTTAAGCTTATTTGATTTCTGTTTATATGTTCAAATTTTCTGTCTTATTATGATACAGTAAACTTATTAGGGTTATGAAATAATGGAAATGAATTAATGAATTTGGATGAGATTACTGATGAGGGTTTGAGGATTGAATAAGATGATGAATGGTGGAGGATATGGAGTCTATGAGCTATGCCTACTGCCAATTGGGTTATTCAGATTAAGTTATGAAAGAATATTTCTCTATGTTAAACTTACAAACTCAAGGGGCCACAACTACTCGATGCTAGGTTGTGGTCCATGTACCAAGTAGATGTTAACCAATGAATATATGCACTCCATCAGGGTACCTGAATTATTACGTGCTTTTAATTCTAATTTTTAATTTCCTTGTATTTATCTATTTGCAGGTTCTAGCAACGAAGACACTCATAACTCCTGTGCAGTGTAAATCATTGTAGAGCCAATTTCAAAGAGACAGAATATACTATTACTCAAGCTATTGCCTCTCAGGTACTTTTTCTATCAACTCATTACGTCTTAAAAAATTTGTCGCCATTTTTTTAGGTTTTCTTAGTCTTGCCAAGTTCTTTGTTGTTTCGCTCTGAACTAAATAGCAACTTTATAATACTTCGATCCTACTTTGCATTGGTCTGATATCATGTCACGAAAAGCAAATTAGTCGAATTGTCACTATGGCTACGAAAAGCAAAGTTGTAATAATAGAGGGTTTACTCATAAACTACTCTGCAGATTTATAAGTTTTTCGCAATCTGGAACAGTGTTCCAATCAAACATGCTTTTAGGCGCTAGTACCTTTCATATTACCATGTTTAGCTCAGGTTATGGAGGTGAAGGTGTGATTGAAATTGTTTGCGTGAATGTGAATTTGCATCCACATACCAATTAAACGTGCTTTTAAAGAGTAGTACCTTTCATATTGTAGCCCTATAGAGGCCACAGTGTAGTAGTTCATTTTGAAGTACAATATTGATATTAATTCTGAGATTCATATATAAATTTGATAATTAGTAAGCACGGGTATAGTTCTATTAGATGTTGGTGTTAAGTTACTAACATAAAAAAAAAATACAGTAATATCAATCTTTTCTTTACAACAGTAACTCTGCATAAAATCAGTTTTTGTTCTTTTTGCTTTGTTTGTTGATCTTGTGGATTTTGCTTATGAGCATCTGCACTTGTCAAAATGAAGGTTATTGTATGCGACTTGCTTTGTATGCTAATCTTTCAGATATATCACTACTGTTTTGCCCTGGTGTTTGGCTTAACTTTCCATATCTGAGTTTTGAACTCTGAATGATGTTTATGCAATCATCTTTACAGTATCAAGTAGGATTATATATGACTGAAAGGATTAGATAACGAAAGAAAATAAAGAGAACTGTACTCAGTTGGTAGGCATTATCAAGTAGGATTATATATGACTGAAAGTGTGTGAGACCCATGGCATGTGTATCTATATGTGTAGGCTGTATTTAGCATCTGAAGCTAATCAATCTGACCCTAAGACTGTTTTTCTTTTTTCCGGATCTGCATAATAGAGAGAGCAAAGGAATGGAACCCAACTTTCAAAGTGACTTGATTACAACTATAAGTGACTAAATAGAGCACATGATTTTTTTAACATTCTTTATACTAAAAATGAGAAGAACAGTAGTGGACGAGAGTCAGTGTGTAGTTCTTATAAAATCTGATTTATGGTAGTTCCATTGTTTATTTAGATTAGTACAAACTCAGAGTATAAGGAATGTCATGTGTTTTATATATCGAAGGTTTTGTTCACAGCATCTATTAGATCTCTGGTTACATACGTGCCAAAATGTGCAACAACTTGATAAGCCATAGTGGATGTTATCTCTGGTTATATATCCAAGTTTGAAATGTAGCTTGACTTGATTAGCTAAATCTACAAGTTTTGACCCTCAAATGCAATTGATAGTTTTCTATGAGATAACCAACTAGGCATCCTTATTTTGGAAATGCAGTATTATGTGGACTTCCCGTCATAACTAAACTGTTCCAATGGTCATTGCAAATTGCAATGGGTTGCATATAGATATGTAGTTGTATGCATTTATACTGTTTCCAACCACTTATTCTTGTTTACAGCTATGTGACAAACTAAATACACTCACATTGACAATGTAACTTATATGCTCTCTAGTGTAACCATAAATGCACACTGTTGCTTGATTTTATGTTGATTTTTATTCGTTTTTGCGTGTTACAATAATCAAACTAAATTTATGTAAATACATAATTTCTGTGATTAATGTTGTTGAGTTTATGCTCACTGCATTTTCAGTTATGCATGTCGTAGCTATTCAATCTCCAGTAGTAACATAGCTTCTTGTTGCTGTATTGATTTTATTTTGTTTTTTTATGCAGATTTGGAACAAGACCTAAACCAAACGACTTGCTGCACCACCACTAACTGGAACAGGAACGAACCTCCTTTGGTTAGCCGTCTAACTCTAACTCAACTCTCTCTTTATTTGAATCATATCCGTTTTTTTTATTTATCATCCCGCTACTATGCTTTTTACTTTTCAAATGTCACTTATGTATGACTATGGCCGGCAATATTTGAAGCTATATATCATCGCTAATTGTAAATGTTTCTGTTTAGAGTTTGAATTGGTTGTTAGCGCAAAGTGATTGTAATTACCCCTTATTAGATCTGGAATTGTGTATTTGAAGCTCTCTTAAAGTTGTAATATCAGATCTGGAATTGTATATTTGAAGCTATCTGTTTAGATGTAATATTAGTTTCTTGTTATGTCACTTTACTTAATTATGTGGCTGATACATATTTAATAAAGTCATTTCGATTATAAAGTACTTCTGTGATTGTTTATATTAAGGATTTAGTTTTGTCTTTGTTATCTATGTGTAGTATATGAGAACTCATGCTAAGGGTATGCCATGCTAAACTACATAAGTTGTCTGATTGCAATAATATTTTCTGCGTTCTGTTCATACTTAGCTAGGTAGCTTATTAGACCATCTAGTTTTCTTACCGGCACTTGTAATTGTCTAGCAAACTTGTTATTTCCCACTAGGACTAGGAGCAATGATCTCACAGTCTTGGATGCATATTTCAGGGTCTTTTTTATTACTACAGAGCATGGATAAGTCTTGGATTCATATTTCAGATCGGAGAAACGACCCTAGATATAAATCGGGAGTGAATGAATTTCTTAAATATGCTTATCATCACAAACACGAGTCACTAAAAATTCCCTTTTAAAGAACCCTGCATCTGTTTTTGATCTCGCCATGAACACTTTTAAGGCTTTTTAACAAAATAATTTAAAAGGAAAGTTAGGCTTAGATTAATAACATGCTTTCATAAGTTGATAGAAAAGTGTAATGCGTGGTTGGTTTTAATTTTAACTAGACGAGTACTCGTGTTATGGCTGCAGATTAAAAAAAAAGTTTATGAGTTATAAAAGAAAAAGTAATAAAAATTTAAGAATTTAAGGATTAAAAATAATATTGATGAGTTATAAATGAAAATAATGATATAAGTTTTATTTTATACAAAGTATAGATAGATAAACAAAATCAAGTTATTGAAAGGGCTAGTTACTATATATTAAATATAAGTCGGTCAGTTGGGTATATAAACAACAATTTGGATCCAACCTTTTTCCAACATTCATTTGCTAACTGAAACGAAACCCTTTCTTCAATAAACCGGTAAACCTTTTTTTTACTCTTTTTATTGATTGATGATTGAATTGTATTGCTTTATTGATTTATTGATCAAAGTTCTTATGTTTCTAAATGTTACCAGACAAATGTCTAATTCAGCAATGGAAGTGTTCACTCCCTCCCCAAACTATGTAAGTCTATCATTATTTTCTTGTTGTGTTTTTATAAATTTTCACTCGCCGTCTTTTACCTAATGCAGAAGGTTAGTAGATCAGTGCCAAGTCGAGAAATCGAAGATATATTTAATCGACTAGTGCAAAAATGTTACTCTAAGTTGAACAAGTATGTCTTCATCCGTCCTTTAAAAGGGGATGCTCATAGAGATTTTGGTGACTATGTGTGGTACGTATGTTTGTTATGTGAGTTTTTTTCTTCTGATTTGAGATTTTTGAATTTGGCAATTATTACATTTCAGCTTGAGCGTATTGGAAGTTTGTGAGGAACTGCGGAAAAACAATCCACACCTTTTTGAGGAAACTACGCCACAATTAATTGCACAGGTGAAGTAAGAATATGCTGAGTTTCTTTTTTAAAGTAATCTACGTACATATTATATATCATTTTTTCGGTCTGGTTTTTTATTATTGCAGAGAATCCTGGGTGGATTTCGATTTGAGGAGCCTAATATGATAAACCAAAAGTCCCTACGAGTACATGACGCTGGTATCATAACGTTTCAGTTAGACGGGTCCTGGATAGCTCATGTATTTTTTTTGTTCTCTTTCTTTTCCTAACTCTTTTTAAACACACTTCAAAATTCTTACCTAAATTATCTTGTCTACACCTTTCTTTCTTTTTTCTTTTGGCAGAGGATCGATGAGATGCTTCTTAATGGCATCGAGACATGGGCACCAGTGATATATAAAAGAAGAGCAAGAGCAGTATTTGTCTCCACGGTCACCGATTATAAGAGCAAGAGCATTCGAGCTACATGGATCAAATATGCGCTTCTTCATATGTTTTTGTATTCAGGAGTTGATGTACTTGATGCGGACAACGGATTTCTGGCAAATTCAAATATAAGTACTGCTATAAGGTACTTGCTAAAATTTTACAATATAGTATATAGTACACACATATATGTTAGATCCGTTTGCACAGCAGAAGTTTTCTAAACCTCTTCCATAAACTTTATCAACAACTTCATCAATATTTTTCCTAATTGCTTTTAGCACAACATATCTTCTTTAATGTCTATGCATGTTCTTTGTAAATAGTGATACGTTTCACTAATGATGTATGCAGGTATGGAGTTCGCGAGCTTCAAGCAGACATAATGGTATTCATGACCCCTGACCTACAACGAGAGTATATTCAAGAATGCTTTACTGTACGTAACTTCTACACAACAGCATAACTGATAACATCTTTAAAATAAATATTTGAAGGAGAAATTGACTACTTTTTTTTCCCAGGTTGCTAGAAGTTTCAATTGGTTCCGGGCCCATCCAGCTGGACGGGAAGCTACACTAGCATGTTGTGGATACCGAAGTAGCGACCTAGGAATAATTCCGGCTGATATGTGGCAATCATTAATCCATCAAGATAGATTCACATCCCTTGTTGACTTAGGTAAAGTTATTGTTCATTTATTCTGTATTTTTATTTTGTGAAAAAATGTGAGTACTAAAACTATTTTATTGCAAATATAACTTCCTTTGTTTGGCCTTTTATCTTTTTCTTAACCCATGCCCCAAATCCATTACTATTTTTAACGATTTTACAAATTTTCTTTTTATCAGCATCATATGTTGGCTACACTCCTGACGCATTTTTAGGTTGCATCCTCAAGTAAGATTCTCACACTTTTATCTCAATTTTTACCCTTGCTGTAATCAACTTTGTACTTTATTGTGTTCAGTAAAATGTTATTTTCTCATCAACTTGCTGTAATCAGTTTTTTATTCACAATTTTTTTTAGGGGGGATTACATATATCCCCATTAAAACCTAAATAATTACATATATCCCCAAGTAAAGTTTAAAATAACATATATACCCAATATGCCTATTTTAGCCTTTTCTTTAGCCAATTTACCAAGACTAATGTTGATTAAGTGAAGGAATATATATAAAACAAATTTACTCATTTCGTGAATTACATACACATGATTTATAGATTTATTATATTCATTAGTGATATATAATATTGATAAACATGAGTATATAAGAAGACATCCAATTTTGAAATGAATCAAAGAGCAGTCAAAACACTTTAATTGTAAACATGAATTGATCGTGTTTGTTTAATGATACAATCAATTTTTCAAAATTAGTTGTTTACCCCTTCATTAAAAAGAGAATTTGTGGCACATTAAAAAGGAGGAAAGTAGCATAATAAAAATGTTTTGGCGCCCACATTTGATGAAAAGAGGAAGGGTATGAACGTCCTTAATTAACACAAGTATATGAAGATGGGTATTTTTGTTATTTTAAGTTTTGATTGGGGATATATGTAATTAGTAGAGTTTTAGTGGGGATGTATGTAATTCCTCCTTTTTTTATAAAATGAATTCAACAATGTGACATGGCTATATTCTTTGTTTCATAAAAGAGACACCCTAGTTTTGTATTTATTCATATTTATAGTTTTGTGTTTTGTGTTGTTAACAGATATACATTGTTAAAGAGTCATAGATTGGCTGAAGTAACATTGAAATTTGAAGAGATGATTGATGAAGAGGGAAATACGTTCGTAAATCTACTAAGGATGAAAGCTGAAATACGTAAAGTTATCAAGAATTCGAAATCTCCTGGTATATTATCAACGAACAGGGCTTTGTCCGACAAAGGAGAACGTGAGTTAGGATTACATCTCGTGGAGTTCACTGCGGTAATACTTTAATTTGTTGAAGTTATTAAAGCATAGTGTTTGGAATTGAATATATTGTTTTAATTTCCTAGGTTACTCCAAAACATAGTTTCTTCTAATATGCTTTTAAATGTGTAAAGTTATCTAGTCTCATGCTCAACGGTGAGCAATCATACAAATTTATTTTGTATCTAGCATTACTAGAGTGTATGGAAAATTTGAAAATAATGAAACAAATAATTATACCAATTTTAAATCTATTTCGTTTCTAACTGGGAGGACATTTCACAAATGTAGATGAAGTAATGAAGTGAAAGTTTGGTTTTATAGATTTTAACTAATTTTGTTAATATGAATTATATTTGCTATATTTGTAAATCTAACTTTCTTTTCCAGGTTGTCGAAAAGGCTTGTAGGGGTTTGGTGCCAGATGTTGTGTGCGAATACCTCTTTGATTTATCCAAGTTATTTTGGAGCTACTACCGCGAGGTATATTTACTTGCATATGCTTTTTCTCATGCAATATAGAATTTATGCTAAATTCACAAAAAGTTCAAATATTAAAAAAAAAAAAAAAAAATAGCAATTGTGACGTCTTTTGTCCCGGTTTAGCAATATTTGGTAGTTTTGCTAGGTTAGTGAAAGCATAGATCATTGATACATTGTCTAACCAAATGATTTTTTCCATATAATATTTTGGTTTCCTTAAACTAAGTTACTAGTAATTTTCTAAAAACTAGTTTTTGATTATTAAACATTAATATGGTTTGGTTTATTTTGGCAGCATGGCAAGGCCTTGGTAGGGCTGTGCAGGGCAACTGAAGTGGTAATGTGCGAATGCTTTCGTCTTTTGGGGATCGATCCGGTAGGCCTTTATCTAGCAGATTTTTTTAATTTGGTTTTTGGGTCCGGATCCTGTCATGCGGGACTATCTTTTGTTCGTCAAGTTTACTCCTTTTGTGAAAAGCAGTAAAGATTTCTTTTTAAAGAAGCCAAGTATAAACATGATTATTTTTTTCAAAAACTATTATTTATTAAAAAAAAAAAAAAAAAAAAGCAAAGTTGGTCACAGTACTGCATTTTATAAGTAGTTCTAAATTTTTTTTTTTTTTGTATAGTCATCGGGGCAAGCCACATCCGCGCCATTCTTATCTTTGGAAGGACCACGACCACTACCAGTTAAAGAAACGTGGGCAAATGATGATAGGTAACTACATGTTTGGACTTCGAAAATAATCGACATATTTCTATGCCAAGTTTGTTTCATTTGATGGAATTTAAGTTAACGTTTATAGAATTTAACAATTTTATTAGTTTTTTAATCAGTTTTAAAGAAACTAGTTTCACACCTTTTATTGTGAATGACACAAACCGGCTACAAAGCCATCTTTAGTGACTCACGCTCAATCTTACATTTTCAACCTTCGTAGTTATTTCTTATATATTAATGCTTACAAAATGACCCAATGTTACAATGCTAGAATTGAAATTCTTTTAGGGTGCGTTTGGTAGAGAGAAATTCAGAGAAAAGAAATGAAGTAGAGAATAAAATCTCAGAGAATAGAAATCAGTAGAGAATTGTGTTCAATTCTAATGTTTGGTAACAACAGAGACTTGACCCGAGAAATGAAAAAAAAATTATTTAAAAAAAAAATAATTTTCAAAAATAATTTTTTTTTTAAAAAAAACTTATTTTAAAACTTATTTTTTAAAAATAATTTTAAAAAAATTATTTTTAAAAAACTTATTTTTAAAAATAATTTTAAAAAAATATTTTAAAAAATATTTTTTAAAAAATAATTTTTTAAAAAATAATTTTTTAAAAATAATTTTGAAAAAAAAATGTATTTATTTAAAAAAAATGTATGTATTTATTTAAAAAATATTTAAAAATAATTTTTTAAAATAATTAAAAAAAATGTATTTATTTAAAAACTTATTTTTTAAAAAATAATTTTTAAAAATATATATATTTTTTTTAAATGTAAAAAAAAAAAATTAATCAATTTCTCCAATTTCTCCACCATAATAAGAGAAATGGAGCTAACCAAATTACACTACCCAATTCTCTCCATTTCTCTCCATTTCTCTACCCCATTTCTCCGCTTTTTCAATTCTCGGTACCAAACAAGAGAAATGGAACCATTTCCATTTCTCTTGCCCCAATTCTCGGTACCAAACACACCCTTATATAAATGCGGATATCTAAAACATTCTTATACATGAATGTGGATTTCTACAATATTCTTGTAAACAATCGCTATTAGTTCACTGTTTGCCAAATGACCCAACGTGCGACAAAACCATCTTTTAGTGACTTGTATGTGCAAAAGAAGTTCAATGCCTTCAACCATACAAAAGAATTTTTTTTATGGTGGGTGCTTTTTGTAAAATAAAACACCTATGGTTGTGTCTACAAAAAGTTACAGACACAATAGTAGATTGTGGTTTAAACTGTCAAAACATTTATATATAGGTGATTAGCTTCTTGCAACTTCAGGGAAATTAGCAAACTAATTAGTTTGTGTTTATTAAATTAGACAAATTTCTTCCATTCAAATATAGATTAATTTCTTCCATTTTAAATTTAGTTTGTGTTCATTAAATTAAGATACTGATTAATAATTGTATTTTTCATTAGACAAATGTTTTTGTGTTTTTCACGCATGGTTGTTTTTATTTTCATCAGGTATTATCGATCTCGATTTGAGCTGTTTACTATGACTGTGAGTGTTCCACATCCTGATTTTGATGAAGGAACTATATTTGGGAACATTTGGGTGAAAGATGCAATTGGGGAAAGATCGGATGGGTGGACAAAGTCGGATGCCAGGGATTGCTGTTTTGTTTCGTATTTCAATCATGAATGGTATAAACCATTACACATCACCTACGGTTCCTGCATTCCCTTTGGCAACCCAAGTTGTCGCCGTTCTGTCCCCGTCTCGTCCTCCTTTGAGGTTCATGTGCAGCTCCATGCTTTGAGCAAGAAAAAAGATCAATGTTATTTAATATTCCATGGCAAGCATGATCAACCCCTCTCAGATTTTTGGGACGAGGGACCAGAAGCAGAGTGTGAGACAATCGAGTTAGAAAGTGATAGTGGCCGAGTGCTTGTTAACTACGCTCTACTTAAATTTGCGGTAGATGCGTCAATGGAGCTGACATTTAGGTCATCTAACCCTGCTGTTCCTGTACGGATTTGGGGCTCCATATTGGCGTATTATGGAGACGGCCTGGTCAAAGATAAAGGTGGTATCCGAGGTCAGTATAAGGCGGTTATATTTAGAAACACGAACTTTGAATTACATGGAGAGCAAGGTGTGTTGCCGCTGCACAAATCTTTGTTGGCTGTACCTGTCAACGGGTGCCTCAAGATTGAGGCACTTCTTGTCGATGTTGAGTCAAAAAAGGAGATTGTGCGTGATACGCTGGATTTTCGTCCGAGACTGGGCAATGCCGACCATAACTGGTGTTTAGAAGGCGCAGAATACTCTTTCAATTTTAGAGTGGCTTTTTTACTGCAATGAGCTTGTTAGTCATTTTCTGGGATGAAGCATGCCAAACCTCGTGTGATAGGGACATAAATGGTAGAGGCGAGAAAGTCAAGTTAGATGCCCCGTCTACAAAGAAATGGGATGTGTAGGCTGTCAAATACTGTATATGGTTAGATGCTCGGTTAACTCTTTGCTTCTAGGTTGAATGTGCATTTGTATTCTATGATCATGTGCAAGTGAAGAAAGTATAAATGCGGTTAACTGGATTGTGAAACATAATGTGACATGATATGAAGCAGCGGTTTCTTCACTTTTAAATGATTGTCAAATAATTTTTGGCGTCAAACTTGCATATTTCAGTGATTAGAGGTTTGGAAATTCTTTTATCTATGAGTCTGATGAACACGAAAGAAACATGAATGACTTGATTGCGCAGAGCTTCATGTGATTTGTTAAAACTGAGAAAGCCATCCACATTTTTTTTTTCTGGTCTATTGTATGAAACAATGGGTGCTATATACCTTCACTATGCTGTAATGGAAACAAGATCGTCATGGTCAAATTGTATGTGAATGCATTAGTTACTTCACCGGTTCCAAGAAAAGTGAATTTTGAACACACAAACCCTCAAGAAGTGTTATCGAACAAAAACATGCATGATCTTGGAGCTGTATTAACAAGTTGAGTCGATACTGGATACACCAATATTGCCTAACCTGCAGTAATCTCGCTAATAGAGTTGATGAACACTCTTTGGGCAACCTTATCAAAAAGTGCCATAGATTATCAGATGCTTTGAAATTATGGAATATGATAATTCTGATCTTTTGGGTTGCAGCTTTTGGACATCCTCCAGGGTGTTCATTTGTTTGCCAAGAGACCGTTTCCGTGATTCAAATCAGTGGTTACATACGAGTTTTACATATAGTTCTAAATAAATCAGTCTAGTATGTCTCAGCTCAACAATTTGAGGGGGCTAAATGAGTCGAAGTAACTAGTTTACTACGCGAACCAAATTTAAGCTTAGAAGCAAGAATCTTACGAGCCTGAAAACCAAAATATCTACGTAGGGTACAGGTTACCGGCTAATATATACAATTCTCGTATGTGTTTTTCTGTCCACCTGTCATCAAGCCATTCTCTAGTTTTGCTGCAAGGGTCCACTGCAATACAGACTAGGCTAACTGACCATGCAACCAATGCTGTGGTGATATGAAAAACAATAATCTTTTGTATGATCGAGTACGAGTGGCAATGCACAGTTGGTGAGATATGAATGGTTGTAGCTCTAAAAACTTGCCAAGGTGAAAAGAAGGCACGTACGTTGCTGGCTACCGGTGATTGAAAAGGCAGAAGAAGTTAAAACCGTTTGTTTTTATACAACATTTAATATCTTTTGGGGCTAAATGGTTGATTCTGGCATGTAGTAATGTGGTTCATACTTCATATTGCAATTTACTTGTGGCTAAGAGCATCTGGCATTGTAAGGACCACGTGTATCTTTAGCGATATTATCTTTTCTAGTCTGTATAGTATATCAATTCCCATTGTTTCGTTCTCAAGTTCTCGTAGGATACTTTGAGGTTCTGGTGTACATTCAAAGTGATTGTTGCAACTTGAAGCTGTTAAAGGTTTCGAGTATATGGTAGAAAGTGATGTTGAGTTGGATCACTTGCATATTTACGGATATTTTCACCAAACTCGCACAAGTATTACCGAATCTTAGATCTACAATCATTAACAAAAAAGGCTAGGTTTCGAAATGCAATTTACAAGTCCATGTTTCTAGCAAAACTTATAAAATACAAAACATACAATGTAGGTTGTACCAAATTAGGTTTCTGTCTATAAGAAAGAAGATCTAATATGTCGTTTTTCACATATTATAGTTTTCTTACAAAGCACACATGCACTATTTGTTTCTCTTGTATTAGTAAAAAGTTGTCTTGTAGTGTCCAAAATCAAAAATTAACTTGATGAAATTTGAATCTAAAGCTAAATATGAATCTTTGATGTTGGATCTTTTGGGGCCAAAGCAAGAATCTAATGTCTTCATTTTAAGTAATTTGATGAGACCTACCAAAATAATAACTAACAATACCATGTTAAAACATGACTTAGAGAAATGGCAACAATCTTTGTTTTTTGACATCATGTCAATAACTAAGCATGATCAAGGCCATGTGCTTGGTAATATAGTACAACACTTTTGCAATTATATTTTCTTAATGAAACATCTAAATCTTACTAACTTTTTATTATTACAAAAGTGATCAATATTTGTGGTTTCTATATTTGGTTTTATCTTCATAGAGATGTTACACTACAGAAAACAAAATCATAAACTTTATCTATGAAGAGCTAGTTTTGTAACTGCGATTTTTATTTTTCGAAAACAATTATTTTGTTTGCAACACATCAATTTTTTTTACAGTAATTTGTGCATTAACGTGGGTTCGTTATGTCACATATTTGGATATAGGTTTGGAAATCAGTAGTATCGGTCAAGGCTATCATCAACGGTTCCTTTTGCAATCTGGTTTAGCTCGTAATTCATTTCAAGAGGTCTGCTTCACGGCCTTTTTGGGCAATTTGGAGTCGGAAAAATAAAGTATGGCATGCCCCTTTAGATGATAAAGACAAGGAATTAGGTGCTGATACTTTTGCTAGCTAACATTCAAGCATGCTCGCGTATGTGGATCTCTAACCGACGTTCCAAAAGTAACATCGACCGGAAGACATGGGTGTTGAATTCGCGTCATTTATGTAGTATTGGTGACGTGACTTAATGATCAGTTCTCAAGTTTTTTTAGTAAAGAAAAGTAAAGAAATAGGAATTAAACATTTTCAGTCTTGAGAGGAAACATTTTACTTGAAAATTAATCAAATCATCATTTTTTTCTCGGTCTTTTTCCTTTTCTTTTCCTATTTAAAAGCGATAATCTAGAACACAACTTATTTTATTTTTTTTAGCCTCTGGCTTTTGGTATTTTGCCCCCTTCTTGGTGGCTTTTGGTGCATTGCCTTATGTGGCCCTTTTGATGTTTAATAATATTTCATTGTCTTCAGAAAAAATAATTATTTATGAGTACAATATTATATTTACACTTGTACTCACATACATATGCACAAACACATGTATATAATACATATTTGCTCATATATACTTGCATAAGTTACATGAAATCAGTATTGTAATAATGACCTTAAATAGCTTATAAACTTAAGCTCAACATCACTAACAGAAAATTAAATGGATTATAAAGCTTAAAAAAACGTAGTAAGGAAATAAGCTATATAAAGATAGATGATTATTGGTTTGATTGTGTTTTTTCACATGGAGAAATGATTATGAGATTGAAAATTGGAAAGTAAAAGTCAAACCAAAGAATAAAGAAAAAGGTCAACCTACCAATGGCTTGACTAGATCTTGTCTACTTTTTTGAATATACCCAAACATCATGATTAAACTAATCCCATTCCACTTCATTTTGTTTGACGAGGAACTCATTATTCAGTTGACGAATATGAATAAATAAACAAGAAACTTTTAACCACCCAGTAATGGAACCGTAATGGTGGTTTCTCTCATCACATTGTGTCAAGTCGAGCTCGAGCTTAACAAAATATTAGCTCTATTTGAAAATTATCTGGTAGACTCGAGTTTGCTCGATAGCTCTGCGAGCTTTAATCATCTAGGCGTGATCTCGGCTTGAGTAAGATTCGATTATTACACGAGCAGAACTCAAGCATGGATGATTAAAGCTCGTCGAGCCTACTTTATAATGCTCGACCTCAGCTTAACTCGATTACAACCCTATTTAAGAATGCTTGATTAAGGTTTTACGATCTAGACTTATTGCTAGAAATATAATTGTCTAGATTGAACAATCATCCTTTTTGCTAACACCATCATTGTTAAACACTAATACTCTATACATGCAATATTATATTATTTGGTTATGTTATTTAAGTGAGACAAAAAGAGTATCTAGGTTGACTCTAAAATCAATTAACTATTTGACTCTTTTCTTTGTGAGAATCAAAACATAAAGAATCATATAGGTAATGTGTTGTTGAGGTTAGATGCCGGCCTTACATCAGTATGTTGGGTTCTATGTGTGTATTATTTGAATTAAATAATCACTTCTTTCTTAGTCAATCCATAAGATATTACATATTTTTAAGATGCTTCCATATGGCTTTTGGCCCAATCATATATGTCAGAAAGTCAAGTCCCTAATCAAAAGGTTGTGAGTTCGAGCTCGTTAAAGTCAAAAGTGTAAGATTACCCCCAATGTGGCTCGTGAAAGTCGGTGAGATGCATTTGACACACGTACCCCATTGTGAGGGGTGGCTCACGCGTGAAGATGGTTAAAAAAGAGAGCGAATGGTGAGCAGCTCATTATTGGGTTTTTGTACAATTTTTAGCCACCCTTCGTCACATAATGTATACTCAAATAAAAAATAATAATTTTACCATCTTTTACCTATAAATACCCTCTTAACTCATCATTATTTACACAACTTCAAACTTAATCTCACACAATTCAAACAAAACTTATTATGAATCGAATGAAGAAGAAGTTATTAGTCGGGACACGAGATTTTTAGAAAAGCGTTGTCGTTTATTAAAAATAGACGACAAACAAATCAACTGAGGAGAAGCATCATAAGTCGAGATCGTTATGGTGCTCATGATCGTTAGTCCACGCCTATTTTAGTGTGAATCTGATGTTCCCGAAAGAACGTTTTGAGGAGAGGTTCCAAATGAGTCGAAGTTTATTTACAATGATAGTTGAAGAAGTAACTCTTCATTCTCGCATAATTTCGCGGATAATATTGACGTACAAAAAGAAACCCGCTGATGAAGTGCACATTCGCAAGTCATCAATTGGCATACTAACACCGCTTCGTGACACCCTTGATGAATATTTTCAAAGGGCAAACAAACCGCTAGTGATGTTATTGAATTTTTTGTACGCCTCATGTTATGGAAATTCTTGGAGCATAGTATTTCGGAATACTACTATCACTAATGTTGAAAAGCTATACGCGTTTCACATGTTCGAACGTATATAAAGGGCATTATTGTAGACACGATCATGGTTTGACTTCATTCATTTTGGTAGAAGTTGTTGTGTCACAAGACTTATAGATATGACATGCTTTTTGGTGTTTTGGGGCCAACAATGACATCAACGTTATACATCAATCCCCTTTATTCAACAATCTCAAAGATTCTATTTGTGGCTAACGGCGTAACTAATGTGACGAGAATACTATCTTGTTGATAAGATATATCCGAATGGGTGACATTGTTAAGTCGATTTCTAACTAGGCCGATGAACACAAATGAATATGGTATAGGTGAATGCATGAAGCAAAGAAAAGATGGATCGGCATTTGGTGTTTTAAAGAAGAAATGAGATGTATTAGCCAATCCCGCACGACCGTATCGTAAAGTAAAAAATAATGAACATGATCTGTATATGCATTATATTACATAATGTGATTATAAAAGACCAAGATATCTCCCGATTGGTATCCGGAGGAAGCACATCAACTGGACGATCTCATACGATCCCAAGAACAAAGGTATAACGAATACAAATCAAATTGGCACAAGAGCATCAAAACTTTTATGCCGATTTGATCGAACACCTTTATCGTGATGTTTAATTTTAGTTTTTTTTTTTAAATATTTATGATGTTTTTTATTTATAATTTAATATTTTTAATTTATGAATAAAAGATTATTGGAGTTTTTAATAATAAAAAATAATGAGTTGAAAGGTGATGTGGTGTGACCATTGTTGGTGAAAAGTGAGAGAGAGAGTTTAGGAAGGTAAACGGATAGAAAGAGTTGATGCGGTGTTGCGGTGAAAAGTGAAGTGATATGACTATTGTGGGTGGTCTAAGATTGATATGCTTGCGGTGAGATTTGTATGCCTTTAAAAAAATGCTAAAGTAACTGATGAAAAGTATTTAAATAATTATATTTTAATTAAACAAACTTTAACCCTAAAGTATTAACCTATTTTGAAGCAAAATTGATCATAAGAGTCACATATAGTAACACAATAATAATACAAGGAAAGCTTGCTAGACTTGTTATTTAAACAATCAAGTAAATTATCACATGTAGTAACACAATAATAACACAAGGAAAGCTTGCCAGAATTGTTATTTAAACAATCAAGTAAATTATTCAACTAGCTAGGAGGTTACTAATATATATTTAAAAATTGGTTGCTTGTTAAATTAGTCATTGTTGGGTCTCTTTTGGGTACTGGAGACCAAAATGTTGGTCACTAGGGCGGCCATATATCGTCATTGTGTTGCTTACCCCATTAATTAATCATCACATGAATCATGATTCCGTTCTACCATTTTCAATGTTATTTCTTCAAAATTAATTAGTACACAATTTATATGAAGTAAGATTAAACAGCCGGTTCGATATCAGAGTCAAAACTCGTATTTAATATTACAATAAACGTCATTTCGATGTTTAGATTGAATATACATGAAATTATCCTTTTGTAGTTGACACCAATGTTTTAAAACCCGGATTGACCCGGCCGGTTGAACCGGGAACCGGCTCGGAGACCGGGCCGGATAGGACCGGGTTTTTGCATGATTGAGAACCGGATTGAACCGCCGGGTCATTACTTTTTATCAAAAAAAATTAACAAAATGATTTTTTTTCCATTAACTTTTCTAAGTTTAATTGAAAAGTTAAAATGTTGTTGTTTTTTTTTAATTTTTATTATTATTATTATTATTATTATTATTATTATTATTATTATTTTAGAACGGCCTGTTAATTGTTAGTGGTTCAGTGCGAAGCAAGGACATCCATTGCAGATGATTGATCGTGAACTCCGCTTTATCTCCTATTTCTCCCGAAGGGTAAAGTCTCGGGTGGGACTCGAACTTGAGACCTCCCCTAGCCAAACCTCCCCTCCCCAAGCCCCTAAGGAATTTGGTAGCCAACCGAAATTTTAGCCCAGTTGGTTTGAAAAGTTAAAATGTTGATAACTAATGTTTGTTAAAATTTTGAAAAATTATAAATTATAGTTATATATGATCTTAGAATCACCAATTAATATAGTTTTATTATAAACTATTTTATAATTTTTTTTTTTTTGTAAATGGGAGTAATCCTCGCACCCTCAGTAAAATATATTAACCAATTATAGATGTAGACTTAAAAAGAAAACTTATTAGATAGTCCTCAATTTTCTTCATCGGTTTAATCGAATGTATGAATAAAAACGGATATATTATTAGATATATCAATACTAATTATTGAACCGGTAACCCGGTGAACCGGAGACTAAACCGGGTCGATAAAAAAACCGGTTTTTGAAACATTGGTTTTCACTTTACTCCGTCTCAAGTGTCTGAGTCCTTGCCGATCAAAAACGTAACCGTTGCCCGGTGTAGTCTACAAAATATTGTGGTAATTATATACGGTTACTACCCGTTACCCATTTGTTGTTAGCGACTTAGCCGCTGATTCACAATCACAACCACAACCATCGCAAATCTAAAAGGCCTAGCTTTGATAGCTAACGTAACACATTTACACGATTATTGTCATTACCACGCTAATTAACCGAGCATTTAGAGGTGCTCGCATACTAACTTACACTATCAACTATAGCAAGACATGAAAATCATTTTACATATTTCAACATTTTTGGTAAGTTAGTTACGCCATATATAGTCAGCAGCCGCCATTAGCCACGTGGCACATTAAACACAACAAGCCGCCAACAAGGACCAAACAAAATCCAACGTAAGAAAGAAATATATAAAAGTTGACTTACATTATACGTACGGTATGTATGTACGCATGCTAGCTTTTCCTGTACTACACTCTATCTAGCTACTGCTCTAAAGAAAATCTAAACCCTATCTTGACCACGTGGCACGCCATTGCTGACTCAGCATGATTCTTATCTACGTGTCATATCTTCAAAGATGCCTTGCACCACTCATAGATCAGAACACAACTCAATCTGTTTCCTAATCATGTAACAATACGTGGGACCACCGTATACATTAGAATATACGGTACCGGTTTCGTATACTCGTATATCTTGAAATATAAAGTGAAGGTTTTACTGACGGTTGTCGTTAACAAAACTCATACTCTCTCCGTCCCATTTTATAAGTCCATTTTGAAAAGTCAAAGTCTTTTTTCTCAGATTTGACCGTAATTTTTTTCTCATATATAATTCGATGAAAAATATACCAATAAAAATACATTTAAAACAAAAATCAATTTATATATTTTGCATTAAGTATTATATAACACAAAAAAAAATTACTACCAAACTTTTAAAAAGACTTTGACTTTTCAAACATGAACTTATAAAATGAGACGGAGGGAGTAAATCATAAAAGGTGTAATGGGTGTTTCATACACGAGATGCTGATTAGCACGAGTTACGCTAATATGACAGTTGATTAGTTAAAGTTAAACTTAACTATTCTAGACGTCAACATAAGACAATTAAACAAATTGACTCAAGTAAATTACACTAGATTAGGAGCCAAGATAAAACGACTAAAATACATTGAACGTAACGGTATAATCATGTTTTGTACCGGTTTAACTGATCTAATTCCGGTTTACCTATCTAGTCCGGGAGACAATATATACTACATTCACGAACCAAAAGGTACCGGCCAGTTCGGTACGGTTTAGTATCATGCTCATCCCTAGTAATCCACTACATGTTTTGGAAACATGATCAATTGATCTATAAACAATTTACGGAGTATTTATTGAATTAAGAACATGCTTCATGCCTCCAATACTTAAAAAATAATTTATTTAACGTAAGCTATTTCTAAAAGTTTTAAATTAGAGCAATTGACCGACTAATCCGGTCAAGAGTCAAGACAATAAGGTTACTGCTGACTAGTATTATAAGTAACACTTTCTTCTTAATTTAGTTAATACAAATAGAAATAAGCATGTGACACCATTTTCCTTTTTTTTTTTTTTTTTTTTCTTTTTAAATTTTTTTTACCATAGTTATATGTAAGCCTTTTTTTATATGGCAAATTAAAATACTTTTATGTTTGAAACAATATATTTACTGCGTTGTTGAAGATTAAACAATAAGAACCTTCTAGAATGATTTAATCATACCCAAAAATATTTTACTTGTCTTTAGAGATAACCAAATTTACTTCTTCGTCTCAAAAAAAATATTCATAATTAAAAAATAAACAAAATTATGATATGTGTAATTCATGCGAGAGTTGATTGATAAAAAAATATTTTTACTCTCATAGTAAATATAGAAATTAAAAATGATTATTTAATAGATGTTTTTATTATAAAGTATAGTAAAAAAAAATCAGTCATAATTATTATTTAAAAATAAAATTTGAACACTTTTTTATAAATAAAAAACATCTATTATTATCTATAATAAAATAAGCTTTCGTACAAGCCTACTAAGCTACCAGCATTAAAAATTCGTTTAATGCACTTCCGTATTTAACTTCTATGTACAACACACTAAAGCACCCTTTTAAGTTTTATGATGACCCGATTCAATGTATTCTTTTGTATGCTCCCCTGTCAGTTGTTTTTGGAAATGATTAAATAACATTCAATGTCTAAACAAATCGGTTTAAATCATACCGACAATTCACCAATCTTCCTCTATACTTTTCTTCTCAGACGCCCCATTCCAATATGCATATTACCGATTCCAAAACACCACAAATACAAATCCATTGACTAACACCGATTTAATCGCATACAACCGTTTTGACCCAATCAGTGATTTCTATGCTATCTACACCGTAAAATTGGTAAGTATCACATCTATTCAATAATTTTGTCGGGTTTCGATTTAAATGTCATCATACATCTATTCAAAGAACAATGAATAACATTTACGTGATGTTACAAGCGCTCCGATGTTGGTAAACCTTTAAATCAGCAGTGTGAGAACCATGTTGTATATTTGAGCATGTTAGATTCCCCTCTTTATTGTTAATACATGATTAATGAATCTTGGTTGAAATATTGACCATTTTGGATATTTGTAGGCTATGATGGTGGTTGAGGATTACAGTTGTGTTTTTGCTCCTAAAATTTCAGGTACATTTTTTTTTTCTTAATCATGCAAATTAGTTACTTAGTTTTATTGTGTTTTGTTTGATAAAACTATGGATTTATCATACTCGATTTATGTTGTTTTAGTGTGGAATATAAACGGGTACATTTATTTTGAGCCAGATCTTTGTGTTAAACGGGTACCTTTATTACAAAAGGTAGACAGTGCCAACAAACATGGAATACTTTTAGAATTTGTGCAAGTGCTTATCGACCTTAACTTCATCGGACGAAATCTTATATTAGTTCCGATGGTGGTCGGTTTATGGATGGTAGTATTATGACCCAAACACAAGTTTCTTTTATTTTGATAATTTTGACAGCTTTTAGAAGCTATTGTAATGTGCTTATCTATGGCGGTTTATAATGATCATAAGTTGATAAATAAGCATAAGCTCTCTTAGAAGAATTGCTCTGGTGTATTTTAGTATTTATGGTACTACTAAATAGCTCAAAAACATGTTGGTAGTTAATTTTATATTTGAGTAGTAGTATTAATTGGTGTTGATGTTTTATGGGCAGTCTTCAATGTCACTGATTTAGAAGGGAACAAAATAACAGGTGAATAAATCTTGGATTACATTCAAAAGTTAAAGATTCTATTTTTTACCTATGATTCAACAGTTTTGTAGGTGTTGGTGTTCTTTTATTCTTTCCGCCTTCTCGGGTCATGGCGATATGGTTTTTAGGGATGCATAGGAAAGAAAGTGGCAAGATATTTAGATTTACGTAATATTTAGCAAACCGACTTAGTTTGTAATGCTTTGGTTCAAGATATTCACTTATCTTTGTTGTCGTCACACATATTTGCTCATTTATGTTGTTCTAATTATCCTACATTATTTTGATGATGTCTGGTATCATTATAAGTGTGACCAACTAAGCACCACTACGCACAGTTCCACTTCACGTGGTATCCTACTTATGTTTATCATGGGTTGGAAAACGCGCTTCAAGTAATAACCTCTGACTTTTTTTACATGTACAGTCGTTTCAGTGGATACAAATAGGCCAACACAAAATGTATGTGCAACTCCACATTCTCATAATGATAGCATACAATCATCTGTTATTGGCAACCGACTATATACTTTAACTTTTCGTTAACTTAATGCATGTTTACTATCAATCCTTTTTCTCTTTTAAGTAGCACTACCGCTTTACAAATCTTATAATCGACTCACCATTATTGCTACTATTATAGGTGAGCATGGACGAACAATATTAGGTACTTCGACTCACATCCAATAGTTAACGAACCTCAAAGACACAAGGTCATATAACTGATTTGTAACATGATTGGATAACATGTTGTCATTACATTTACTTACTATTGTGCCATATTAAATAGCACAACCACTTTGAAATACCTTATACTAACTTATAGTGACTACTACCAATGGCGAGGTGTTCTTATCAGAATACTGGAAGTGTGCGACCAACACCCGAGGTGACGCAAATACTGATTTGTAACATGTTACAAATAATATGTTACATTACATTTACTCTGCAATTTATTTGAAACATTTAAGACCCGGGGTGGACTAAAAGGAAAGAGGTTAGGAGTAATGAGGACTTATCCCGGCTTCAGATAAAACAATGACGCTGAAACCCTTAAAAACTTTTAGAAGCATTTTTGATAATGGGTAGGTAGGTATTGGGTAAAATTGTAGATTTACTTTCATTGATTGCATTGTTATAATTGAATTTAGGGTTAAATTTAGTTAACCATAAATGTCGCCTAATAGAAGCTGTAAATCTTTATACAATTTCCAATAGCCCCGAGCACTATTGTCGGGGAAAGAATACCGGATTAATATCCTTGCCATTACTTAATGGTAATTTCATAAGCCTTTTTAGCTAATGTTACTTTTTCATCCTTTATACCATGGACGATTTTCTTATAACTAAACTTGCTCATTTCTAAACCATTTGTGGTATTTGCACCCTCACATGTGATGAAGGAATTTTGAAACATATCTTTGGTGGGCACATGCTCTTACGGAAAAATATTTTAGTATGCATCTACATAGATATGGCAACATGACTAAGATATGCTTCGACTCAAATGGTACTCTAATGCTTAAAACAACCCAACTTATTTTAGTGATAAGTAAAATCAGTTATAATTTGAACTGATTACACGCTTGCCAAACACCCCTTATAGTTTTTTAGCACTACATTGTCAGACTTATGCCGTTGTGTCTTATGGCTGAACTAGATTGCTATCGTGAGGCATTTTCCGTCCATCACGTAAATAAGGAATGTTTGAGTTGTCTGTTTTTATGCTTATGTACTTACTTTTCGAGTTTATTTAACTAATTGATTCACCAAATATTTTGATAAAAAGGAGCTTTATACCGGTAGAAACTCCTAAAACATGTCACTATTAGGTGTAGAATTAGGAGCTTAAATAGAGCCGCCATAGGTGTATGCTGTGCGGGCTGAAATAGGCAAGTGTTAGGCTGATAAAATGGGATTAATATGGATGTGTTTCGTCTCAAGTAGGGGCTAAAATGAGCCTGTTTTGAAGTGAAATAGAAGTGGTGTTGCTCGAGATGAATGTGTTTAGATGGTATGAATTGCACGTCTCTCGACAACATTATGCTTGAATTATACAAAGTACATTACTCCATTACATTCTTTTACCACTGTCGAGTAACATAATAGGAATACACTATAAGGACTTTTGACGTACTTGCTATCCTTTTTCTAACATTGGTGATAAATGGATTAAAATACGGCCTCTATTCTCACCCGTTTCGATAATTTCGTGGATGACCTTGCCGCAAAGATCACGAATGCCGTTGAAGCCGGAAAACATGAAGCTCATTTTGATATTGGAGTCACCGCATCTTTAATCGCAAAATTGAAAGAAGTGCAGGTACAAAACCTATCCAATCACCACGCTTATCAAGCCACGAGGATTTCACACTAACTTATTATCCGCCCAAGTTTCATCAACTAAGAGATGCAAACATAGTAGGATTTGCAAAAGTGATAGATAATCGGTTAGGTATTTATATAGATGAAGCATGTACAAAACCGTCCTCAAGGATTCTACAACCAATTTTGTTGAAACTAATTGTACAACTTGGGTTACTACATATCACCTATCAGAGTGTGATGGCACAAATCTGAAATCAAGACACTTTCAACAATCCAGTTATATGAGCAATCAAGTTATTTAGGCAGAGGCGTGTACACTTTTGGGTTATGTTTTCATGAACTAACGATGCAAACACCGCATGCAACGCATAAAGATTCAATTTTTCTGCATATGAATTGAATGTCATATATCAGTTGGCATACTTTTTATATGAAATTGACCTAATATAGTCAAACACAAATTGTAATATATCAATAGCAAATTGTAATATAAGTCATATAGTTAGTTTGGTGCATAATATGGTATTTAGTCCCTGCATAGTGTTTTGGATACCATGTTCCCTTTGAAAGATGCCATTAAGTAAATTAAACTATATAAGGAATACATAATGGGGTACAACAGTTAATGGATTGATACATATGGTTGAGCGATAATGGATACACGAAGCCCATTGTATATTGTTTTGTTTGTTATGAGGTTTTATTTCATATCGAGTTTATAAGTTAACGTCCTAATATTTATTTTTCTTTTTCAACAACTATTTTTTTATACCAATTGTCAATAAACATTATTAATTATAAAAAAAATTATCTTACTAAAAAATTAATTTGTTAGATTAGTAAGAACTTTGAAGGAAGCAAATATAATAAACGAAACACACTTTGGAAAGACGCTGATCATTCCGAGGTTGAAATTACACCGTCTGATAAACGTTTACCCCTAAAGATCATAATGATTTACAGTAATATCTTGTGGCCGTTTCATTTGCTATGACAATAAACAAAAACCGGGGCCAATCTCTTACAAAGGTGTTCATGGAATGAACATAGGCTACTCGGTTCGAGCTCGGTTCTAATCCTATGCACGGAGGCCTTATTTAAATTACTTAAAGGGTTGTTTTAGAGTGCCTATTTAAAATACTTATAGCCTATACGGGTTGTTTGGACTCCTTATCTAAACTTCCTATAGGGTTGTTTTGGAGTGCTTATTTAAATTACTTATACGACCTGTTTGGAGTGCTTATAATCGAGGTTGACCTAAAGATAAAGGAACTGCTTATAAATGGAATTTTCAGGATTGTTTATTGAAACTGCTACCAAATGAAAGTTTATGGACAAGATTAATTCTATGAGTTTTTAGTTTTGTTCGGGGAGAAATAAGCGTATAAGTCTTGACGATGTACAAGTTGTTAATCTTAATCTTACCCAAACACACAATATTTTAACACTATACTTTTAGCTACTAAAAGAAATAACATATTTTTGACTTGCTCCATTTTAAATCGTCAATTGTTTAATCTTTATATGATGGCTAATGATTTAAGGGGTGTTTGGGTTAGGTTTTTAAACAAAAGCTTATGTTGTGCTTTTGGGTTAGCTGTGGTAATTAACCTAAATAAGTTTGAGGATATTGAAGCTTTTGTCGATAGCGTGAATTGGGAAATAACTGTTGTTAATGGGATTTTTCTCCAGGGTTACGTTTTTAACAAGAGTTTATGTTGTGGTTTTGGGTTAGCTATGGTAATTAACATGGATAAGTTTGAGGATATTGAAGCTTTTGTCGATAGCGTGAATTGTTATGGATTTTGATAATAGTAGCTAAATTTTTGCCCCAGCTTAGATTGCCACAGCTTAGGAGTAGTAAATGGTTTAGAGGAGTTCAATTAAGTCGTGGCTTACCTCTTAGTTCAAGTAATTACTTGCTTTTGTGGTTCCTGCCGGAAGGATTCACGGGCATATAATTAGTAAGTGAACTACAATTTTCATAAATCCTCATACTATTCTTACTATTTACCAGTAGATATCAATATTTTTTATTTGTTTAATCATTTATTTTTTTAGCATAATAGTATTGTATTTAATGAAGAGTTGTTAAAATTAGTAAAAGAATGATAGGTATACACATTGCTACTTATCACCATCAAGATGTTGTTTATCTGTAAGTTAAGGGTTGGCATTACCCTACCAAATTATATTTATTGCATGATTTTATGTTTTCCAGATGTTAATATTGCCGCAGTTCAATAAATGAGGCAATCGGCACTTAATCCAACATGTTAACTCATAAGACTATTAACAACCCTTCTTTTGTGATTGATTGATGAAGAATTCGGTTACAACTCCTAATTGGTCCATGGTATGCAAATTGTTATCATATCATTAGTGATAATGATTAGCAATTAAGTTGTGGCCATAAGTGGTAGTTAATTTTGGCATATTTTCGGCTACACAAGTTTTGTTATAAAACTAATGCAACTGAAAACCAAAATTTACTTATGGTATTAAAATAAGATAAAATTTAGCAAGAGTAGCCATAAAGAAAAATAGCAAAGAAGATAAAATTTGCAAACATCAAGTATTATAAATAGTACTATTTAGTTACAACAAGCATAAAGAAAAATAGCATAAGTAGCAAGGGATAATATAATAGGTGTTTTCAAGAGTTTAAAAGATTGTGTAATCAATTTGCAGGTTAGCTTCAACTTGATTCACCTTTGCTAAAGCTATGTTAGCTTATGTACATCAAAGAAATAATTAAAGTAATTAGCTCCATTTATTGAATTAGCTCCATTTATAAGGTACTCCCACGTATGTTGGTCACTGGTGCGCTCAATGTTGCAAGAATAAGTTCCACAAGACAAGCAAGCGGGGTTTGAAGGTTGTCGTTTGTGATCGTGGATGGTAATCTCTTCAAAACCACAACAAATGTCGTGTATAAAGAAGACTTGGGCCTTTGATCAAGGTTCATGTTATATCATGATATCATGTATGTATCATTGGTGTAATCACGCTATATTATACTATGGTTCATTATTTTTAATGCTTACAGGTTTGTTAGCAAGTCAATTGATCATCGAAATCACATTATCATTTTATGTTCGAGTAATCTATTTTAGACGCAAGAACGCCATTTGTAAATCGATTGGACTCAAACATATTTTATATTTAACAAATTTACGTTATTACTTTTATTATCATCTCATTTATCTATTTCTTTAAAACTAACCCGCCACAACGGGTTACTAAGCTAGTAAATAATAAAATGTACACTTTTTTTTAGACTATTTTAGAAAGAAGAATCACGATTTTAATTACATTAACCAAAAATACATAAAAGGTAATAAATAGAAAGAAATAAATTAAGCAAGTAGTAACGTCTTTATTCAATTCCCTACACGAAAACCATACCCTACACACATATAAATACCAAACACATTCATCACAAACACCTACATCTTTGTGTTCCTAAAAAACCACACTCTAAAAAAAAATGAAAACAAGACAAGGTACATCTTACAACTGTGTTCTCGAGTATCACTTCAGAAGTAAAAAGCTAAAGACGTCACAACACGATTTATTCGACACGCTACCAGATGATTTAGTTTTGTCAATACTTGCCAAGCTAGCATCAACAGCTTCTTGTCCAGCTGATCTAATGAGCTTATTATTAACGTATGGATAATCTATAGCTTTTTCGATACTAAGTTGATGGTTCTTAGTATGTTTTGACTTAATGTGTGTGTTTTTGGTTGAGCAGGTGTAAGAGATTAAATGGGTTAGGTACTAATTCAGTTGTGTTATCGAAAGCATCATCGAATTGTTTCGCGATAAAGGCGAAAAACTGGTCTGAGTCTTCTCATAAGTTCCTTAAAAGGTGTTCGGATTCTGGCAATGCTGAAGCTTCTTATACATTAGGCATGGTGAGTTTATGTTAATAATTGATACTATATTATTATAATATGGTTCTAAATAAATATGTGTATGTTTTCGTTTATACTAAATCCGGCTGGCTAAATACGTGTCATTGACGTGGACATGCCAACTTTCTGGAAAAAAAGAGTTTTACGCGGTTTGAAATTGTGTGGCTGTAGATTCAAATCTCGTGGATTAATCGGCTAAAAAGCTGGAAACATTGATTAATTTAAAAGAAAAAAAAAAAATACCACCAACAAAACATTTAAATTTTGTAATAATTTGATAGCTTTTCATTGTTTCTTGTATAATTTTCCTTGGTTGCTACGTTAAAGATGTTAAGGTCTCAATAAAAGTTAAAATAGTCTTTAGTTTTTTTTTTTTTTTTTTTTTGTTACCATTATTGAGTAAATAAATTAGGTAACAAAATAATTGTTTCAAGAAAAACGTATTTTTGTCATTTATGTATATTTTGCTGGATTTAGTTTAAAGTAACTACATTAAAGAGGTAAAATAATTTAAATAACTAAGGATTTAAAATAGGAAAAAGTTGAATTACCTTTTATATATTGTGCTAAGTTGCTAACTAAAGTTTTTGGATTGTTGTTGTTGTTACAGATTCGGTTTTACTGTTTGCAAAACCGCGGAAGTGGCGCATCATGCATGGCCAAGGCAGCGATCCGTTCTCACGCCCCGGCATTATACTCCCTCGCAGTAATTCAGTTCAACGGTAGTGGCGGAGTGAAGAATGACAAGGATTTACGAGCCGGAGTCGCTCTATGTGCACGCGCAGCCTTTCTTGGCCACATAGACGCGCTTCGGGAACTTGGGCATTGTTTGCAGGATGGTTACGGCGTAAATAAGAATATCTTTGAAGGCCGGCGTTTGTTGATCCAAGCAAACGCGCGTGAGTTGGCATCCATTCTCTCAAATAATGTGAAAGAACAATGTAGATACTGGGACCCACGCCACCAATTTCACTTAAGTGGGTCCAAAGATGTCCGCAATAAGTGATTTTGGATATAATGTTCCCACTTGAACCACATCCAAATAACAAATTTCTTTCTCTGAATGGTTTAACGAGAAAACCGGATCCGAGATCCGTTATGCATGCCATACGATGGTTGTGGCCACCCGAGACACCCACGACATGAGTTTAGACTGTTCGGTTTGTGGAGACGAAACTATTGTTCACGCTGCGTCGCGCTTGACTGGAAGTTGCGCCATAAAATGGTGTGTAGACCGTTTTAGAAGGCGAGAACTTAACATGAATGCTAACGAAAATGGTGTCATGGTAGTTGAGAGTTGATACGATAGAACTCGTAACGAGTTACATAGGTAGCTAATTTTTGAATGTAACGACTCTTAATCTACTGTAATGAAAAGTGTTGCTCGATATCAATGTTCGGTAATTCATTTTAGTTACATAACAAGCTTGTAACTAGTAGGTAGTTAAAACGTTCTTTCATAATCTCATCCATTAGCATACAAACAATATAGAGCCAAATTAAACAAGCTATAAGTTAGCAAAACGTTATATTACTCCTTCATGGCATATCAATTATGTTTGGTAGCAAACATTTAGAAGCGTTTTGAAGTACTTAACAACTAGCGCTTTGCATTTGCATACAAAATGCTTGTTTTAAAAAAAGCAACTAGCGTTCATACTTTTTCTAAACACTCCAAATCAAAATGCTACTTCTAGTAACATTTATTTGAGCAACTAACGATAAACAATTACGACTTCATGTTATTGTTTTCCGCTACTACTTATCTGCATCGATTTTTGCTACCTAACCAAACATACCTATCATATTATTAACTCCATTAAAACCAATAGAAGGATACTCAAGAATGCAGACTCTTCATCAAGCTTATGATGAGCAAATGTTTTTCATTATAAACTTCCTTATTTAGCATGTCCCAAATACTATAAAGTAGTAGAGATACGTTTTTCAAAAGTAAATGTCTAAATTATTAATAATGTAAATAGTTAATACTTTTATTTTTTAAATTTTAGCATTAAATAGTTAATACTTTTATTAAAATGTATCATTATTGGAGGGCGGTTACATATGTATTAAAACTTTAAATGAGACTTAAATTTTCATATTTTACATTAATTTTCTACTTTTTCTTTTATAGTAATGTTTTTTGTCTTAAAATTTTAAGACTTCTTTTTATAAAAAGTCCCAAATGCTTTATACTGTAGTATAGATGTATTGATATTTAAAAGGGGTTCTTTTATTTTATTAAAAACTAATAGTGTGCTCTAAACTAAAATGGGGATCCCATTATGAAAATATTTGCAAAGAGAGGAAGATAAACTAGATATCTTGACTCATAAAAGAAGACATCATCTATTGGTGGATTAGATTGCACTTTTTTTTTATCATTGTTTTCTCTTTTAATAAATCAAACAAAATTTAAATTGGAGGCATAAAGGGTGCAATGTGCATATGTGATGATTGTCTAATTTCATATCCACTTATGGCCACATATGAGGATATGCTAATTTATCCAATATGGTTGATGAACATATTATCTACTTATATTGTATATTCATTTCTTGTATACTAGTAGGAATAAAATGAAAAAGCAAATATGTTATTTACAAAGTTATTCTAGAAAAACTGTATGATATTAACTTAAAATAATTTTTTTAGAGTATAACAAGTGTGGTCAAAGTTCAAACCAGAAGTTTTTCCACACGTTTAAATGGGGTTCCAAGAAGCATGAGCATAGTTGGTTGCTTCTCAAGTGTATAAGTTTATACTTTTGTAAACATGATAAGTAAATTTTTTATTTATGCCAACAAGATTTTTTAAGACTAGTTTTCATGGTAATTGTTATCATCGCCTTTATATCAAAGATCACATCATTAATTCATTATTCTACACACCACGAAACTCACCACCTTTTACCTTTTATGGTCATCACCTAATCCATTATCAAACCAAAAATATAAAAACTCATTTTATAATGATCATATTTCACAAACTAAATAAATAATAATAAAAACACCTACGAGAGCCCATAATTTCTTGCTTGGATAAAGGTAGATGTGTGTGACTTTCATAGTGTTCCTCTCGTGAGAGGTGAGACAGAGTTGATTTACCACCTCCATAAAAACTAGCTTTATGTCGATTTTTTTTTTGGTATCATATGATTATCGGTGGACCCAAAACAATAAATAACATGATGTATGATTCTTTTTTTTTATATATAAATAATGATATAACTAAATAAAACATTTGAAAACAAATCGATTGCTAAAATCCTTTCCACTTCTAAGGAACTCTTTAACCGCTTTGACACTGAAACCCTTTTGATTCTTCCCTTGCCAAACCCACCTATCGACTCGATCTCGCAACTTGAGACCATCGAGCGACCTGAGAGATTATTCCCTTCATCCTTCTCATTATCACTGCTTATCCCCCAACTTGTCCCAGCAACCTGTGAAAATTCTATCAGCCGTGTTAAACCTTTCGTTTACAAAACACCTCTTTTTCTTCTCCTGTTTGAACATTAAAGGGAACATATCCTTTAAAGGAATGCCATTTATCCATGGATCCACCCAAAACCTAATGTTTTTCCCATCTCCCACTTCCCCTTTCAACATGTGGTTAAAATAAGTACCAGAAACATTAACTTTAGAAATAGCTCTCACAATATTCGACCATACACTCACCACAGATTTCTTAACTGGCAGCGAGTTCCAACTTCTATTCGAACCATGAATAGCAGTCACTACCTTTCGCCAAAGGCACTCCGGCCCGCCCTATATCTCCAAATCCATTTGGATAAGAGAGCGATATTAGAATCCAAAAGGTTGCCCAATCCGAGGCCTCCAACACTAACCGGAGAAGCAACCCTCTCCCACGCCACCCAATGAATTTTTTTTGTTTCACTTGTACCTCCCCACAGAAACTTCCTTATAATACTCTCTAGACCATCCAAGACTTTAATCGGGGCTTTGAAAAGAGACAAATAATAAGAGGGGAGGCTTTCTAAGACCGCTTTGATCAAAACAACACGACCTCCAATAGACAAACAAGAGGCTTTCCATCGAGAAAGTCTTGTTTTAAAAATATCGAACAAGAAATTCCAATTTGAAATTCTGTTCATGTTGCTTCCTATCCAATGCCGGGTACTCAAAGGGACCTCACCGGTTACACGCCATGCCTCTCGCAACCCTATTAATTTCGGTGTCCACCCCAACTCAATAAACCGGACTTCTTCATATTGATTTTAAGGCCCTGAACATAAGTGGAAACATCTAAGGATACTGTAATCTTCGACGCTTAAAAGAGACCCGCCTAATGAACGTGCAATCATCCGCAAATAACAGATGAGAAATAATCGGTCACATTAGGAAGTTGTAAACCATAAAACCTCCGCCATTAACAAAATTTTTCATCATGCACGATAACGCTCCATGACAATAAGGAACAAGAAAGGGAGATCGGATCCCCTTGCCTCATTCCTTTTGGCAATGGAATTCAAAAGGGGAGACCCATTAACAAGAACCGCAGACCTAGTCAAGATAGGATACGTGAAAATCCAAGGTCGCCATTTTTCGTGGAAACCCATTTGCTCCATGATAGACAAGAGGAAGTTCCAGTTCACATTGTCGTAAGCTTTGTCGAAGTCTACTTTAAAAAGAAACAGCTTTTCTTTCGGTGTTTAGCCCACTATATAACCTCATTAAGAATCAATGGCCCATCAAGGATAAACCTACCACTAATGAAAGCGATCGGTTATGAGAAATAAGAGTCCCGACACACCTTTAAGCTCTGTTGGCAGAACTTTGGAAATAGCTTTACAAATCACGCAAAGGGTAATGGGACGATACTCATTAAGGTTGCCCGGATCCTTAACTTTCGGGATAAGAGTTATGAACGCAGAGTTGCACCCACGGCTAAAACCATTACCTTCAAAGAAAGCTTCAAAATGTCAATAAAGTCTTTTTCAAAAAATTCCGTAACCTCCCGATGTACTTGAAAGTGGAACCCATCCGCCGGGGCCCGATCTTCGCCACATTCAAAATGGCCCTTTTAATTTCTTCTTTGGAAAACCTCGTAGTTAAGAGATTTGTCGACTCCCCATCCAACACTTGTTCAAACCACACCACTCGGTCTATCTTTCCATGTTTCACCGAACTTACCCCTAAAAAATCTAGAGTATGCTTTTTGACTTCTTTCGGTTTGGTGACCCATTCCTCATTCATCGTGAGGCCATGAATAATGTTACTGACTTTTCTATTATTTACCAATCCGTGGAAATATCGCGTGTTGCCATCCCTCCGCCCATTTACTCCTGGATCTTTGCTTCATATCTTTGGTCTTTCGATCTTCAATATCATCTATTCTTCTCTTGCACTCATTTCTAACCCATAAATCTTCCTCCGATAAATCTGCCTCTTCCATAATTTTATCTAACCTCGATCTCGCTTTACAAACTTCCAAATCTTCACTCTCTTTTTTAATCAACTCATCCCTCCATTCTTTTAACATTTTCCGCAGCCACCTAAATTTCATAAGAAGAGTAACATCTGAGCTACCACAAACCTCAATTCTTTAAGAGCCTTGGTTATAATATCCACACAATCCGAATATCCACCAAGAATTAAAGGCCCGAAGGTTGGGCCCGAAATTGCATTCACGGACCGTTAAGGGGGATTATGATCGAGTATAATCTCGAATCGATCTCAAAGAAGCCATAGGCCAATTATCCAGAAACTCCCTATTAACCAAACATCGATCTATTTTGCTCAATTTTTTCCCCTTCGCCTTCCTTTAAATAAGTAAACCGACTACCTTTCATCTCATATTCATGAAGGTCCGCCGCTTTGATGAAGTCATTGAAATCCTTTGCACAACCGCTTTTGAATCTCGACCCCTTTCTTTCCACACTAGTTCTAACCAGAGAAGTCTCCGCTAACACCCACCAACCATTGCTATTACTAATGAGGAGTGGAGTTCGCTCCATACCACTCTTTTATCCCTTCTAATTTATGGAGCATAAACATTCACAATAGAAATCATATTATCACATCCTTTAATAAAACCTTTCACAACCACAAAGTTATCCCTTTTAACTACCCCCATACACTTAAACAAACCTGGATCCCACACGCTAACTGCACCACCGGACCTCCCATTAGGTTCAACAACTTCATAATTAAAAGAGATTTCCCCAATACTTTCTAACCATAGACTCACTAACCCCACCACTTTCGCTTTCTTGCATTACCAAAAACGAGACTTGTTCTTATCGATAATTTTACTGATCCATTTCGATTTCCTATCGCCCCTATCCCTCTAATATTTATGGACAACAAATTCATTTTGAACCGGATTATTACCTTCGCCAATATCGATGCTTCCAAAGCCTCACGAGCATGGGTGAGATCCACCCCCACCATCTTTCCCAACTGTAATGTTTCCTCAATCTCATCCTCTTGATCATTCTCTCCTTGGCTTTTTCTACAATCTCAAGATCATCAATAGGAGCCGTGGATTCGACATGATCGGGAGGCGAAGTTATTGAGATCCCACTCACACCCCTCGCTCAAGATTGTCAATCGAAGTTTATATCCATATTTTTATTAATATCCTCCTCTATCTCTTGAACCGGTTTGGTATTATTTAAGCCCAAGAAAGAGTCCAAGGAGAAGGGATCCGATTCTCTTTGCTCTTTTGGGCCTAGGAGACGGCCCACTATATAGTTGATTCCAGTCATAGCCTTTACTTGAATTATCAATACCACCAACCTGGTCACGTGACTTGATCGGGAATTCACCCTCCTCCTAGGACCCACCTTCTTAACTAACTTAAATTTCCCACAAACATTAATATCACCACCAACCTTTCGCTTCCTATTTGTTCCCATGCAACGATCTTTACACCCCACATCCCCATGCAACGAATAATCTCCCCGCCTCTCCCGCTCCTAACCTTTTCAACTTCCCTACCAACTCACCTTCTTCCACGCCATCCTCCACCGCCACCTGAATGCCACGGGATAGCCGTAGTGGACATGGAAGGGAACGATGCAAAAGGTTTTTCTTGCCTGTAAATTGAACAACTCGGGGACCAATCCACCATTTTTTCCGATATCCAAACTTTGTACTTCTTATCCCGCCAAGATAGAACAACACTACTTCTTATCTCTTTCCCATCTCCCAATAGAATTCCCATTCCTTCCACCGGCGATTTGACTAGATGAAGAACCTAAAGGTGGGAATACCACCTTACCAAACTGACCACCAATCTTGTTGAAGGTTGACGCCGATGATAGATGAAGTGGAACGCCATAGATGCCCACCCTGCTTATTCTCTCATAGGGAGGCTTGACCTTCCATTCATCAAGTTTATCAAACCACCTTTTCCAAATCTCTTCCCTAAGACGAAAACTCTTAGCTTCAACTAAATCCTTACAAATCAGTAAAACATTGAGTCCCCCTAGGTATTGTAGGGAGAGGTGGAATTCCTCCAACCCACCCAACATAAGATGGAGGTTTGAAAGGGTTTCAAAGTCGATGCACCTAGCCACAAAAGCGGTTCCATGAAATTCGGTCATCTCTTCTACTACTGATCAATGTGAACGCTAAGCTCTTTTGGTCCTCCGTCATTTGTTCCTTGAACCACGCCATCGAAAGATCTTCCAGTTGTTGGTGTTCTTATTAGGCCGAAGTCGATCCCGATATAATCGGGGCGTGATCGCTGATTCTTCTTTCCGCCTATGCCTATCCTGCTCATTCTCCTTTGCATTCCGCAACATTTACCCAAGCTTATGTTTACCCAAACTAACCATCGACATTTTCTTTTCCATCTCCTCCCAATCTTTTACCCCTCAAGCTAACAAAGCGAACCCGTCCCTTTAAAGTTCCTCTTCCTCGCTATGTATACCCGCTATCGACCGGGGGCTCAAGAGTGGAGGCAAGATCCCATGGTCGACACCCATCCGGGATATTAGAGACAAAGAACTTGACGATGCCTTCCTTTCCTGGGATACGATTAGGATTCCTTCCTCTATGATTTCTTTTTCTTGATACTTTTTCCCATTCTTCAATTTTTTCTCTCCTCTTCTCTCTCACACATAGTTTTTTTAATTTTTTTTTTTTTTTTCAACATCATTTTACATATTTCAACATTTTTGGTAAGTTAGTTACACCATATGGTCAGCAGCCGCCATTAGCCACGTGGCACATTAAACACAACAAGCCGCCAACAAGGACCAAACAAAATCCAACGTAAGAAAGAAATATATAAAAGTTGACTTACATTATACGTACGGTATGTATGTACGCATGCTAGCTTTTCCTGTACCACACTCTATCTACTGCTCTAAAAAGTAAAATCTAACCCTATCTTGACCACGTGGCACACCAATGCTGACTAAGCATGATTCTTATCTACGTGTCATATCTTCAAAGATGCCTTGCACCATTCATGGAGCACAGCTCAATCTGTTTCCTAATCATGTAACAATACGTGGGACCACCGTATACGGTACCGGTTTCGTATACTCGTATATCTTTGAAATACAAAGTGAAGGTTTACTAACAGTTGTCGTTAACAAAACTTATAAGTCATAAAAGGTGAAATTGGTGTCTGATAAATGTTTACATCGTTATTTTAAAAAATCTTAAAATAAGTGACAACTTAATATTTTTATCGATAAAAAAAGATTTTAATAGGCAGAAATAATATTTAATTGGTGGTCAATGTAGTTAATTGGATTTTTTTAGATTATGTGAATGGTTAAAGTGAGTATTTATTTTGAGATGAAAACAAGATAAAGCTAGAAAAGTCGGGTTCATTAGCGATTGACTTTAAACTCACTTAACGGTATAGTCATGTTTGGTACCGATTTAACCAAACCAATGCAGTGTTTATCGATACCATGCTCATTCCTAGCATGTAGTGGCTACATGCTTTAGAATGATGATCTATAAACAAGAAACAATTTACGGAATATTTTATCTTGGTAATCTTTACTAAAAAAATTGGATATTTATGGAATTAATAACATGCTTCAAATACTTAAAAAATAATTTATTTAACGTCAAATCGGATATTTATTGAATTAATAACATGCTTCAAATACTTAATAAATAATTTATTTAACGTAAGCAATTTCTAAAAGTTTTAAATTAGAGCAATTGACCGACTAATCCGGTCAAGAGTCAAGACAGTAAGGTTACTGTTGACTACTATTTTAAGTAACACTTTCTTCTTAATTTAGTTAATACAAATAGAAATAAGCATGTGACACTTTTTTTTATGAAATTTATATGTAATCCTTATTATATATGGCAAATTAAAATACTTTTATGCTTGAAACAATATATTTATCATAAGTTGTTGAAGATTACCCTCTGCCTTATTTTATAAGTCAACGCTTAAAAAGTCAAAGTTTTTTCTTTATAGTTTGATCGTTATTATTTTTTTTCGTGTTATATAATACTTAATACAAAATATATAAATTGATTTGTGTTTTATATTGGTAGATTTTATCAAGATTATATAACACTTAAAAATATATTACTGGTCAAACTCAAGAAAAGACTTTGACTTTTCAAAATGAATTAATAAAATGAGACGGATGGAGTAAACAATAAGAATCTTCTAGAATGATTTAATCAGACCCAAAAATACTTTAATTGCCTTTAGAAATAACCAAATTATACTTACCGCCTTAAAAAAAGTGTTAAATAAAAAGTGAACAAATTATGATATATGTAATTAATGCAAGTTTTGATTGATAAAAAATCATTTTTACCCTCATAGGTAATACATAAATTAGGAATGATTATTTAAAAGATGTTTTTATTATAAAAGTATAGTAGAAAAATCAGTCATAATTATTAAACGGATGAAGTGTACATTATTTTAGACGGATGAAGTAAGATGCGAGTAATCTATTTTAGAAACAAGAATCATAATTTTAATTACATTAACCCAAATACATAAAAGGTAATAAATAGAAAGAAATTAATTAAGCAAGTAACGTCTTTATTCAATTCCCTACACCAAAACCATGCCCTACACACATATAAATACCAAACACATTCATCACATAAACACCTACATTACATCTTTGTCTTCCTAAAAAAACACAATCTAAAAAAATGAAAACAAGACAAGGCACATCTTACGACTGTGTTCTCGAGTATCACTTCAGACGTAAAAGCTAAAACGTCACAACACGATTTATTCGACACGTTACCAGATGATTTAGTTTTGTCAATCCTTGCTAAGCTAGCATCAACAGCTTCTTGTCCTGCTGATCTAATGAGCTTATTGTTAACGTATGGATAATCTCTAGCTTTTTCGATACTAAGTTGATGTTTCTTAGTATGTTTTGGTTTAATGTGTGTGTTTTTGTTGAGCAGATGTAAGAGATTAAATGGATTAGGTACTAATTCAGTTGTGCTTTCGAAAGCATCGTCAAATTGTTTCGCGATTAGGGCGAAAAACTGGTCTGAATCTTCTCATAAGTTCCTTAAAAGGTGTTCGGATTCTGGCAATGCTGAAGCTTCTTACACATTAGGCATGGTGAGTCGTTTATGTGTCTGTTTTCGTTTATACTAAATCCTGTTAGCTAACACGTCAACCTCCTGTAAAAAGAGAGATTTACCTGGTTTGAAACTGTGTGACGGTAAATTCAAATCTCGTGAATTAGTCGGTCAAAAGACCAGAAATCGTGACTAAAAAAATTAAAAAGTTACCACCAACGAAACATTTAAATGTTGTAATAATTTGATAGCTTTTTATTGTTTCTTGTATAATTTTCCTTGGTTGCTACGTTAAAGATTTAAGGTCTCAATAACAGTTAAAAGAGTAATTAATTGCATTATTTGTTTTGGTTTGGCTAATTATAAGTTTGGTTTCAAAACTTTAAAAGTGCATAGCTGAATATTTTGAAGTTTGGATTGAATTTTGGTCTATTAATAAAGTTAAACGACTAAAATAACCATTATCTTCTTCTTTAAAAGACAAAGGTAATTTACCATTTCACACCGATCGATAAGGACAAAAACGCAACCCAAACTTCAAAATGGTGACTATTGCACGGACTTTCAAAGTTTTTAGCACCAAACCTGTAATTGACTAAACCACAAGGACCAAAATGCAATTAACTATAGTTAAAATAATGTCTATTGTTTTTTTACTCTCTATATTAGGTAACTACATAAAGAGGTAAAATAATTTAAATAGCTAATGATTTAAAATAGGAAAAAGTTGAATTGCCTTTTATATATTATGGTAACTAAAGTTTTTTGATTGTTGTTGTTGTTACAGATTCGGTTTTACTGTTTGCAAAACCGCGGAAGTGGCGCATCATGCATGGCCAAGGCGGCGATTCGCTCACGCCCCGGCATTATACTCGCCGTAATCCGTTCAACGGTAGCGGCGGAGTGAAGAACGACAAGGATTTACGAGTTTGAGTCGCTCTATGCGCGCTGGCAGCCTTTCTAGGCCACATAGACGCCGCCGGAGCTTGGACATTGTTTACAGGATGGTTACGGCGTAAATAAGAATATCTTGAAGGCCGGCGCTTGTTGATCCAAGCAAACGCTGTGAGTTGGCATCCATTTTATCAAATGATGTGAAAGAACATCGTGTGATATGGGACCCATCGACTCACTTACGGGCCCAGTGGGCCCAAGATGTCCGCTAATAAGTGATTTTGGATATAATGTTCCCACTTCAGAACCACATCCAAATGTAACAAATTTCTCTCAATGGTTTAAGGAGAGAAAACCGGATCCCGAGATCCTGTTATGCTCATACGATGTGGCCGCCGAGACACGAATTTGACATGAGTTTAGACGGTGTTCGGCTTGTGGAGACGTAAACTATTGTTCACGCAGCTGTCAAGCCCTTGACCGAAGTTAAGCGCCATAAAATGGTGTGTAGACCGGTTTAGAAGGCGGCGAGAACTTAACATGAATGTTAACGAAAATGGTGTCATGGTAGTTGAGAGTTGAGACGATAGAACTCGTAACGACGAGTTACATAGGTAGCTAATTTTTGAATGTAACGACTCTTAATCTACTGTAATGAAAAGTGTTGCTCGATATCAATGTTCGGTAATTCATTTTAGTTACATAACAAGCTCTGAACTAGTAGGTAGTTAAAACGTTCTTTCATAATCTCATCCATTAGCATACAAACAATATAGAGCCAAATTAAACAAGCTATAAGTTAGCAAAACGTTATATTACTCCTTCATGGGCATATCGATTATGTTTGGTAGCAAATATTTAGAAGCTGCTTTGAAATACTTAACAACTAGCAGTTTGCATTTCGCACAAAATGCTTGTTTGAAAACAAGCAACTAGCGTTTCTACTTTTTTTAAACACTCCATATCAAAATGCTACTTCTAGTAGCATTTACGAGCAACTAACGGTAAACAGCTACTGCTTCATGTTACTATTTTTCGCTATTGCTTACTACTACTTCTTTTTGCTACCTCACCAAACATACCTATCATATTATTAACTGTTTAAAACCAATATTTTGATATTTAAAGGGGGTTCTTTTATTTTATTAAAATCTAATAGAGTAATAGTGTGCTCTAAATTAAAATGGGGATCTCACTTATGAAAATATTTGTAAAGAGAGGAAGATAAACTAGATATCTTGACTCATAAAAGAAGACATCATCTATTGGTGGATTAGATTGCATTTTTTTTTTTTTTTTTGTCATTGTTTTCTTTCTCTTTAATAAATCAAACAAAATTTAAATTGGAGGCATAAAGGGTGCAATGTGCATATGTGATGATTGTCTAATTTCATATCCACTTATGGCCACATATGAGGATATGCTAATTTATCCAATATGGATGAACATATTATCTACTTATATTGTATATTCATTTCTTGCACACTAGTAGGAATAAAATGAAAAAGAAAATATGTTATTTACAAAGTTATTCTAGAAAAACTGTATGATATTAACTTAAAATAATTTTTTTAGAGTATAACAAGTGTGGTCAAAGTTCAAACCAGAAGTTTTTCCACACGTTTAAATGGGGTTCCAAGAAGCATGAGCATAGTTGGTTGCTTCTCAAGTGTATAAGTTTATACTTTTGTAAACATGATAAGTAAATTTTTTATTTATGCCAACAAGATTTTTTAAGACTAGTTTTCATGGTAATTGTTATCATCGCCTTTATATCAACACATCATTAATTCATTATTCTACACACCACGAAACTCACCACCTTTTACCTTTTATGGTCATCACCTAATCCATTATCAAACCAAAAATATAAAAAAACTCATTTTATACAATCATATTTCACAAACTAAATAAATAATAATAAAAACACCTACGAGAGCCCATAATTTTTTGCTTGGATAAAGGTAGATGTGTGTGACTTTCATAGTGTTCCTCTCGTGAGAGGTGAGACAGAGTTGATTTACCACCTTCATAAAAACTAGCTTTATGTCGATTTTTTTTTTTGGTATCATATGATTATCGGTGGACCCAAAACAATAAATGACATGATGTATGATTCTTTTTTTTTTATATAAATAATGATATAACTAAATAAAACATTTATCACAAAACTATAAAACACATGTTCCTCATGAAATCAGAATTTTTGACAAAAATTTACATTAAGTGACAAACATTCATATAGCTCACAAAAACCGCCAAAGAACCCATGCGTATGAACAAGGTTCCATGATTTTGTTGCTATTCATGATCCTTAAGAGTTAGGACCTACTTCAAGTAAAGAATGGAATTTGTGTGATATCGAAAATTAAGGCCAGAAACTAATCAACGCTCAAATAACATTTCTACTTAACCGCTCTAAAAGCTCGCATGTTCGTTTATTTATTAAATAAACGAATATGAAAAATATTTTACTTATCAAGCTTAAATTTAAATGAACGAACATGTAACAAAAGTCACGCCCGCTTATTTATGTTCGTGAACGCCCAATTATGCTCGTTAATGTTCGTTATGTTCATTTATTTATTTATGTTCAATATCAAATTTTTAATTGTATAATTTTTAAATTAATTTGTTTAAACATAACAACACTTATAAAAAAATATTAGATGCACAACTTAATAAAGTTTATAATTGTTTGTCTATATCACATGTTTCGATCGCTTACGTTCTTGCTTAGTACTGTCGAAATTTAACATAAACTAACACGAATAACTCATTTTCTTAATAAACGAACATGAACAAGAAATTTTGTCCGCTTAAGCTGCTGTTCGTTTATTTGTCTCGGGTTAAATTAATTGAACGAATACGTCAGGCCCGTCGGCGTTCGTCCGATTCGCTTAGAGCCTTATGAAAATCTTTTTACTATGTCCATTTTTGAAATTTTGTGACAATGAAAACGAATAATGTTGACTTTAAGAAATATGAATTGTCTTTGCACCAAACTATTTTCCAACTTAAGCTTGCTCATGCACCATTAATTGGAGAGACTTGATGCATATGCTACATATGTGAATGTGGATTTAAATAGATTAATGATATAAAAGTGATTTTCAAAAAAAAAAAAAATTGAATGAGAAGCTTATAAATATAACTTATTTTATTGCTAAACTTACATGTTAGTATTCTGTTGGTTGAAAAAGAGTACAATATTGTAAGGTCTTCTAATCATTCTTTTAAATTGAATTATTATTTTTAATTATTTATTTATTTAACTTTGGAAAAAGAAGCAAGAACAAACATATTGAAGAATCAAACATTTGGTCTTTATTTGACTAGAAGGTACTAGGAAACTAGTTTTTCTACCCCTAAGACTATGACTTCCCATCTTATGACTTTAATCAATCTTGACATTTTGCAATTATTATCATATAATTCACACATCTTGATTGGCCACTTATCATTTTGATACTATGACTAGTAGTAGCAAGACCACACATGGTGATAAAAAAATCGTCACATTAACGTTCAACTTAAATTTTCTCTCACTAAACATATGATCAAATGCTCATAGTAAGAAAATCGTGTTACAACAAAACAACCTTACAAAAATAAATTAATAAAAAGCACACCACAAACACTTCCACTCTTCTGTCAGCCTCGACGCACCAAATAAATGCATTTTGAGTGAGGGAAAGATTTGCTATGGTGCAGGTAAGGGAGGGATGCATCTTAAATGGGAAGACCGACACAAGATGACTAGTCTAACAATCTAGAACACCAAAGATAAAGGACATGAAAAACTATTACCAAAACTAATTTTTTTCTAATCTAAAGATTGCAATATGAAACCCATTCACAAAGAAAATTGCTACTATCTTTTATATAACTCAAACCAGCTAGTTTCATAATATTCATACTCATTTTTTTTCTCTTCTAGAAATCTTAAGTTTT
>OU343225.1:24610397-24697508 GCA_910596185.1 Chrysanthemum makinoi | reverse complement strand
AATGACAACAAGTGTCAAGTTCGATGCATTTTTTTGTCATTTTCCCTATATAATATTGATAAACATGAGTATATAAGAAGACATCCAATTTTGAAATGAATCAAAGAGCAATCAAAACATGAATTGATCGTGTTTGTTTACTGATACAATCAATTTTTCAAAATTAATTGTTTACCCCTTCATTGTGGCACATTAAAAAGGAGGAAAGCAGCATAATAAAAATGTTTTAGCGCCCACAGTTGATGAAAATGGGAAGGGTATGATCGTCCTTAATTAACACAATATATGAAGATGGGTATTTTTGTTATTTTAAGTTTTGATTGGGGATATATGTAATTAATTAATAGAGTTTTAATGGGGATGTATGTAATTCCCCCTTTTTTATAAAATGAATTCAACAATGTAACATGGCTATATTCTTTGTTTCATAAAAGTGACACCCTAGTTTTGTATTTATTCATATTTATAGTTTTGCGTTTTGTGTTCTTAACAGATATACATTGTTAAAGAGTCATAGATTGGCTGAAGTAACATTGAAATTTGAAGAGATGATTGATGAAGAGGGAAATACGTTTGTAAATCTACTAAGGATGAAAGCTGAAATACGTAACGTTATCAAAATTGAAATCTTCGGTATATTATCAACAAAGCCAATTGTCCGGCAGGAAGAGCGTGAGTTAGGATTACATCTCGTGGAGTTCACTGCGGTAATAATTTAATTTGTTGAAGTTATAAAAGCATAGTGTTTGGAATTGAACATATTATTTTAATTTCCTAGGTTACTCCAAAACATAGTTTCTTCTAATATGCTTTTAAATGTGTAAAGTTATCTAGTCTCATGCTCAAGGGTGAGCAATCATAGAAATTTATTTTGTATCTAGCACTACTAGAGTGTATGGAAAATTTGAAAATAATGAAACAAATAATTATACCAATTATAAATCTATTTCGTTTCTAACTGGTGGACATTTCACAAATGTAGATGAAGTAATGAAGTGAAAGTTTGGTTTTATAGATTTTAACTAATTTTGTTAATATGAATTATATTTGTTGTATTTGTAAATCTAACTTTCTTCCCCAGGTTGTCGAAAAGGCTTGTAGGTGTTTGATGCCAGATGTTGTGTGCGAATACCTCTTTGATTTATCCAAGTTATTTTGGAGCTACTATCGAGAGGTATATTTACTTGCATACGCTTTTACATACAATATAGAATGGCTAATAACCTATTAAAGCGGTATACTTGTAAAAATGATTGTTCGACGTAAACAAAAAAATCTTCAGACATTATTGACATCCTTGTCTTTCTTTAAGTATTATGACCATTTTACCCTTCTAAATTACATAAATGGTCCTTGTGGGTTTGCGAAACTTGCATCCATCGTCCCTATGCTAAATTACATAAATGTCCTTGGCGTTTGGAAATAATTGCGTCCATAGTCCCTTTTTTATCAAAAATTTTTGTTCCAATATTTAATTTTTGTTCACAAAAAGTTCAAATATTTAAAAAAAAAAAAAGTAATTGTGACGTCTTTTGTCCCGGTTTAGCATAATTTTGGTAGTTTTGCTAGGTTAGTGAAAGCATACATCATTGATACATTGTCTAACCAAATGCTTTTTTCCATATAATATTTTGGTTTCATTAAACTAAGTTAATTTTCTAAAAACTAGTTTTTGATTATTAAACATTAATATGGTTTGCTTTATTTTGGCAGCATGGCAAGGCCTTGATAGGGCTGTGCAGGGCAACTGAAGTGGTAATGTGCGAATGCTTTTGTCTTTTGGGGATCGATCCGGTAGGCCTTTATCTAGCAGATTTTTTTATTTGGTTTTTGGGTCCGGATCCTGTCATGCGGGACTATCTTTTGTTCGCCAAGTTTACTCCTTTTGTGAAAAGCAGTAAAGATCTGTTTTTGAAGAAGCCAAAGTATAAACATGATTATTTTTTTCAAAAACTATTATTTAAAAAAAAGCAAAGTTGGTCACAGTACCGCATTTTATAAGTAGTTCTAAAGTTTTTTTTTTGTATAGTCATCAGGACAAGCCACATCCGCGCCATTCTTATCTTTGGAAGGACCACGACCACTACCAGTTAAAGCAACTTGGGCAAATGATGATAGGTAACTACATGTTTGGACTTCGAAAATAATCGACATATTTCTATGCCAAGTTTGTTTCATTTGATGGAATTTAAGTTAACGTTTATAGAATTTAACAATTTTATTAGTTTTTTAATCAGTTTTAAAGAAACTAGTTTCACACCTTTTATTGTGAATGACACAAACCGGCTACAAAGCCATCTTTAGTGACTCACGCTCAATCTTACATTTTCAACCTTCGTAGTTATTTCTTATATATTAATGCTTACAAAATGACCCAATGTTACAATGCTAGAATTGAAATTCTTTTAGGGTGCGTTTGGTAGAGAGAAATTCAGAGAAAAGAAATGAAGTAGAGAATAAAATCTCGAGAATAGAAATCAAGAGAGAATTGTGTTCAATTCTAATGTTTGAACAACAAACAGAGACTTGATTCCAGAAATGAAAAAAAATTATTTAAAAAAATAATTTTCAAAAATAATTTTTTTAAAAACTTATTTTAAAACTTATTTTTTAAAAATATTTTTAAAAAATTATTTTTAATTTTTTTTTAAAATAAGTTTTTTTTAAAATAAATATTTTAAAAAATATTTTTTAAAAAAAATTTTAAAAAAAATAATTTTTAAAATAATTTTGTGTATTTATTTAAAAAATGTATGTATTTATTTAAAAAATATTTAAAAATAATTTTTTAAAATAATTAAAAAATGTATTTATTTAAAAAACTTATTTTTAAAAAATTTTTAAAATATATATATTTTTTTGAAAAAAAAAAATTTAATCCATTTCTCCAATTTCTCCACCAAAATAAGAGAAATGGAGCTAACCAAATTACACTACCCAATTCTCCATTTCTCCATTTCTCTACCCCATTTCTCCGCTTTTCAATTTGTATTAAACAAGAGAAATGGAACCATTTCCATTTCTCTTGCCCCAATTCTCGGTACCAAACACACCCTTATATAAATGCGGATATCTAAAACATTCTTATACATGAATGTGGATTTCTACAATATTCTTGTAAACAATCGCTATTAGTTCACTGTTTGCCAAATGACCCAACGTGCGACAAAACCATCTTTTAGTGACTTGTATGTGCAAAAGAAGTTCAATGCCTTCAACCATACAAAAGAATTTTTTTTATGGTGGGTGCTTTTTGTAAAATAAAACACCTATGGTTGTGTCTACAAAAAGTTACAGACACAATAGTAGATTGTGGTTTTAACTATCAAAACATTTATATATAGGTGATTAGCTTCTTGCAACTTCAGGGAAATTAGCAAACTAATTAGTTTGTGTTTATTAAATTAGACAAATTTCTTCCATTCAAATATAGATTAATTTCTTCCCTTTCAAATTTAGTTTGTGTTCATTAAATTAAGATACTGATTAATAATTGTATTTTTCATTAGACAAATGTTTTTGTGTTTTTCACGCATGGTTGTTTTTATTTTCATCAGGTATTATCGATCTCGATTTGAGCTGTTTACTATGACTGTGAGTGTTCCACATCCTGATTTTGATGAAGGAACTATATTTGGGAACATTTGGGTGAAAGATGCAATTGGGGAAAGATCGGATGGGTGGACAAAGTCGGATGCCAGGGATTGCTGTTTTGTTTCGTATTTCAATCATGAATGGTATAAACCATTACACATCACCTACGGTTCCTGCATTCCCTTTGGCAACCCAAGTTGTCGCCGCTCTGTCCCCGCCTCGTCCTCCTTTGAGGTTCATGTGCTGCTCCATGCTTTGAGCAAGGAAAAAGATCAATGTTATTTAATATTCCATGGCAAGCATGATCAACCCCTCTCAGATTTTTGGGACGAGGGACCAGAAGCAGAGTGTGAGACAATCGAGTTAGAAAGTGATAGTGGCCGAGTGCTTGTTAACTACGCTCTACTTAAATTTGCGGTAGATGCGTCAATGGAGCTGACATTTAGGTCATCTAACCCTGCTGTTCCTGTACGGATTTGGGGCTCCATATTGGCGTATTATGGAGACGGCCTGGTCAAAGATAAAGGTGGTATCCGAGGTCAGTATAAGGCGGTTATATTTAGAAACACGAACTTTGAATTACATGGAGAGCAAGGTGTGTTGCCGCTGCACAAATCTTTGTTGGCTGTACCTGTCAACGGGTGCCTCAAGATTGAGGCACTTCTTGTCGATGTTGAGTCAAAAAAGGAAATTGTGCGTGATACGCTGGATTTTCGTCCGAGACTGGGCAATGCCGACCATAACTGGTGTTTAGAAGGCGCAGAATACTCTTTCAATTTTAGAGTGGCTTTTTTACTGCAATGAGCTTGTTAGTCATTTTCTGGGATGAAGCATGCCAAACCTCGTGTGATAGGGACATAAATGGTAGAGGCGAGAAAGTCAAGTTAGATGCCCGCCTACAAAGAAATGGGATGTGTAGGCTGTCAAATACTGTATGGTTAGATGCTCGGTTAACTCTTTGCTTATAGGTTGAATGTGCATTTGTATTCTATGATCATGTGCAAGTGAAGAAAGTATAATGCGATTAACTGGATTGTGAAACATAATGTGACAAGATACGAAGCAGCGGTTTCTTGACTTTTAAATGATTGTCAAATAATTTTTGGCGGCGTCAAACTTGCATATTTCAGTGATTAGAGGTTTGGAAATTCTTTTATCTATGAGTCTGATGAACACGAAAGAAACATGAATGACTTGATTGCGCAGAGCTTCATGTGATTTGTTAAAACTGAGAAAGCCACCCACATTTTTTTTTCTGGTCTATTGTATGAAACAATGGGTGCTATATATCTTCACTATGCTGTAATGGAAACAAGATCGTCATGGTCAAATTGTATGTGAATGCATTAGTTACTTCACTTGTTCCATGAAAAGTGAATTTTGAACACAAACCCTCAAGAAGTGTTATCGAACAAAAACATGCATGATCTTGGAGCTGTATTAACAAGTTGAGTCGATATTGGATACACCAATATTGCCTAACCTGCAATAATCTCGCTAATAGAGTTGATGAACACTCTTGGGGCAACCTTATCAAAAAGTGCCATAGATTATCAGATGCTTTGAAATTATGAAATATGATAATTCTGATCTTTTGGGTTGCAGCTTTTGGACATCCTCCAGGGTGTTCATTTGTTTGCCAAGAGACCGCTTCCTGATTCAAATCAGTGGTTACATACGAGTTTTACATATAGTTCTAAATAAATCAGTCTAGTATGTCTCAGCTCAACAATTTGAGGGGGCTAAATGAGTCGAAGTAACTAGTTTACTACGTGAACCAAGTTTAAGCTTAGAAGCAAGAATCTTACGAGCCTGAAAACCAAAATATCTACGTAGGGTACAGGTTACCGGCTAATATATACAATTCTCGTATGTGTTTTTCTGTCCACCTGTCATCAAGCCATTCTCTAGTTTTGCTGCAAGGGTCCACTGCAATACAGACTAGGCTAACTGACCATGCAACCAATGCTGTGGTGATATGAAAAACAATAATCTTTTGTATGATCGAGTACGAGTGGCAATGCACAGTTGGTGAGATATGAATGGTTGTAGCTCTAAAAACTTGCCAAGGTGAAAAGAAGGCACGTACGTTGCTGGCTACCGGTGATTGAAAAGGCAGAAGAAGTTAAAACCGTTTGTTTTTATACAACATTTAATATCTTTTGGGGCTAAATGGTTGATTCTGGCATGTAGTAATGTGGTTCATACTTCATATTGCAATTTACTTGTGGCTAAGAGCATCTGGCATTGTAAGGACCACGTGTATCTTTAGCGATATTATCTTTTCTAGTCTGTATAGTATATCAATTCCCATTGTTTCGTTCTCAAGTTCTCGTAGGATACTTTGAGGTTCTGGTGTACATTCAAAGTGATTGTTGCAACTTGAAGCTGTTAAAGGTTTCGAGTATATGGTAGAAAGTGATGTTGAGTTGGATCACTTGCATATTTACGGATATTTTCACCAAACTCGCACAAGTATTACCGAATCTTAGATCTACAATCATTAACAAAAAAGGCTAGGTTTCGAAATGCAATTTACAAGTCCATGTTTCTAGCAAAACTTATAAAATACAAAACATACAATGTAGGTTGTACCAAATTAGGTTTCTGTCTATAAGAAAGAAGATCTAATATGTCGTTTTTCACATATTATAGTTTTCTTACAAAGCACACATGCACTATTTGTTTCTCTTGTATTAGTAAAAAGTTGTCTTGTAGTGTCCAAAATCAAAAATTAACTTGATGAAATTTGAATCTAAAGCTAAATATGAATCTTGATGTTGGATCTTTTGGGGCCAAAGCAAGAATCTAATGTCTTCATTTTAAGTAATTTGATGAGACCTACCAAAATAATAACTAACAATACCATGTTAAAACAAGACTTAGAGAAACGGCAACAATCTTTGTTTTTTGACATCATGTCAATAACTAAGCATGATCAAGGCCATGTGCTTGGTAATATAGTACAACACTTTTGCAATTATATTTTCTTAATGAAACATCTAAATCTTACTAACTTTTTATTATTACAAAAGTGACCAATATTTGTGGTTTCTATATTTGGTTTTATCTTCATAAAGATGTTACACTATCGAAAACAAAATCATAAACTTTATCTATGTAGAGCTAGTTTTGTAACTGCGATTTTTATTTTTCGAAAACAATTATTTTGTTTGCAACGCATTAATCTTTTTACAGTAATTTGTGCATTAACGTGGGTTCGTTATGTCAGATATTTGGATACAGGTTTGGAAATCAGTAGTACCGGTCAAGGCTATCATCAACGGTTCCTTTTGCAATCTGGTTTAGCTCGTAATTCATTTCAAGAGGTCTGCTTCACGGCCTTTTGGGCAATTTGGAGTCGGAAAAATAAAGTATGGCATGCCCCTTTAGATGATAAAGACAAGGAATTAGGTGCTGATACTTTTGCTAGCTAACATTCAAGCATGCTCGCGTATGTGGATCTCTAACCGACGTTCCAAAAGTAACATCGACCGGAAGACATGGGTGTTGAATTCGCGTCATTTATGTAGTATTGGTGACGTGACTTAATGATCAGTTCTCAAGTTTTTTTAGTAAAGAAAAGTAAAGAAATAGGAATTAAACATTTTCAGTCTTGAGAGGAAACATTTTACTTGAAAATTAATCAAATCATCATTTTTTCTCGGCTTTTTCCTTTTCTTTTCCTATTTAAAAGCGATAATCTAGAACACAACTTATTTTATTTTTTTTAGCCTCTGGCTTTTGGTATTTTGCCCCCTTCTTGGTGGCTTTTGGTGCATTGCCTTATGTGGCCCTTTTGATGTTTAATAATATTTCATTGTCTTCAGAAAAAATAATTATTTATGAGTACAATATTATATTTACACTTGTACTCACATACATATGCACAAACACATGTATATAATACATATTTGCTCATATATACTTGCATAAGTTACATGAAATCAGTATTGTAATAATGACCTTAAATAGCTTATAAACTTAAGCTCAACATCACTAACAGAAAATTAAATGGATTATAAAGCTTAAAAAAACGTAGTAAGGAAATAAGCTATATAAAGATAGATGATTATTGGTTTGATTGTGTTTTTTCACATGGAGAAATGATTATGAGATTGAAAATTGAAAAGTAAAAGTCAAACCAAAGAATAAAGAAAAAGGTCAACCTACCAATGGCTTGACTAGATCTTGTCTACTTTTTTGAATATACCCAAACATCATGATTAAACTAATCCCATTCCACTTCATTTTGTTTGACGAGGAACTCATTATTCAGTTGACGAATATGAATAAATAAACAAGAAACTTTTAACCACCCAGTAATGGAACCGTAATGGTGGTTTCTCTCATCACATTGTGTCAAGTCGAGCTCGAGCTTAACAAAATATTAGCTCTATTTGAAAATTATCTGGTAGACTCGAGTTTGCTCGATAGCTCTGCGAGCTTTAATCATCTAGGCGTGATCTCGGCTTGAGTAAGATTCGATTATTACACGAGCAGAACTCAAGCATGGATGATTAAAGCTCGTCGAGCCTACTTTATAATTTTCTAACTGAGCTCAAGCCCTGTTAAGCTCGGCCTCATCTTAACTCGACACAACCCTATTTAAGAATGCTTGATTAAGGTTATACGATCTAGACTTCTTGCTAGAAATATAACTATCTAGATTTAACAATCATCCTTTTTGCTAACACCATCATTGTTAAACACTAATACTCTATACATACATACAATATTATATTATTTGGTTATGTTATCTAAGTGAGACAAAAGAGTATCTAGGTTGACTCTAAAAACAATTAACAATTTGACTTTTTTCTTTGTGAGAATCAAAACATAAAGAATCATATAGGTAATGTGTTGTTGAGGTTAGATGCCGGCCTTACATCAGTATGTTGGGTTCTATGTGTGTATTATTTGAATTAAATAATCACTTCTTTCTTAGTCAATCCATAAGATATTACATATTTTTAAGATGCTTCCATATGGCTTTTGGCCCAATCATATATGTCAGAAAGTCAAGTCCCTAATCAAAAGGTTGTGAGTTCGAGTTTCGTTAAAGTCAAAAGTGTAAGATTACCCCCAATGTGGCTCGTGAAAGTCGGTGAGATGCATTTGACACACGTACCCCATTGTGAGGGGTGGCTCACGCGTGAAGATGGTTAAAAAAGAGAGCGAATGGTGAGCAGCTCATTATTGGGTTTTTGTACAATTTTTAGCCACCCTTCGTCACATAATGTATACTCAAATAAAAAATAATAATTTTACCATCTTTTACCTATAAATACCCTCTTAACTCATCATTATTTACACAACTTCAAACTTAATCTCACACAATTCAAACAAAACTTATTATGAATCGAATGAAGAAGAAGTTATTAGTCGGGAGATGAGATTTTTAGAAAAGCGTTGTTGTTTATTAAAAATAGACGTCAAACAAATCAACTGAGGAGAAGCATCATAAGTCGAGATCGTTATGGTGCTCATGATCGTTTAGTCCACGTCTATTTTAGTGTGAATCTGATGTTCCCGAAAGAACGTTTTGAGGAGAGGTTCCAAATGAGTCGAAGTTTATTTACAATGATAGTTGAAGAAGTAACTCTTCATTCTGCATAATTTCGTGATAATATTGACTGTACCGGAAAAGAAGCCCGTTGATGAAGTGCACATCCGCAAGTCATCAATTGGCATACGACACCGTTCGTGACACCCTTGATGAATATTTTCAAAGGGGCAAACAAACTGCTAGTGATGTTATTGAATTTTTTTGTACGTCTGTTATGGAAATTCTTGGAGCAGAGTATTTGCGGAATACTACTATCACTAATGTTGAAAAGCTATACGCGTTTCACATGTTCGAACGTATATAAAGGGCATTATTGTAGACACGATCATGGTTTGACTTCATTCATTTTTCTAGAAGTTGTTGTGTCACAAGACTTATAGATATGACATGCTTTTTTTGGTGTTTCTGGGGCTAACAATGACATCAACGTTATACATCAATCCCCTTTATTCAACAATATCAAAGATTCTATTTGTGGCTAACGGCGTAACTGACAGACGAGAATACTATCTTGTTGATAATATATATCCGGAATGGGTGACATTGTTAAGTCGATTTCAGAACTAGGCGTCGATGAACACAAATGAATATGGTATAGGTGAATGCATGAAGCAGCAAAAAAAAAAAGAAAAATATGTGGATCAGGCATTTGGTGTTTTAAAGAAGAAATGAGATGTATTAGCCAATCTCGCACGACCGTATCGTAAAGTAAAAAATAATGAACGTGATCTGTATATGCACTATATTACATAATATGATTATAAAGACCAAGATATCTCCGATTGAGTATCCGGAGGAAGCACATCAACTGGACGATCTCATACGATCCCAAGAACAAAGGTATAACGAATACAAATCAAATTGGCACAAGAGCATCAAAACTTTTATGCCGATTTGATCGAACACCTTTATCGTGATGTTTAATTTTAGTTTTTTTTTTTAAATATTTATGATGTTTTTTATTTATAATTTAATATTTTTAATTTATGAATAAAAGATTATTGGAGTTTTTAATAATAAAAAATAATGAGTTGAAAGGTGATGTGGTGTGACCATTGTTGGTGAAAAGTGAGAGAGAGAGTTTAGGAAGGTAAACGGATAGAAAGAGTTGATGCGTGTCATGCGTGAAAAGTGAAGTGATATGACTATTGTGGGTGGTCTAAGATTGATATGCTTATGTGAGATTTGTATGCCTTTAAAAAAATGCTAAAGTAACTGATGAAAAGTATTTAAATAATTATATTTTAATTAAACAAACTTTAACCCTAAAGTATTAACCTATTTTGAAGCAAAATTGATCATAAGAGTCACATATAGTAACACAATAATAATACAAGGAAAGCTTGCTAGACTTGTTATTTAAACAATCAAGTAAATTATCACATGTAGTAACACAATAATAACACAAGGAAAGCTTGCCAGAATTGTTATTTAAACAATCAAGTAAATTATTCAACTAGCTAGGAGGTTACTAATATATATTTAAAAATTGGTTGCTTGTTAAATTAGTCATTGTTGGGTCTCTTTTGGGTACTGGAGACCAAAATGTTGGTCACTAGGGCGGCCATATATCGTCATTGTGTTGCTTACCCCATTAATTAATCATCACATGAATCATGATTCCGTTCTACCATTTTCAATGTTATTTCTTCAAAATTAATTAGTACACAATTTATATGAAGTAAGATTAAACAGCCGGTTCGATATCAGAGTCAAAACTCGTATTTAATATTACAATAAACGTCATTTCGATGTTTAGATTGAATATACATGAAATTATCCTTTTGTAGTTGACACCAATGTTTTAAAACCCGGATTGACCCGGCCGGTTGAACCGGGAACCGGCTCGGAGACCGGGCCGGATAGGACCGGGTTTTTGCATGATTGAGAACCGGATTGAACCGCCGGGTCATTACTTTTTATCAAAAAAAATTAACAAAATGATTTTTTTTCCATTAACTTTTCTAAGTTTAATTGAAAAGTTAAAATGTTGTTGTTTTTTTAATTATTATTATTTTTTTATTTTTTTTTATTTATTTTTTTATTTTTTTAATTATTATTATTATTATTATTATTATTATTATTATTATTATTATTTTAGAACTACTGTTAATTGTTAGTGTTCCTAGCAAAGAAATGACATCCACCGGGCAAGATATCGATCGTGAACTCCGCCTTATCTCCTATTTCTCCTGAAGGGGTAAAAGTCTCGGGTGGGACTCGAACTTGAGACCTCCCCTAGCCAAACCTCCCCTCCCCAAGCCCCTAAGGAATCTTGGTAGCCAACTGAGCTAGCCCAGTTGGTTTGAAAAGTTAAAATGTTGATAACTAATGTTTGTTAAAATTTTGAAAAATTATAAATTATAGTTATATATGATCTTAGAATCACCAATTAATATAGTTTTATTATAAACTATTTTATAATTTTTTTTTTTTTGTAAATGGGAGTAATCCTGCACCCTGGTAAAATATATTAACCAATTATAGATGTAGACTTAAAAAGCAAAACTTATTAGTATAGTCTCAATTTTCTTCATCGGTTTAATCGAATGTATGAATAAAAACGGATATATTATTAGATATATCAATACTAATTATTGAACCGGTAACCCGGTGAACCGGAGACTAAACCGGGTCGATAAAAAAACCGGTTTTTGAAACATTGGTTTTCACTTTACTCCGTCTCAAGTGTCTGAGTCCTTGCCGATCAAAAACGTGAACCGCTGTCCTGTAGTCTACAAAATATTGTGGTAATTATATACGGTTACTACCGCTACCCATTTGTTGTTAGCGACTTAGCCGCTGATTCACAATCACAACCACAACCATCGCAAATCTAAAAGGCCTAGCTTTGATAGCTAACGTAACACATTTACACGATTATTGTCATTACCACGCTAATTAACCGAGCATTTAGAGGTGCTCGCATACTAACTTACACTATCAACTATAGCAAGACATGAAAATCATTTTACATATTTCAACATTTTGGTAAGTTAGTTACGCCATATATAGTCAGCAGCCGCCATTAGCCACGTGGCACATTAAACACAACAAGCCGCCAACAAGGACCAAACAAAATCCAACGTAAGAAAGAAATATATAAAAGTTGACTTACATTATACGTACGGTATGTATGTACGCATGCTAGCTTTTCCTGTACTACACTCTATCTAGCTACTGCTCTAAAGAAAATCTAAACCCTATCTTGACCACGTGGCACGCCATTGCTGACTCAGCATGATTCTTATCTACGTGTCATATCTTCAAAGATGCCTTGCACCACTCATAGATCAGAACACAACTCAATCTGTTTCCTAATCATGTAACAATACGTGGGACCACCGTATACATTAGAATATACGGTACCGGTTTCGTATACTCGTATATCTTGAAATATAAAGTGAAGGTTTTACTGACGGTTGTCGTTAACAAAACTCATACTCTCTCCGTCCCATTTTATAAGTCCATTTTGAAAAGTCAAAGTCTTTTTTCTCAGATTTTGACCGTAATTTTTTTTTTCTTGTTATATAATTCTTGATGAAAAATATACCAATAAAAATACATTTAAAACAAAAATCAATTTATATATTTTGCATTAAGTATTATATAACACAAAAAAAAAAAATTACGGTCAAACTTTAAAGAAAAAGACTTTGACTTTTCAAACATGAACTTATAAAATGAGACGGAGGGAGTAAATCATAAAAGGTGTAATGGGTGTTTCATACACGAGATGCTGATTAGCACGAGTTACGCTAATATGACAGTTGATTAGTTAAAGTTAAACTTAACTATTCTAGACGTCAACATAAGACAATTAAACAAATTGACTCAAGTAAATTACACTAGATTAGGAGCCAAGATAAAACGACTAAAATACATTGAACGTAACGGTATAATCATGTTTTGTACCGGTTTAACCGATCTAATTCGGTTTACCTATCTAGTCCGGAGACAATATATACTACATTCACGAACCAAAAGGTACCGCCAGTGCACGGTTTAGTATCATGCTCATCCCTAGTAATCCACTACATGTTTTGGAAACATGATCAATTGATCTATAAACAATTTACGGAGTATTTATTGAATTAAGAACATGCTTCATGCCTCCAATACTTAAAAAATAATTTATTTAACGTAAGCTATTTCTAAAAGTTTTAAATTAGAGCAATTGACCGACTAATCCGGTCAAGAGTCAAGACAATAAGGTTACTGCTGACTAGTATTATAAGTAACACTTTCTTCTTAATTTAGTTAATACAAATAGAAATAAGCATGTGACACCATTTTCCTTTTTTTTTTTTTTTTTTTTCTTTTTAAATTTTTTTTACCATAGTTATATGTAAGCCTTGTTATATATGGCAAATTAAAATACTTTTATGTTTGAAACAATATATTTACTGCGTTGTTGAAGATTAAACAATAAGAACCTTCTAGAATGATTTAATCATACCCAAAAATATTTTACTTGTCTTTAGAGATAACCAAATTTACTTCTTCGTCTCAAAAAAAATATTCATAATTAAAAAATAAACAAAATTATGATATGTGTAATTCATGCGAGAGTTGATTGATAAAAAAATATTTTTACTCTCATAGTAAATATAGAAATTAAAAATGATTATTTAATAGATGTTTTTATTATAAAGTATAGTAAAAAAAAATCAGTCATAATTATTATTTAAAAATAAAATTTGAACACTTTTTTATAAATAAAAAACATCTATTATTATCTATAATAAAATAAGCTTTCGTGTGGCCTCTACAAGTTTACCAAAGATTAAAAATTCGTTTAATGCACTTCCGTATTTAACTTCTATGTACAACACACTAAAGCACCCTTTTAAGTTTTATGATGACCCGATTCAATGTATTCTTTTGTATGCTCCCCTGTCAGTTGTTTTTGGAAATGATTAAATAACATTCAATGTCTAAACAAATCGGTTTAAATCATACCGACAATTCACCAATCTTCCTCTATACGCTTTTCTTCTGTACGCTCCCATTCCAATATGCATATTACCGATTCCGAAACACCACAAATACAAATCCATTGACTAACACCGATTTAATCAGACAACTGTTCTTGACCCAATCAGTGATTTCTATGCTATCTACACCGTAAAATTGGTAAGTATCACATCTATTCAATAATTTTGTCGGGTTTCGATTTAAATGTCATCATACATCTATTCAAAGAACAATGAATAACATTTACGTGATGTTACAAGCGCTCCGATGTTGGTAAACCTTGGCTAAATCAAGCAGGTGAGAACCATGTTGTATATTTGAGCATGTTAGATTCCCCTCTTTATTGTTAATACATGATTAATGAATCTTGGTTGAAATATTGACCATTTTGGATATTTGTAGGCTATGATGGTGGTTGAGGATTACAGTTGTGTTTTTGCTCCTAAAATTTCAGGTACATTTTTTTTTTCTTAATCATGCAAATTAGTTACTTAGTTTTATTGTGTTTTGTTTGATAAAACTATGGATTTATCATACTCGATTTATGTTGTTTTAGTGTGGAATATAAACGGGTACATTTATTTTGAGCCAGATCTTTGTGTTAAACGGGTACCTTTATTACAAAAGGTAGACAGTGCCAACAAACATGGAATACTTTTAGAATTTGTGCAAGTGCTTACTGACCTTAACTTCATCGTGACGAAATCTTATATTAGTTCGATGGTGGTCGGTTTATGGATGGTAGTATTATGACCCAAACACAAGTTTCTTTTATTTTGATAATTCTTGACAGTTTTTAGAAGCTATTGTAATGTGCTTATCTATGGCGGTTTATAATGATCATAAGTTGATAAATAAGCATAAGCTCTCTTGAAGAATTGCTCGTGTATTTTAGTATTTATGGTACTACTAAATAGCTCAAAAACATGTTGGTAGTTAATTTTATATTTGAGTAGTAGTATTAATTGGTGTTGATGTTTTATGGGCAGTCTTCAATGTCACTGATTTAGAAGGGAACAAAATAACAGGTGAATAAATCTTGGATTACATTCAAAAGTTAAAGATTCTATTTTTTACCTATGATTCAACAGTTTTGTAGGTGTTGGTGTTCTTTTATTCTTTCTGGCCTTCTGGGTCATGGCGATATGGTTTTTAGGGATGCATAGGAAAGAAAGTGGCAAGATATTTAGATTTACGTGTAATATTTAGCAAACTGACTTAGTTTGTAATGCTTTGGTTCAGTATTATTCACTTATCTTTGTTGTCGTCACACATATTTGCTCATTTATGTTGTTCTAATTATCCTACATTATTTTGATGATGTCTGGTATCATTATAAGTGTGACCAACTAAGCACCACCAGACAGTTCCACTTCACGTGGTATCCTACTTATGTTTATCATGGGTTGGAAAACGCTTCGAATAACCTCTGCACTTTTTTTACATGTACAGTCGTCAGTGGATACAAATAGGCCAACACAAAATGTATGTGCAACTCCACATTCTCATAATGATAGCATACAATCATCTGTTATTGGCAACCGACTATATACTTTAACTTTTCGTTAACTTAATGCATGTTTACTACTGAATCCTTTTTCTCTTTTAAGTAGCACTACTGCTTTACAAATCTTATACTGACTCACTCATTATTGCTACTATTATAGGTGAGCATGGACGAACAATATTAGGTACTTCTGACTCACATCCGAATAGTTAACGCAAACCTCAAAGACACAAGGTCATATAACTGCTGATTTGTAACATGATTTGGATAACATGTTGTCATTACATTTACTTACTATTGTGCCATATTAAATAGCACAACCACTTTGAAATACCTTATACTAACTTATAGTGACTACTACCAATGGCGAGGTGTTCTTATCGAATATCGGAAGTGTGCGACCAACACCCAGGTGACGAAATATCGATTTGTAACATGTTACAAATAATATGTTACATTACATTTACTCGCCACAGTTATTTGAAACATTTAAGACCCGGGGTGGACTAAAAGGAAAGAGGTTAGGAGTAATGAGGACTTATCCCGGATAAAACAATGACGCTGAAACCCTTAAAAACTTTTAGAAGCATTTTTGATAATGGGTAGGTAGGTATTGGGTAAAATTGTAGATTTACTTTCATTGATTGCATTGTTATAATTGAATTTAGGGTTAAATTTAGTTAACCATAAATGTCGCCTAATAGAAGTCAGAAATCTTTATACAATTTCCAATAGCCCCGAGCACTATTGTCGGGGAAAGAATACCGGATTAATATCCTTGCCATTACTTAATGGTAATTTCATAAGCCTTTTTAGCTAATGTTACTTTTTCATCCTTTATACCATGGACGATTTTCTTATAACTAAACTTGCTCATTTCTAAACCATTTGTGGTATTTGCACCCTCACATGTGATGAAGGAATTTTGAAACATATCTTTGGTGGGCACATGCTCTTACGGAAAAATATTTTAGTATGCATCTACATAGATATGGCAACATGACTAAGATATGCTTCGACTCAAATGGTACTCTAATGCTTAAAACAACCCAACTTATTTTAGTGATAAGTAAAATCAGGTTATAATTTGAACTGGATTACACGCGTTGCCAAACACCCCTTATAGTTTTTTTAGCACTACATTGTCAGACTTATGCCGTTGTGTCTTATGGCTGAACTAGATTGCTATCGTGAGGCATTTTCCGTCCATCACGTAAATAAGGAATGTTTGAGTTGTCTGTTTTTATGCTTATGTACTTACTTTTCGAGTTTATTTAACTAATTGATTCACCAAATATTTTGATAAAAAGGAGCTTTCGGTAGAAACTCCTAAAACATGTCACTATTAGGTGTAGAATTAGGAGCTTAAATAGGAGCCGCCATAGGTGCTGTATGCGCTGAAATAGGCAGTTAGGCTGATAAAATGGGATTAATATGGATGTGTTTCGGTGTCAAGTAGGGGCTAAAATGAGCCTGCTTTTGAAGTGAAATAGAAGTGGTGTTACCGAGATGAATGTGTTTAGATGGTATGAATTGCACGTCTCTCGACAACATTATGCTTGAATTATACAAAGTACATTACTCCATTACATTCTTTTACCACTGTCGAGTAACATAATAGGAATACACTATAAGGACTTTTGACGTACTTGCTATCCTTTTTCTAACATTGGTGATAAATGGATTAAAATACGGCCTCTATTCTCACCCGCCGATAATTTCGGGATGACCTTGCCGCAAAGATCACAGGAATGCCGTTGAAGCCGGAAAACATGAAGCTCATTTTGATATTGGAGTCACCGCATCTTTAATCGCAAAATTGAAAGAAGCGTGCGCAGGTACAAAACCTATCCAATCACCACGCTTTATCAAGCCACGAGGATTTCACACTAACTTATTATCCGCCCAAGTTTCACAACTAAGAGATGCAAACATAGTAGGATTTGCAAAAGTGATAGATAATCGGTTAGGTATTTATATAGATGAAGCATGTACAAAACCGTCCTCAAGGATTCTACAACCAATTTTGTTGAAACTAATTGTACAACTTGGGTTACTACATATCACCTATCAGAGTGTGATGGCACAAATCTGAAATCAAGACACTTTCAACAATCCAGTTATATGAGCAATCAAGTTATTTGTGGCAGTAGGCGTGTACACTTTTGGGTTATGTTTTCATGAACTAACGTATGCAAACACCCACTGCAACGCATAAAGATTCAATTTTTCTGCATATGAATTGAATGCCATATATCAGTTGGCATACTTTTTATATGAAATTGACCTAATATAGTCAAACACAAATTGTAATATATCAATAGCAAATTGTAATATAACTCATATAGTTAGTTTGGTGCATAATATGGTATTTAGTCCCGCATAGGGTGTGTTTGGATACCATGTTCCCTTTGAAAGATGCCATTAAGTAAATTAAACTATATAAGGAATACATAATGGGGTACAACAGTTAATGGATTGATACATATGGTTGAGCGTATAATGGATACACGGAAGCCCATTGTATATTGTTTTGTTTGTTACTGAGGTTTTATTTCATATCAGAGTTTATAAGTTAACGTCCTAATATTTATTTTTCTTTTTCAACAACTATTTTTTTATACCAATTGTCAATAAACATTATTAATTATAAAAAAAATTATCTTACTAAAAAATTAATTTGTTAGATTAGTAAGAACTTTGAAGGAAGCAAATATAATAAACGAAACACACTTTGGAAAGACGCTGATCATTCCGAGGTTGAAATTACACCGTCTGATAAATGTTTACCCCAAAAGATCATAATGATTTACAGTAATATCTTGTGGCCGTTTCATTTGCTATGACAATAAACAAAAACCGGGGCCAATCTCTTACAAAGGTGTTCATGGAATGAACATAGGCTACTCGGTTCGAGCTCGGTTCTAATCCTATGCACGGAGGCCTTATTTAAATTACTTAAAGGGTTGTTTTAGAGTGCCTATTTAAAATACTTATAGCCTATACGGGTTGTTTGGACTCCTTATCTAAACTTCCTATAGGGTTGTTTTGGAGTGCTTATTTAAATTACTTATACGACCTGTTTGGAGTGCTTATAATCGAGGTTGACCTAAAGATAAAGGAACTGCTTATAAATGGAATTTTCAGGATTGTTTATTGAAACTGCTTACCAAATGAAAGTTTGCGGACAAGATTAATTCTATGAGTTTTTAGTTTTGTTCGGGGAGAAATAAGCGTATAAGTCTTGACGATGTACAAGTTGTTAATCTTAATCTTACCCAAACACACAATATTTTAACACTATACTTTTAGCTACTAAAAGAAATAACATATTTTTGACTTGCTCCATTTTAAATCGTCAATTGTTTAATCTTTATATGATGGCTAATGATTTAAGGGGTGTTTGGGTTAGGTTTTTAAACAAAAGCTTATGTTGTGCTTTTGGGTTAGCTGTGGTAATTAACCTAAATAAGTTTGAGGATATTGAAGCTTTTGTCGATAGCGTGAATTGGGAAATAACTGTTGTTAATGGGATTTTTCTCCAGGGTTACGTTTTTAACAAGAGTTTATGTTGTGGTTTTGGGTTAGCTATGGTAATTAACATAGATAAGTTTGAGGATATTGAAGCTTTTGTCGATAGCGTGAATTGTTATGGATTTTGATAATAGTAGCTAAATTTTTGCCCCAAACTTAGATTGCCACAGCTTAGAGTAGTAAATGGTTTAGAGGAGTTCAATTAAGTGTGCTTACCTCTTAGTTCAAGTAATTACTTGCTTTTGTGGTTCTTAGGAAGGATTCACGGCATATAATTAGTAAATGAACTACAATTTTCATAAATCCTCATACTATTCTTACTATTTACCAAGAGATATCAATATTTTTTATTTGTTTAATCATTTTTTTTTAGCATAATAGTATTGTATTTAATGAAGAGTTGTTAAAATTAGTAAAAGAATGATAGGTATACACATTGCTACTTATCACCATCAAGATGTTGTTTATCTGTAAGTTAAGGGTTGGCATTACCCTACCAAATTATATTTATTGCATGATTTTATGTTTTCCGTGATGTTAATATTGCTTGTGTCTAAAATGAGGCAATCGGACTTAATCCAACATGTTAACTCATAAGACTATTAACAACCCTTCTTTTGTGATTGATTGATGAAGAATTCGGTTACAACTCCTAATTGGTCCATGGTATGCAAATTGTTATCATATCATTAGTGATAATGATTAGCAATTAAGTTGTGGCCATGTGGTAGTTAATTTTGGCATATTTTCTGCTACACGAAGTTTTGTTATAAAACTAATGCAATCGAAAACCAAAATTTACTTATGGTATTAAAATAAGATAAAATTTAGCAAGAGTAGCCATAAAGAAAAATAGCAAAGAAGATAAAATTTGCAAACATCAAGTATTATAAATAGTACTATTTAGTTACAACAAGCATAAAGAAAAATAGCATAAGTAGCAAGGGATAATATAATAGATGTTTTCAAGAGTTTAAAAGATTGTGTAATCAATTTGCAGGTTAGCTTCAACTTCGCATTCACCTTTGCTAAAGCTATGTTAGCTTATGTACATCAAAGAAATAATTAAAGTAATTAGCTCCATTTATTGAATTAGCTCCATTTATAAGGTACTCCCACGTATGTTGGTCAGCTGGTGCGTTCAATGTTGCAAGAATAAGTTCCACAAGACAAGCAAGCGGGGTTTGAAGGTTGTCGTTTGTGATCAGGATGGTAATCTCTTCAAAACCACAACAAATGTCGTGTATAAAGAAGTACTTGAAGGTCTTTGATCAAGGTTCATGTTATATCATGTATATCATGTATGTATCATTGGTGTAATCACGTTATATTATACTATGGTTCATTATTTTTAATGTTACAAGGTTTGTTAGCAAGTCAATTGATCATTGAAATCACACATCATTTTATGTTCGAGTAATCTATTTTAGACGGCAAGAACGATGGTTGTAAATCGATTCTGACTCAAACATATTTTAAATTTAACAAATTTACGTTATTACTTTTATTATCATCTCATTTATCTATTTCTTTAAAAACTAACCCGGTGTCAACGGGTTACTAAGCTAGTAAATAATAAAATGTACACTTTTTTTTAGACTATTTTAGAAAGAAGAATCACGATTTTAATTACATTAACCAAAAATACATAAAAGGTAATAAATAGAAAGAAATAAATTAAGCAAGTAGTAACGTCTTTATTCAATTCCCTACACGAAAACCATACCCTACACACATATAAATACCAAACACATTCATCACAAACACCTACATCTTTGTGTTCCTAAAAAACCACACTCTAAAAAAAAATGAAAACAAGACAAGGTACATCTTACAACTGTGTTCTCGAGTATCACTTCAGAAGTAAAAAGCTAAAGACGTCACAACACGATTTATTCGACACGCTACCAGATGATTTAGTTTTGTCAATACTTGCCAAGCTAGCATCAACAGCTTCTTGTCCAGCTGATCTAATGAGCTTATTATTAACGTATGGATAATCTATAGCTTTTTCGATACTAAGTTGATGGTTCTTAGTATGTTTTGACTTAATGTGTGTGTTTTTGGTTGAGCAGGTGTAAGAGATTAAATGGGTTAGGTACTAATTCAGTTGTGTTATCGAAAGCATCATCGAATTGTTTCGCGATAAAGGCGAAAAACTGGTCTGAGTCTTCTCATAAGTTCCTTAAAAGGTGTTCGGATTCTGGCAATGCTGAAGCTTCTTATACATTAGGCATGGTGAGTTTATGTTAATAATTGATACTATATTATTATAATATGGTTCTAAATAAATATGTGTATGTTTTCGTTTATACTAAATCCGGCTGGCTAAATACGTGTCATTGACGTGGACATGCCAACTTTCTGGAAAAAAAGAGTTTTACGCGGTTTGAAATTGTGTGGCTGTAGATTCAAATCTCGTGGATTAATCGGCTAAAAAGCTGGAAACATTGATTAATTTAAAAGAAAAAAAAAAAATACCACCAACAAAACATTTAAATTTTGTAATAATTTGATAGCTTTTCATTGTTTCTTGTATAATTTTCCTTGGTTGCTACGTTAAAGATGTTAAGGTCTCAATAAAAGTTAAAATAGTCTTTAGTTTTTTTTTTTTTTTTTTTTTTGTTACCATTATTGAGTAAATAAATTAGGTAACAAAATAATTGTTTCAAGAAAAACGTATTTTTGTCATTTATGTATATTTTGCTGGATTTAGTTTAAAGTAACTACATTAAAGAGGTAAAATAATTTAAATAACTAAGGATTTAAAATAGGAAAAAGTTGAATTACCTTTTATATATTGTGCTAAGTTGCTAACTAAAGTTTTTGGATTGTTGTTGTTGTTACAGATTCGGTTTTACTGTTTGCAAAACCGCGGAAGTGGCGCATCATGCATGGCCAAGGCAGCGATCCGTTCTCACGCCCCGGCATTATACTCCCTCGCAGTAATTCAGTTCAACGGTAGTGGCGGAGTGAAGAATGACAAGGATTTACGAGCCGGAGTCGCTCTATGTGCACGCGCAGCCTTTCTTGGCCACATAGACGCGCTTCGGGAACTTGGGCATTGTTTGCAGGATGGTTACGGCGTAAATAAGAATATCTTTGAAGGCCGGCGTTTGTTGATCCAAGCAAACGCGCGTGAGTTGGCATCCATTCTCTCAAATAATGTGAAAGAACAATGTGTGACATGGGACCCACTGCCAGCTCACTTAGTGGGTCCAGTATGTCCGCTAATAAGTGATTTTGGATATAATGTTCCCACTCGGGAACCACATCCAGCGAACAAATTTCTTTCTGAATGGTTTAACGAGAGAAAACCGGATCCGGAGATCCGGTTATGCTCATACGATGGTTGTGGCCGCCCTGAGACACGACGACATGAGTTTAGACGGTGTTCAGTTTGTGGAGACGTAAACTATTGTTCACGCGCGTGTCAAGCGCTTGACTGGAAGTTGCGCCATAAAATGGTGTGTAGACCGGTTTTAGAAGGCGTAGAACTTAACATGAATGCTAACGAAAATGGTGTCATGGTAGTTGAGAGTTGATACGATAGAACTCGTAACGAGTTACATAGGTAGCTAATTTTTGAATGTAACGACTCTTAATCTACTGTAATGAAAAGTGTTGCTCGATATCAATGTTCGGTAATTCATTTTAGTTACATAACAAGCTTGTAACTAGTAGGTAGTTAAAACGTTCTTTCATAATCTCATCCATTAGCATACAAACAATATAGAGCCAAATTAAACAAGCTATAAGTTAGCAAAACGTTATATTACTCCTTCATGGCATATCAATTATGTTTGGTAGCAAACATTTAGAAGCGTTTTGAAGTACTTAACAACTAGCAGTTTGCATTTCGTACAAAATGCTTGTTTTAAAAAAAGCAACTAGCGTTCATACTTTTTCTAAACACTCCAAATCAAAATGCTACTTCTAGTAACATTTACGAGCAACTAACGATAAACAATTACGACTTCATGTTATTGTTTTCCGTTACTACTTACTGCTACTGATTTTTGCTACCTAACCAAACATACCTATCATATTATTAACTCCATTAAAACCAATAGAAGGATACTCGCGCAATGCGGCGGCGGGTACTCGGTTACTGTTTATGTGACGAGCAAATGTTTTTCATTATAAACTTCCTTATTTAGCATGTCCCAAATACTATAAAGTAGTAGAGATACGTTTTTCAAAAGTAAATGTCTAAATTATTAATAATGTAAATAGTTAATACTTTTATTTTTTAAATTTTAGCATTAAATAGTTAATACTTTTATTAAAATGTATCATTATTGGAGGGCGGTTACATATGTATTAAAACTTTAAATGAGACTTAAATTTTCATATTTTACATTAATTTTCTACTTTTTCTTTTATAGTAATGTTTTTTGTCTTAAAATTTTAAGACTTCTTTTTATAAAAAGTCCCAAATGCTTTATACTGTAGTATAGATGTATTGATATTTAAAAGGGGTTCTTTTATTTTATTAAAAACTAATAGTGTGCTCTAAACTAAAATGGGGATCCCATTATGAAAATATTTGCAAAGAGAGGAAGATAAACTAGATATCTTGACTCATAAAAGAAGACATCATCTATTGGTGGATTAGATTGCACTTTTTTTTTATCATTGTTTTCTTTCTCTTTAATAAATCAAACAAAATTTAAATTGGAGGCATAAAGGGTGCAATGTGCATATGTGATGATTGTCTAATTTCATATCCACTTATGGCCACATATGAGGATATGCTAATTTATCCAATATGGTTGATGAACATATTATCTACTTATATTGTATATTCATTTCTTGTATACTAGTAGGAATAAAATGAAAAAGCAAATATGTTATTTACAAAGTTATTCTAGAAAAACTGTATGATATTAACTTAAAATAATTTTTTTAGAGTATAACAAGTGTGGTCAAAGTTCAAACCAGAAGTTTTTCCACACGTTTAAATGGGGTTCCAAGAAGCATGAGCATAGTTGGTTGCTTCTCAAGTGTATAAGTTTATACTTTTGTAAACATGATAAGTAAATTTTTTATTTATGCCAACAAGATTTTTTAAGACTAGTTTTCATGGTAATTGTTATCATCGTCTTTATATCAGCATCACATCATTAATTCATTATTCTACACACCACGAAACTCACCACCTTTTACCTTTTATGGTCATCACCTAATCCATTATCAAACCAAAAATATAAAAAACTCATTTTATACGATCATATTTCACAAACTAAATAAATAATAATAAAAACACCTACGAGAGCCCATAATTTCTTGCTTGGATAAAGGTAGATGTGTGTGACTTTCATAGTGTTCCTCTCGTGAGAGGTGAGACAGAGTTGATTTACCACCTCCATAAAAACTAGCTTTATGTCGATTTTTTTTTTGGTATCATATGATTATCGGTGGACCCAAAACAATAAATAACATGATGTATGATTCTTTTTTTTTATATATAAATAATGATATAACTAAATAAAACATTTGAAAACAAATCGATTGCTAAAATCCTTTCCACTTCTAAGGAACTCTTTAACCGCTTTGACACTGAAACCCTTTTGATTCTTCCCTTGCCAAACCCACCTATCGACCTGATCTCGCAACTTGAGACCATCGAGCAGCCTAGAGAGATTATTCCCTTCATCCTTCTCATTATCACTCGCCTATCCCCCCAACTTGTCCCAGCAACCTGTGAAAATTCTATCAGCCGTGTTAAACCTTTCGTTTACAAAACACCTCTTTTTCTTCTCCTGTTTGAACATTAAAGGGAACATATCCTTTAAAGGAATGCCATTTATCCATGGATCCACCCAAAACCTAATGTTTTTCCCATCTCCCACTTCCCCTTTCAACATGTGGTTAAAATAAGTACCAGAAACATTAACTTTAGAAATAGCTCTCACAATATTCGACCATACACTCACCACAGATTTCTTAACTGGCAGCGAGTTCCAACTTCTATTCGAACCATGAATAGCAGTCACTACCTTTCGCCAAAGGCACTCCGGCTCCGTCCTATATCTCCAAATCCATTTGGATAAGAGAGCGATATTAGAATCCAAAAGGTTGCCCAATCCAGGGCCTCCAACACTAACCGAGAAGCAACCCTCTCCCACGCCACCCAATGAATTTTTTGTTTCACTTGTACCTCCCCACGTAAACTTCCTTATAATACTCTCTAGACCATCCAAGACTTTAATCGGGGCTTTGAAAAGAGACAAATAATAAGAGGGGAGGCTTTCTAAGACCGCTTTGATCAAAACAACACGACCTCCAATAGACAAACAAGAGGCTTTCCATCGAGAAAGTCTTGTTTTAAAAATATCGAACAAGAAATTCCAATTTGAAATTCTGTTCATGTTGCTTCCTATCCGAATGCCGAGGTACTCAAAGGGGACCTCACCTGGGTTACACGCTACAGCTCTCGCAACCCTATTAATTTCCTGGGTGTCCACCCCAATCCCGAATAAACTGGACTTCTTCATATTGATTTTAAGGCCTGAACATAAGTGGAAACATCTAAGGATACGGTAATCTTCGACGCTTAAAAGAGACCGATTTCCTAATGAACGTGCAATCATCCGCAAATAAGATGAGAAATAATCGGGTCATTAGGAAGTTGTAAACCATAAAACCTCCGCCATTAACAAAATTTTTCATCATGCACGATAACGCCTCCATGACAATAAGGAACAAGAAAGGGGAGATCGGATCCCCTTGCCTCATTCCTTTTTGGCAATGGAATTCAAAAGTGGGAGACCCATTAACAAGAACCGCAGACCTAGCCGAAGATAGGATACAGAAAATCCAGTGCCGCCATTTTTCAGGGAAACCCATTTGCTCCATGATAGACAAGAGGAAGTTCCAGTTCACATTGTCGTAAGCTTTGTCGAAGTCTACTTTAAAAAGAAACAGCTTTTCTTTCTGGTGTTTAGCCCACGATATAACCTCATTAAGAATCAATGGCCCATCAAGGATAAACCTACCACTAATGAAAGCGATTTGGTTATGAGAAATAAGAGTCCCGACACACCTTTAAGCTGTTGGCGAACTTTGGAAATAGCTTTACAAATCACGCCGACAAGGGTAATGGGACGATACTCATTAAGGTTGCCCGGATCCTTAACTTTCGGGATAAGAGTTATGAACGCAGAGTTGCAGCCACGGCTGAAACCATTACCTTCAAAGAAGGCTTCAAAAATGTCAATAAAGTCTTTTTCAAAAATTCCGAACCTCCCCGATGTACTTGAAAGGGAACCCATCCGCCGGGGCCCGATCTTCGCCACATTCAAAATGGCCCTTTTAATTTCTTCTTTGGAAAACCCGCAAGTTAAGAGATTTGTCGACTCCCATCCAACACTTGTTCGAAACCACGGTCAATTCTCGGTCTATCTTTCCATGTTTCACCGAACTTACTCTCAAAAAATCTAGAGTATGCTTTTTGACTTCTTTCGGTTTGGTGACCCATTCCTCATTCATCGTGAGGCCATGAATAATGTTACTGACTTTTCTATTATTTACCAATCCGTGGAAATATCGCGTGTTGCCATCCCCCTCCGCCGCCCATTTACTCCTGGATCTTTGCTTCATATCTTTGGTCTTTCGATCTTCAATATCATCTATTCTTCTCTTGCACTCATTTCTAACCCATAAATCTTCCTCCGATAAATCTGCCTCTTCCATAATTTTATCTAACTCCTCGATCTCTGCCTTACAAACTTCCAAATCTTCACTCTCTTTTTTAATCAACTCATCCCTCCATTCTTTTAACATTTTCCGCAGCCACCTAAATTTCATAAGAAGAGTAACATCGGGAGCTACCACAAACCTGAATTCTTTAAGAGCCTTGGTTATAATATCCACACAATCCGGAATATCCACCAAGAATTAAAGGCGAAAAGGCTTGGGCCCGAAATTGCATTCACGGACTGTTAAAAGCGGGGATTATGATCGAGTATAATCTTGGAATCGATCTCAAAGAAGCCATAGGCCAATTATCCGAAACTCCTATTAACCAAACATCGATCTATTTTGCTCAATTTTTTTCCCCCTTCGTCTTCCTTTAAATAAGTAAACCGACTACCTTTCATCTCATATTCATGAAGGTCCGCCGTTTCGATGAAGTCATTGAAATCCTTTGCACAACCGCTTTTGAATCTCGACCCCTTTCTTTCCACACTAGTTCTAACCGTATTGAAGTCTCCCGCTAACACCCACCAACCATTGCTATTACTAATGAGGAGTGGAGTTCGCTCCATACCACTCTTTTATCCCTTCTAATTTGCGGAGCATAGACATTCACAACAGAAAACATACTATCACATCCTTTAATAAAACCCTTCACAATCACAAAATTATCCCTTTTAACTACCCCCATACATTTAAACAAACCGGGATCCCACACGCTAACCAGACCACCGGACCTCCCATTAGGTTCAACAACTTCATAATTAAAAAGAGATTTCCCCCAATACTTTCTAACCATAGACTCACTAACCCCACCACTTTGCGTTTCTTGCATTACCAAAAACGAGACTTGTTCTTTATCGATAATTTTACGGATCCAGTTCGATTTCCTATCGCCCCCTATCCCTCTAATATTTATGGACAACAAATTCATTTTGAACCGGATTATTACCTTCGCCAATATCGATGCTTCCAAAGCCTCACGAGCATGGGTGAGATCCACCCCCACCATCTTTCCCAACTGTAATGTTTCCTCAATCTCATCCTCTTGATCATTCTCTCCTTGCGTTTCTACAATCTCAAGATCATCAATAGGAGCTGTGGATTCGACATGATTGGGAGGCGAGTTATTGAGATCCCACTCACACCCCTGTTCAGTATTGTCAATCGAGTTTATATCCATATTTTTATTAATATCCTCCTCTATCTCTTGAACCGGTTTGGTATTATTTAAGCCCAGTAAAGAGTCCAAGGAGAAGGGATCCGATTCTCTTTGCCTCTTTTTGGGCCTAGGAGACGGCCCACTATATAGTTGATTCCAGTCATAGCCTTTACTTGAATTATCAATACCACCAACCTGGTCACGTGACTTGGATTGGGAATTCACCCTCCTCCTAGGACCCACCTTCTTAACTAACTTAAATTTCCCACAAACATTAATATCAGCCGCCAACCTTTCGTTTCCTATTTGTTCCCCATGCAACGTATCTTTACACCCCACATCCCCATGCAACGAATAATCTCCCCCGTCTCTCCCGTTCCTAACCTTTTCAACTTCCCGCCTGAACTCACCTTCTTCCACGTCATCCTCCACCGCCACGGGAACAGCCACAGGGATAGCCGTAGTGGATATGGACGGGAACGACGCAAAAGATTTATCCTGCTTGTAAATTGAACAACTCGGGGACCAATCCACCATTTTTTCCGATATCCAAACCTTGTATTTCTTGTCCCGCCACGATATAACAACACTACTTCTTATCTCCTCCCCATCTCCCACTAGAATTCCCATTCCTTCCACCGAGCGATTTGGACTAGATGAAGAACCTAAAGGTGGGAACACCACCTTTCCAAACTGACCACCAATCTTGTAGAAGGTTGACGTCGATGATAGATGAAGTGGAACGCCGTAGATGCCCACCCAAGCGATTCTCTCATAGGGGAGGCTTTGACCTTTCCATTCATCAAGTTTATCAAACCACCTTTTCCACATCTCTGCCCTAAGACGAAAACTCTTAGCTTCAACTAAATCCTTACAAATCAGTAAAACATTGAGCCCCCCTAGGTATTGTAGGGAGAGGTGGAATTCCTCCAACCCACCCAACATAAGATGGAGGTTTGAAAGGGTTTCAAAGTCGATGCACCTAGCCACAAAAGCGGTTCCATGAAATTCGGTCATCTCTTCTACGGCTGAATCAATGTGAACGCTAAGCTCTTTTGGTCCTCCGTCATTTGTTCCTTGAACCACGCTACTGAAAGATCTTCCAGTGTTGGTGTTCTTATTAGGCCGAGTCGATCCCGATATAATTGGGGCTGATCGCTGATTCTTCTTTCCGCCTATGCCTATCTGCTCATTCTCCTTTGCATTCCCGCAACATTTACCTCAAGCTTATGTTTACCCAAACTAACCATCGACATTTTCTTTTCCATCTCCTCCCAATCTTTTACCCCCTTGAAGCTAACAAAGCCGAACCTGGTCCCTTTAAAGTTCCTCTTCCTCGCTATGTATACCTCGGCTATCGACCCGAAGGGCTCAAGAGTGGAGGCAAGATCCCATGGTCGACACCCATCCGGGATATTAGAGACAAAGAACTTGACGATGCCTTCCTTTCCTGGGATACGATTAGGATTCCTTCCTCTATGATTTCTTTTTCTTGATACTTTTTCCCATTCTTCAATTTTTTCTCCCTCCCCTCTTTCTCTCTCACACATAGTTTTTTAATTTTTTTTTTTTTGAACATCATTTTACATATTTCAACATTTTTGGTAAGTTAGTTACACCATATGGTCAGCAGCCGCCATTAGCCACGTGGCACATTAAACACAACAAGCCGCCAACAAGGACCAAACAAAATCCAACGTAAGAAAGAAATATATAAAAGTTGACTTACATTATACGTACGGTATGTATGTACGCATGCTAGCTTTTCCTGTACCACACTCTATCTACTGCTCTAAAAAGTAAAATCTAACCCTATCTTGACCACGTGGCACACCAATGCTGACTAAGCATGATTCTTATCTACGTGTCATATCTTCAAAGATGCCTTGCACCATTCATGGAGCACAGCTCAATCTGTTTCCTAATCATGTAACAATACGTGGGACCACCGTATACGGTACCGGTTTCGTATACTCGTATATCTTTGAAATACAAAGTGAAGGTTTACTAACAGTTGTCGTTAACAAAACTTATAAGTCATAAAAGGTGAAATTGGTGTCTGATAAATGTTTACATCGTTATTTTAAAAAATCTTAAAATAAGTGACAACTTAATATTTTTATCGATAAAAAAAGATTTTAATAGGCAGAAATAATATTTAATTGGTGGTCAATGTAGTTAATTGGATTTTTTTAGATTATGTGAATGGTTAAAGTGAGTATTTATTTTGAGATGAAAACAGTATAAAGCTAGAAAAGCTGGTTCATTAGCGATTGACTTTAAACTCACTTAACGGTATAGTCATGTTTGGTACCGATTTAACCAAACCAATGCAGGTTTACCGATACCATGCTCATTCCTAGCATGTAGTGGCTACATGCTTTAGAATGATGATCTATAAACAGTAAACAATTTACGGAATATTTTATCTTGGTAATCTTTACGAAAAAAAATTGGATATTTATGGAATTAATAACATGCTTCAAATACTTAAAAAATAATTTATTTAACGTCAAATCGGATATTTATTGAATTAATAACATGCTTCAAATACTTAATAAATAATTTATTTAACGTAAGCAATTTCTAAAAGTTTTAAATTAGAGCAATTGACCGACTAATCCGGTCAAGAGTCAAGACAGTAAGGTTACTGTTGACTACTATTTTAAGTAACACTTTCTTCTTAATTTAGTTAATACAAATAGAAATAAGCATGTGACACTTTTTTTTATGAAATTTATATGTAATCCTTATTATATATGGCAAATTAAAATACTTTTATGCTTGAAACAATATATTTACTGCGTTGTTGAAGATTACCCCCTCTGTCTTATTTTATAAGTCAATGTTTAAAAAGTCAAAGTTTTTTTCTTTATAGTTTGATCGTTATTATTTTTTTTCGTGTTATATAATACTTAATACAAAATATATAAATTGATTTGTGTTTTATATTGGTAGATTTTTATCAAGTATTATATAACACGAAAAAATATAGTTACGGTCAAACTCTGAAGTAAAAGACTTTGACTTTTCAAAATGAATTAATAAAATGAGACGGATGGAGTAAACAATAAGAATCTTCTAGAATGATTTAATCAGACCCAAAAATACTTTACCTGTCTTTAGAAATAACCAAATTATACTTCGCCGTCTTAAAAAAAGTGTTAAATAAAAAGTGAACAAATTATGATATATGTAATTAATGCAAGTTTTGATTGATAAAAAATCATTTTTACCCTCATAGGTAATACATAAATTAGGAATGATTATTTAAAAGATGTTTTTATTATAAAAGTATAGTAGAAAAATCAGTCATAATTATTAAACGGATGAAGTGTACATTATTTTAGACGGATGAAGTAAGATGCGAGTAATCTATTTTAGAAACAAGAATCATAATTTTAATTACATTAACCCAAATACATAAAAGGTAATAAATAGAAAGAAATTAATTAAGCAAGTAACGTCTTTATTCAATTCCCTACACCAAAACCATGCCCTACACACATATAAATACCAAACACATTCATCACATAAACACCTACATTACATCTTTGTCTTCCTAAAAAAACACAATCTAAAAAAATGAAAACAAGACAAGGCACATCTTACGACTGTGTTCTCGAGTATCACTTCAGACGTAAAAGCTAAAACGTCACAACACGATTTATTCGACACGTTACCAGATGATTTAGTTTTGTCAATCCTTGCTAAGCTAGCATCAACAGCTTCTTGTCCTGCTGATCTAATGAGCTTATTGTTAACGTATGGATAATCTCTAGCTTTTTCGATACTAAGTTGATGTTTCTTAGTATGTTTTGGTTTAATGTGTGTGTTTTTTGTTGAGCAGATGTAAGAGATTAAATGGATTAGGTACTAATTCAGTTGTGCTTTCGAAAGCATCGTCAAATTGTTTCGCGATTAGGGCGAAAAACTGGTCTGAATCTTCTCATAAGTTCCTTAAAAGGTGTTCGGATTCTGGCAATGCTGAAGCTTCTTACACATTAGGCATGGTGAGTCGTTTATGTGTCTGTTTTCGTTTATACTAAATCCTGTTAGCTAACACGTCAACCTCCTGTAAAAAGAGAGATTTACCTGGTTTGAAACTGTGTGACGGTAAATTCAAATCTCGTGAATTAGTCGGTCAAAAGACCAGAAATCGTGACTAAAAAAATTAAAAAGTTACCACCAACGAAACATTTAAATGTTGTAATAATTTGATAGCTTTTTATTGTTTCTTGTATAATTTTCCTTGGTTGCTACGTTAAAGATTTAAGGTCTCAATAACAGTTAAAAGAGTAATTAATTGCATTATTTGGTCTTTGTGGTTTGGCCAAATTATAAGTTTGGTTCTCAAAACTTTAAAAGTGCAGCGAAAGTTCTTATTTTGAAGTTTGGATTGAATTTTTGGTCTATGAATAAAGTTAAATGACTAAAATAACCATTATCTTCTTCAGAAAAAGACAAAGGTAATTTGGCCATTTCACACTGATAAGGACAAAAAATGCAACCCAAACTTCAAAATGGTGACTATTGCTGCACTTTCAAAGTTTTAGAGACCAAACCTGTAATTTGACCAAACCACAAGGACCAAAAATGCAATTAACTATAGTTAAAATAATGTCTATTGTTTTTTTTTTTTTTACTCTCTATATTAGGTAACTACATAAAGAGGTAAAATAATTTAAATAGCTAATGATTTAAAATAGGAAAAAGTTGAATTGCCTTTTATATATTATGGTAACTAAAGTTTTTTGATTGTTGTTGTTGTTACAGATTCGGTTTTACTGTTTGCAAAACCGTGGAAGTGGCGCATCATGCATGGCCAAGGCGGCGATTCGTTCTCACGCTCCGGCATTATACTCGCTCGCCGTAATTCAGTTCAACGGTAGCGGCGGAGTGAAGAACGACAAGGATTTACGAGCCGGAGTCGCTCTATGTGCGCGGGCAGCCTTTCTAGGCCACATAGACGCGCTTCGGGAGCTTGGACATTGTTTACAGGATGGTTACGGCGTAAATAAGAATATCTTTGAAGGCCGGCGTTTGTTGATCCAAGCAAACGCGCGTGAGTTGGCATCCATTTTATCAAATGATGTGAAAGAACATCGTGTGACATGGGACCCACTGACTCACTTAGTGGGTCCAGTGGGTCCAGTATGTCCGCTAATAAGTGATTTTGGATATAATGTTCCCACTCAGGAACCACATCCAGCGAACAAATTTCTTTCTGAATGGTTTAAGGAGAGAAAACCGGATCCGGAGATCCGGTTATGCTCATACGATGGTTGTGGCCGCCCTGAGACACGACGACATGAGTTTAGACGGTGTTCAGTTTGTGGAGACGTAAACTATTGTTCACGCGCGTGTCAAGCCCTTGACTGGAAGTTGCGTCATAAAATGGTGTGTAGACCGGTTTTAGAAGGCGGCGTAGAACTTAACATGAATGTTAACGAAAATGGTGTCATGGTAGTTGAGAGTTGAGACGATAGAACTCGTAACGACGAGTTACATAGGTAGCTAATTTTTGAATGTAACGACTCTTAATCTACTGTAATGAAAAGTGTTGCTCGATATCAATGTTCGGTAATTCATTTTAGTTACATAACAAGCCTGTAACTAGTAGGTAGTTAAACGTTCTTTCATAATCTCATCCATTAGCATACAAACAATATAGAGCCAAATTAAACAAGCTATAAGTTAGCAAAACGTTATATTACTCCTTCATGGGCATATCGATTATGTTTGGTAGCAAATATTTAGAAGCGTTTTGAAATACTTAACAACTAGCAGTTTGCATTTCGCACAAAATGCTTGTTTGAAAACAAGCAACTAGCGTTTCTACTTTTTTTAAACACTCCATATCAAAATGCTACTTCTAGTAGCATTTACGAGCAACTAACGGTAAACAGCTACTGCTTCATGTTACTATTTTTCGCTATTGCTTACTACTACTTCTTTTTGCTACCTCACCAAACATACCTATCATATTATTAACTGTTTAAAACCAATATTTTGATATTTAAAGGGGGTTCTTTTATTTTATTAAAATCTAATAGAGTAATAGTGTGCTCTAAATTAAAATGGGGATCTCACTTATGAAAATATTTGTAAAGAGAGGAAGATAAACTAGATATCTTGACTCATAAAAGAAGACATCATCTATTGGTGGATTAGATTGCATTTTTTTTTGTCATTGTTTTCTTTCTCTTTAATAAATCAAACAAAATTTAAATTGGAGGCATAAAGGGTGCAATGTGCATATGTGATGATTGTCTAATTTCATATCCACTTATGGCCACATATGAGGATATGCTAATTTATCCAATATGGATGAACATATTATCTACTTATATTGTATATTCATTTCTTGCACACTAGTAGGAATAAAATGAAAAAGAAAATATGTTATTTACAAAGTTATTCTAGAAAAACTGTATGATATTAACTTAAAATAATTTTTTTAGAGTATAACAAGTGTGGTCAAAGTTCAAACCAGAAGTTTTTCCACACGTTTAAATGGGGTTCCAAGAAGCATGAGCATAGTTGGTTGCTTCTCAAGTGTATAAGTTTATACTTTTGTAAACATGATAAGTAAATTTTTTATTTATGCCAACAAGATTTTTTAAGACTAGTTTTCATGGTAATTGTTATCATCGTCTTTATATCAGCATCACATCATTAATTCATTATTCTACACACCACGAAACTCACCACCTTTTACCTTTTATGGTCATCACCTAATCCATTATCAAACCAAAAATATAAAAAAACTCATTTTATACAATCATATTTCACAAACTAAATAAATAATAATAAAAACACCTACGAGAGCCCATAATTTTTTGCTTGGATAAAGGTAGATGTGTGTGACTTTCATAGTGTTCCTCTCGTGAGAGGTGAGACAGAGTTGATTTACCACCTTCATAAAAACTAGCTTTATGTCGATTTTTTTTTTTGGTATCATATGATTATCGGTGGACCCAAAACAATAAATGACATGATGTATGATTCTTTTTTTTTTATATAAATAATGATATAACTAAATAAAACATTTATCACAAAACTATAAAACACATGTTCCTCATGAAATCAGAATTTTTGACAAAAATTTACATTAAGTGACAAACATTCATATAGCTCACAAAAACCGCCAAAGAACCCATGCGTATGAACAAGGTTCCATGATTTTGTTGCTATTCATGATCCTTAAGAGTTAGGACCTACTTCAAGTAAAGAATGGAATTTGGTGTGATACTGAAAATTAAGGCTGTAAACGAACTGAACGTTCAGTGAACATTTCATGAACCGTTCGGTAAAAAGTTCGTTTATGTTCGTTTATTTATTAAATAAACGAACATGAAAAATATTTTACGATCGTTTAGCTAAATGAACGAACATGAACAAAAGTCACGTCCGTTTATTTATGTTCGTGAACGTCCAATTATGCGTTCGTTAATGTTCGTTTATGTTCATTTATTTATTTATGTTCGAATATCAAATTTTTTAATTGTATAATTTTTAAATTAATTTGTTTAAACATAACAACACTTATAAAAAAATATTAGATGCACAACTTAATAAAGTTTATAATTGTTTGTCTATATTCATTTATGTTCGATCGTTTATGTTCGTTTAGTGTCTTAATGAGCGAACATAAACGAACATGAATAACTCATTTTCTTAATAAACGAACATGAACAAGAAATTTTGTCCGTTTAAGCGTTCGTGTTCGTTTATTTGTCCGGTTAAAATTAAATGAACGAACATGAACAAGGCTCCGTTCGTGTTCGTCCGATTCGTTTAGAGCCCTTATGAAAATCTTTTTACTATGTCCATTTTTGAAATTTTGTGACAATGAAAACGAATAATGTTGACTTTAAGAAATATGAATTGTCTTTGCACCAAACTATTTTCCAACTTAAGCTTGCTCATGCACCAATTAATTGGAGAGAGACTTGATGCATATGCTACATATGTGAATGTGGATTTAAATAGATTAATGATATAAAAGTGATTTTCAAAAAAATTGAATGAGAAGCTTATAAATATAACTAATTTTATTTCTAGACTTACATGTTAGTATTCTGTTGGTTGAAAAAAAAGAGTACAATATTGTAAGGTCTTCTAATCATTCTTTTTAAATTGAATTATTATTTTTAATTATTTATTTATTTAACTTTGGAAAAAGAAGCAAGAACAAACATATTGAAGAATCAAACATTTGGTCTTTATTTGACTAGAAGGTACTAGGAAACTAGTTTTTTCTACCCTAAGACTATGACTTCCCATCTTATGACTTTAATCAATCTTGACATTTTGCAATTATTATCATATAATTCACACATCTTGATTGGCCACTTATCATTTTGATACTATGACTAGTAGTAGCAAGACCACACATGGTGATAAAAAAAAATTGCGTCACATTAACGCCAACTTAGCTTCTCTCTCACTAAACATATGATCAAATGCTCATAGTAAGAAAATCGCAGTTACAACAAAAACAACCTTACAAAAATAAATTAATAAAAAAAGCACACCACAAACACTCTCCACTCTTTCGGTCGCCTGACAGACCAAATAAATGCATTTTGAGTGAGGGAACGCATTTGCTATGGTGCAGGTAAGGGAGGGGATGCATCTTAAATGGGAAGACCGACGACAGTATGACTAGTCTAACAATCTAGAACACCAGCATAGTGACATAAAGAAAACTATTACCAAAACTAATTTTTTTCTAATCTAAAGATTGCAATATGAAACCCATTCACAAAGAAAATTGCTACTATCTTTTATATAACTCAAACCAGCTAGTTTCATAATATTCATACTCATTTTTTTTTTTCTCTTCAGAAATCTTAAGTTTTAGTTGTCACTACAAATATATGATTTTTTCTAAATGGGCTCACTCCATAGAAAGATTGGCCCAAGTGAACATTTAGGGCCCAACAAACCTCCTCGAAAAACCTTATGCATGAATCTTATTCCAAAACAACAACCAAAAAAAAAAAAAAAAAAGAATCGCGATCAAGTAATTTTTACACTTATCATGCTTATGATCCGTATATTAGCTTCGTTAACATTTATTTTTCTTTTAGCATTGCTTATAATTTATCGAGATCTATTATTTCCTTACGAAATTGTAAGCATTTGTTATTATATCATCGTTTTATTATGTGCTTCGTTCATAATCTAAATTTATCCCTTAGCTTAGAAAGATGTCGTTTATCATCAAATTTGCTGAGAACTTCATTATACATAGAACTAATGCTTACTCCTTTTCTAACCGGTTCTTTTACTTTGCAATGTACGGTGTTTTCTTTACTGTTTTTAGTATGTTTGGCTTTGCATAACAAGTTGTTTCTACAGGATGCAGACTCATCCTTGAAAATGATTCATCATATCGCTGAGTTTTACATATGTCTACATATATATACGGAAATAAGCTTGCTGCATGCCTTCCTGGCAATGTCCTCCACATACGAAACAAGTTGATCGACTTCAAATGCAAACGGCAGCAGCAAATACCGGGCAGTTTGATTTTCTACGCCAAGTATCTTGAATGTTGAATTTATTTGTTCTTCTCGTTTATAGATGCTTGGTTCCTCGGCTAAAAATTTCATTTCAAACATATACGAATAGCTATTTTGACAATCTCACGTAAGGGTGTAACATTGTAGAGAATTAAAGATGAAACATAAATATTAAATAATGACTTTGATGGTTTATATTATTGATGCTTAATTACAAGGTTACATCTCAACCTCCCCCATACACCGGAAACTGGAAGCAGCCTCTCTACCTTAGGTAGAGGTAAGACTGTCTACATCTCAACCTCTCCCATACACCAGAAACGGTATAGGGTACCCATAACCCGTGGAAGACGACATTGGGCGTTACTTTACTTTACTTTTTATGCTTAATTACAAGGTTAAAAGTTTTGTAACCATGAATTTGGTGTGCTACTTTATGGTTAGGATCCTCTCCTATTACTTGAGTCAAGTTGTAGATTGTGAACCATTGGATTTGATCCAATGGCTCAAATCGAAAAAAGTTCTTTTGATTTGAGCCATTGAATCAAATCCAATAACTCACAATTACACAACTTGAGTCAAATTGTGTATTTCAACTTGAGAGGAGCTCCTTAAGGAGTATTTTCACCCACTGAGGTGCACAAAAACCGGTTTTCAAAAAACCGATTTTTCCAAAAATCAGATTCGGTTTTTTTCGGTTTTTCCGGAATCGGTTTTTTTCGGTTTTAAAAGTTCGGAATCGGTTTTTTTCGGTTTTAAATGTTCGGAATCGGATTTTTATCGGTTTTTTACCGGTTCGGTTTTAAATGTTCTGATCCGTTTTTTTATCGGTATTTTACCGGTTCGTTTTTTTTCGGAATTTAAAACATTTAATACTAATACATTTCGAAGACAATCATAACTTTTATTTAAACAATACAATTATACAACTAAAACTATAAAATACTAATACATTTCGAATACAATCATAACTTTTATTTAAACAATACAATTATACAACTAAAACTATAAAATACTACTCCCTCCGTCCCATATTAACTGTCCACTTTGATTTTTCTAAGTATTTCATTTCCATCTTTGACCTTGAATATTTTTCATTATGTTATATAATATTTGATGCAAAATATATGAATAGATTGAGTTTTAAATGTATTTTTTATAGGTATAATTTTTATTAAATATAATATAATACAAATAAAAATATTTAAGGTCAAAGTTAAAAAATGAAGACTTAAAAAGTTAAAACAAGACAATTAATATGGGACGAAGGTAGTAATACATTTCGAATACAATCATAACTTTTATTTAAACAATACAATTATAGAACTAAAAATTTATAAATACTAATACATTTCGAGCTTCGGCATGGCTATCACCCAAAAACATATTAGTGTACTCAAGTATATCGAGCTTCGGCATTGCCATCACCCGTGTATACAAAAAAAACGGTAACTTTGGGTCTCCAACGTTCACAAATGCGAATTCCATAAAGTTGGTTTTGAAAACCGGTAAAAACCGGTTTTTAAATTCCAACGGTCCAGTTGACTTGCGTTGACCGGTTTTCAAAACCGGTTTTAACCGGTTTTCAATTCCAACGGTAACCTGCGCTGACCGGTTTTCAAAACCAGTATTAACCGGTTTTCGACCAAAAAAAAACGGTTTTAGTCGGTTTTTTTTTAAAACCGGTTTATCCCGGGTTTAGAACCGGTAAAAAACCGGTCATATGAAAAAACTGAAAACCGGTAAAACCGGTTCAGTTTTAGAAAACCATTTTCGGTTTAGTAAAAACCAGTTCCGGTTTTAGGTGTCGGTTTTTTTAAAAACCGGTTCTAGCTTGCACCTTTTATTTTGGTTATAACTTATAACTATAAAATAACATAAGGCATTAAGGCCCATAACTCTTTTTAAAATACATGGTCCATATATTTCTCACCTATTTGGGCCTTGCAAAATATGGTCAATCCCGTATGTTTATTTTAGTCAACTTAAAAGAACAACTCACGAATTTTTTACGTGACAACTTAAAATAGTTGGTTTATATCCCGTATGCACACATCTTTTGTGAGGTTAAAATTTACAAATTTTGCTTAATATGACAGATTACAAACTTAGTACTCACATAAATTATAGGAGTATCTATTTTATAAAAAATTTCCAGTATATTTAACTTTTTACAAATGTGACAACCATGCATGATGAGTATGTGAGAAATGTTTAATTCCAGTTTTCGAGTTGCTTCTTCTTGTAGGATTACATTTATTAGTACTTTAAATGCGTTATACTTATTGAGACTGAGAGGAAATGAAAAATTGAATTATTATTGAAGTGAAAAACTTGTGATCAAATGACCACATACACAGAATTTATGCAGGGTACATTTTGGCCCCTGTCGAAGTATTTTTTTTGTGGGTCGTCACAGTTATCTTTCAGCCTTAAGAATAAGCCTTCTAGATACCTGCTAAGATGAACAACGCGTTAGTCTCGCCCCGAGTGTTATCCCAGGACCCGACTCCGGCGTAAGAGTAAGTATGTGTTTTTCCGAAAGGTATAGTATAAATGTGTGTGTGAGAAAAATGATACCTTATTCCCAAATACTGTATGCGTATTTATACTACCTGATGTCACTGTCTGGTCCCTGGGTCTGTCGTACTTCATGGGACCGTTGGTGATGTCAGAGCTCACACTGTCCCTGACACTGTCTCTGAGGTCATGTCCGACATCCACGGGGATGAGACAAAGTGTGTCCAGGCTAGATGCCAAAAGTACTGTCAGGTCAGCGCGTCCTTCGGACGGATGACCTGTCGTCGTACCATTCGGTACAGCCTTGGACTGTTGCACTAGAATATCGGGCCTTTCGGCTAAGTGTGGGACTCTTCGGATAGAGTGTGATCCTTTCGGTCATTGGACCGAAGGGGCATATACGTCGTCATGTCCCCCCAGTATCATGTTACTTGTTTTTGACAAGTGATGTGATACTTAATATAGTTGTCCGTTAGTTTCATTCGGAGTGACTGGGCGAGTTCTGGCTTTATGGACTTCGTTTTGGGCAATGGGCCCAAGCCCATTGGGTGAAAACGAGTTAAAATAATATAGACCGTTTTTCGTGGGATCGTGCCACGTGGCAGATGGTATCCGTTGACGGTCCAGATTCGCCCCTTCTGACACGACGCGACGTTTTGTGTCCCCACTTCCTTTGCCTATATAAACCCTTTTACCTTCATTCATAAATTTTTACTCTGCTCATCTTTATTACTGTTTTCTTTCGAGTACTCCGGCGAGATTCAGGTGCGTCACTTTTCCTTTTATTTCGTTTCTGTTTGCGTTGCCTTCTCGATATTCTATGGCTTCGGGTTTAGAGCATCCGGCCTCCGGTTCGGATCATCCGGCCTTTGGGTCGGATCATCCGGCTTCCGACCTTGTTCCTAAGTCGGACATGCATATATACTCCTCCGTGCTTTCCGAAGGGGAGCTGGAAGGCCTTATTAACGACTATGGGATTCCTATGGACCTCCATCCCCGTTTACCTCCGATAGATTTTACTATGGACAAGCTGCCGAAGGATGCCATTGGGTTGTATGAGCAGTACTTTACGTTTTTGGGAGTGCGAGTTCCGTTTTCTACCTTTCTTCTTAGGGTGATAAGGTACTTCAAGGTTCATATATCGCAACTTGTGCCCATCGGGCTGAACAGGCTTGTTATGTTTGAAATATATTGCCGGAGCCTTGAGATTGAACCGACCGTGAATCTATTTCTAGTTTTCTATAAGTTGAACAAACAGGGACACTGGTTTTCTTTCGCTAGTCGAACCGGAGGGAACTCTCCGGGGCGTATATTTAAGGAAACATGCTCGAGTTTGAAAAATTGGAAAGATAATTTCTTTTTGATAGACCGGAGGGCAATCCCAGATGCTATGCCTTGGAGGCATCCGGATTCTAGTGTTTCGGATGATGCGCCTTCAGGGGGTTACTTGGATGCCGATGTAGCGAAGTTGTGTGAGGGGATAGTGGAGCTTAGGCCTATCCATTCGGGTCTTTTGTATGAAGTTGGGTTGACGAAGGTCTGGAAGCATTCTGGATTTCGCCCGGAGTTTAAGGATATAGAGAAGAATGGTAACGCAAACATCTTTTCTCTTCTTTCTTTTTTGTTTTGTTTTGTTTTTTTTTTTTTTTTTTTTTTTTTGTACCCATGTTTTCTTACTTTGTGCAGTTATTACAATGTCTCGTTACTTGCGTTTGAGGTCCGATCATGGGTCAAGATTGGGGAAGGGCGCTCCTCTTGCTGAGGGGGTGGAGATACCCCAGCATGTGACCCAACCCTTGGAAGAGGGAAAGCAGGTTCAGGAGCCTAGCCAGGTGCAACAGATTGTGGAAAAGGCCAATCCGGCTGATATGTGTCTAAATACACATATATTTGTATTGTATAAACCCACAAAAACAACCAAAAACACACAAATGACTCACAAAATGTTATAAATATCAATGAAATGTGTTTTTATGTGATTCAGGTACAAAAGATTGAAAAACAAGTGAAAAATGCGCAAAGTTCACACAATTGTCATTTTCAGTCCCTAGAGTTACACAAATTGGCAAAACTAGTCCCTAAATGTTTTAAATGAATGAAAAGTCAACTTAAGTCTTTGGGAAACCAAAAATATTCACAAATGATCCCTGGATGAAAGTTTACACAAAATGGCAATTTTTACCCCTCAAGTTACAAAATTGGCAAAAATGGTCCCTGGGTATTATAAACTTGAAATTTTACAAAATACCCTTGTACTATGCATAAATTACAATTTGGAACAATTTTGATAAACTTTTGGGAAATTACAAAACAAGTCCCTAAAAAATCCAAATTTACATTTTAGGTCCTTTAAAGTTTTAAATATAAATAAAATACAACTTTTGGTCCTTGTGTAATTGTGTTATGGCAGGTTTGGTCCTCATATGAAGTTTGGAATTTTGGCATCCAAGGTCCTTCAAGAAATCAGAAAATACAACTTAGGTCCTTGGGCTTTTGTACTAATAATACCATCCGGACCCTTATTATTACCAAACACAAACAGCCCACCAATCAAGCCCAAAAACAAAACCCGGCCCTTTGATATCAAAACCAGTCAAACCCACCAAAACCGCCAATTACTGTTCATCATCCCCCCCAAACCACTTAGTCACCAAACCAGGGTGGTTTTCATGCCACCTCCCCCCTCCACTTGCTATACCAGCTCACACCCTACCCTCTTACACCATCTAAACATCAACCCACTCCATAATAAATGCATCCCCACCACTTTTTCACCCATCTCCCCTGTTTTCCTCTGCTTGACCCAAAAGCTTCTCCAAACTATCTCAATTGTCCCCTTGCCACCTCCACATAACTCCACAATTCCTTAATTGTTCTCAGACCGCCTCAAATCCACGTGTACACTTTTGGCGCCAAAAGTGTTTTAAATGGTTGAGATCAATTGGACTAATTCAAAGGCTCAGATTGAAAGAGAGGACTTATGAGTGATCACCAAGGGTGCTGAGACTATAAAAGAGGAAGAAAGACAGAGAAGAAACCACCTTGGCCTTAAGCCATTGTCACACTATGGAATAGCCATAGTCTTTACTGTTTAATTTATTTATCATGTCATTTACAAGCTTTAATAGTGTAATGAATCTCAAATTAGTGTAATGGAACTTTGTTTTCAGTTTAATACAAGTCTCTTTTAAATTTCATGTTTTTCATAAATTCCTTTAAATTTCATGTCATTTACTTTCATGTTGATTATTGTTGTTTAATGGACTCTTTAGGTCACATAAGCTCCTGACAAAGCTTGTTTAAGCTTTTAGATACATTAAATCAGTCATAGTCTTTAAAATCAAAAATCACTAAAAATAGAGAAAATACAATGGAAAATCAAAAATCATGAGTTCTTGGGTGATTCTGCTTGGAGCATGGCAAATTATGGATGACCATGGTAGTAGTGCCTCATGGGAGGTTATAGGTTATGGTTATGTCCTTGGTTTCCAAAGTCTCAGTTGATTCACATGTAAGTCCACTTTTTACAATTTTTTCAATTTTATGCTTAAGTTATCTATCTGTTTTAATTATCATATTTCTGTGTTTAGATGTTATTAGTTAATGATATTATAGCTTAATAATAGGTTGGTATGTTTTGGATTGCTTTGTGGTTTGATTTTGCTTATTAACTGGCTATATGTCCATTTTTGATAATCATAGGCATAAGCTTGTGTGACTACTTGTGTATGCTGAAAATGATCCATTTTGACACTTTGGATTCTCTGAATTGGATGAGATTGATATACACAGTTTTAAGCTCTCAAAAGCTCAATTATTTCTCATTTAAGGGTTGTTTGGTTTAGATGATTGATCTGAGTATGGTCTGTGTTATGCATTGCTCTGGTTAGATATATGCTTGATATAACCTATATAGCTCAGTGATGGTTTCAGCTAAGTGGTATAGCATGTGGAGAGTCAAATTGACACTTGATCCTCTCCACATGAGTACTATGAGGTTGTCTTGACTCACAAACCTGCATATCTGTTTACATATTGTTAATACTTGTTTATTTCATGTTCTTTTAGCTTATTATAGCTTATTTAGTCATTAAATTCAGATCAAAGTTGAGCTAAGTCAACTTTGATCATAAACTCAAAAAGTCAAATTTTCATATAGTCGTTTTTGAATAAAATATATAATTTTGTATAGGGCATAATATTAAGTTTTAGCTTAAACCCTTCTAGGTTATTAAAATATAGCTGTTAAACAAAAATACAAAAATATTAGTTTACCATTTCTCAGCTTATTAAGTACTTATTTCCTAGCTTATTTTTAGTCCTTTGTCTGTTAGCATGCCCTGCACCACAGCTTAGGTGTCAAGTTAATGAGCTTGCATAAGCTTCATTACTTGATACTAGCTGGTGTATTTGGTTTCTTTGTATTGCCCTTGTGGCCTAGTTTTTATGTGCATGATTATTTTTCAGTCTTTAGCTTATTTGCATAGCTTAATCTAGCCAATCTTTTTGTCCCATATTACTCCTTCCACTGAAGCAAACAGTGGAAGTGAGTGGTTTCCATAGCCCATGAAAAGCTCCTTCATGAGCTTGAGCTTGTGACTCTTGGCTTTTCAAAAATTCAAGCAGTCCATCTCAATGCCTCAATATAAGTTGAGCTATCATGAGCTTATTTGATAGGTCTATTAGGAGCTTGTATGTTTGCTCATTCACAACAATGGAATACTTATGCAGTCCATTTACACCATTTCCTTCAAACTCCTATAAGCTCATTAGTGGTCATAAGCTTGAGTGCTTTAGTTTTTTATAAAGCTCATCCACCCAAATCTATGACCCAGTACTTAAATTCCATATTGCGGCTTATTAATAAGGCTGCAATAAACTTTTTGTGTGTCCCATAACTGAGTATATAAGCAAACTCAGTGCATTAATAGCATTTTCATAAGCTTCTATTAAGCTAATCTGTGAACCTCACATGTTGATTTTTAGCTTTTTGGAAACCCAACCAACCCATCTTGCTATCTCAATTCTCATTTTGGTATTTCAAGCTTATTCTATCAGCTTAAATGGCCATTACAAATAGTAGCAGGGGTGTTTGGTTCTGTGTATCTGTTAGAGCTTATGAGCTTATAACAAGCTTTTAGGTGATTATCAGTACATTTGTTTGTTCATACCTGTCCATATTAATTGTATACATAGTATTTCTCTGTTACTTTCCTGTGTGGAGCTTATATCAAGCTTTTACAAGCTTCCATTCAATCCAAGTTAAGCCAAAAGCTTGACTGACTAAACCATAAGCTCACACTGAATCAGTCCATTTTCTTGTTCATACTTAACTGTTGGACTTATGTACATATCATTTTAGCTTTTGTTTCATTTGTATAGCTTATTTTAAGCTTATTATTAGCTTGAGTTCCAACAGCCAAGCCAAAAGCTTAACTGTTGGACTCATAAGCTTATAATGTGCTTATTTTCAAGTTTGTAAAGTTCTCTTTTTATTAAACATGTATAATATTAGTATATATTTAGTTCCAGAAAAAGAAAAAGCCAAAAAGCTCATTTTTAAGCTAAGTGATAGCTTCTAGTTAGAAGCTTATTTGCTTATTAGCTTATTTTTGTTAATAGCATATAGTTTTTATATTTTTCATTGCTTCTTTGATTTATTTTAGAATTTTGTAAAAAGTTTCAGATTTTTCTTTAATCGATTATTATTTTTAATAAATCAATAATAGTTTTTAGTAATTAACAAAAGTAAATAATTAATAATAAATAGAATAATTGTATAAAAAATACATTTTCAGTTTTAAAAATTATTTTATAATATTTTAGATTTTTCAGATTCTTTATTTCAGTTATTTAAGTTAATTTTAGATTTTCTTATTATTTAATTCATTATTAAATACATATAATTCATTTTTAATTTATATTAATTAATTTATAAGTGTAAAAATTTACTTTAATTTTCTAATAATTTTCTTATCTTTTTAGAATTCTAAAAATATAATTTTCACATTTGTGGGAGTTGTATTTGACTGAATTCACGTTTTATTTTGTACGTTTACGTAATTTTATTTAAACGTACGTTTTTAGGTTTTAAACGTTCATCATTTTAAAAATAGTGATAGCGTTTATTTAATATTTTTTATCTTTTATTTCCTTTGATTTGCATTTAAGTCGCTAAGACATGCAAATCCCTACTATAGTTATAATCGTTTTGTTTTATTACGTTTACGTTTTAGTTAAACGTACGTTTGTATATCTTTTAGATTTTTAGGTTTCTGATTGTGCGTTTTATTGGCGTAGCTGGATGAGCTATTACTATTCACATTCCTAGTGTTAGTCAATCAGATTCCTGTTTTTCCCATACTAATATTATTTTCAACAATTCACAAGTCATTGTATGTAGGAGATCACGCCTCGCCAGGACATAAACGAGCCAAGGATATTTGAAACCTTGGTAAACTTGCAATTCTCTCCCGGGCTGTTGCCCTTTTATCATCTGTTACGGTTGACCGTTCACAAGCGGTTGATTAGTGTGACGGAGAAATAAAAGATGGGTAGTCCGGGAGGAATCACCGGCCGTCTTGAAGGCGAAGGAAAAGAAAAGGAAGCAGCAAGAGAAGCGGGCGACCGGACCCTCGTCCATGCTAAAGAGGAGAAGACCCAATACTCCTTCTGTTGATTTGTCAACGAGTCCGGACGATTCTCAGCGAACTCGTTCGCCGTCGCCCATAAATACGGTGATGCCCGAAGATGTTGTGGATGACACCGAGGAAGGGAGTGTGGGCGGAGACGGAGGTGGTCAGGGTGCTGGCCCTCGCGGTCCGGAGGCTGTTTCGATGGAGGATCCTCCCGTCGTTTCTGGAGCCATTCCGTATCCCTCCGGTCAAGGTATGCCTTTTAAACTTACGGTGTATCTTATGACGTATATCGTCGTTTTATTTCTTTTCGTTTTCCTCTCTTTTTTTTTTTTTTTTTTTTTTTTTTTTTTTTTTTATGAGTGTTTTTCTTGGAGAGGTTGGGGCGAGTGCGACTGCCGATGTTCAGGGGTGATGTTCAGGCTAGCGCTTTTGCCGCAGGTATCTTACGGCTGCTTTACTCTTTCGTGGCTCTCATTTTCTTATTTTTGTGTGTAAGTCCAATTTTTTTTTCTTTTTTTTTTTCTTTTTTTTTTAGGTGGGTTTGGTCAAAGGGGTTCCGGAGAGCCGTTCATCCCTAGCTGGAATTTGTCGGTTAATACTACCTTGAACGATGCTGTTCAGTGTCGGGAGATGATGAGTAACCTTGCTCCTCCTTTCATCTTGGCGGAGCAAGAGGATTTACCTGACGATCGAGCTTTGTATCGAGGGTGGTTCGAACTGTGCCACGGGTCCGTAGCTATTGCCGATGTTTTTAAGAGGTTCGAGCGCCTAAGCCACCATTACTCAGAGCTCTACAAGGCCCACTCTAACTGTAGCAGCGTCGACTCTCGACTCTCCGAAGCTCAAACCAATCTTCGAGTTCAAATGAAGGCTAATCAAAAACTTGTTCAAGATAATCAGACCCTTTAAGAGTCTCATCGGGATTGTGGCCGGAAGGAAGAGGAGACGGGTTCCCGCCTGGCTTCTTTGGAGAAAGAGCTGAGTGAATTAGAGGCCAAAGACCAGGAGAGAGAAAAAAAGGTAGGGTCGTTGGAAGAGGCTCTTAAGAAGAAGACGGAGGAGCTAGATGAATCCGAGAAGGAAGTTGCGGTTTTAAGGGCTGATGTCGAGAAGTTTGCCGTGAGTGCGGGTCACGAGGAGATGTTAAGGTTTAATTATGTAAAGGAACTGCTTCCCGCGGTTATTCGGCGACTACATGGGAGTGACGAATACCAGCAAGCTTGGGGGCGTTTTTTTAACGCCGCCATAGATTCTGGTTATTTGGATGGCCTTAAGGAAGGTCGTGACGAAGAGGAGTTCGGCCGGATCCTTGCCGAGCAACAAGACTTTGATATGCAAGCGGTTCGAGGATTTACTGCTGCCTATGATGGGATGTTTACAAGGTCTTTTCCTTATATTGAGAAGATCAAACGCTCTTATCACCTTCCTCTCGCGGATTTAATGAACATATTTCCTGAAGGATCAGGGTCCACCCCCGGTGCAAGCGCTTCCGGAGGCTCTTAGTTTTTAATCTTGCCCTGTAGACTTTTGAATGTTTAAGACAATGTTATATTTTTATTGTGGTGGGCCTGCGCGCCTTTGGGTTGTAATAAACAATTTACTTTCGCTATCTCGCCATGCTATTTAGGTCATCCGTATGTCCGGATGATCCTTTTTTGATATGTAATATAAACAATTTGTTATTGCATCTTCGTAGTGTTATTCGTGTCGTCCGTGTATCCGGATGACCAATTTTGGTTATCTATCTGTGTATGCTTGTGTATGCATTTTGTATTTTTGCTAGTGACTTGGCACTTTCGGCATTGAATTGCGTTCGTGAGTAAATGTACTCCGGCCTTCCCTAATGACTTAGCATTTTTTTTGGGGTATTGTTTTCGCCTGGTGGTAAATCTACCTGGTGGCTCATCCCTGGCGTCGTCACGCCTCCGGGGTATCTGCGTGCCGTTTGGGCACATATGCCTTGGCTCATCCCTTAATGTCTTAGCATTATTCGGGGGTATGCAGTCGCCTACCGAATGGTATGTGGCCTTCCCTAGTGTCATTGCACTTACGGGGGTAAATTAATTTTAATTAAGGGGTTTTCGGATGCGCGGTCGGAGGTAGCTAATCTCCGCCGGTCCGTCCCTTAGGCGTGAGATATGATCACGGAAAACTTTCCTCCTCCGTCATAGGTAGGGGAATATATATCATTGCTTACTGAAAGTGAAAACAAAGTAGTTCATGCCCGTAGGCTTACAATGCATATATTTTTTTTTAAGAAACCATTTCTTCAAGTTCATGGCGTGCCACTTCCGGGGCACTTCCTCTTCATCCAAAGTTTCCAACTTGTACGAGCCGTTAAGATTTGCCTTTTTGATCCGATAGGGGCCTTCCCACTTGGGTCCCAATTTGCCTTGATCTTCGGCTCTGCTGGCCTCGTTTTTTCGATACACAAACTCCCCTGGCTTGAAGGAAACCAGCCGTGCTTTCAGGTTGTAGTACTTTTCCAATTTCGTTTTGTATCGGGCCTCCATCACAGCGGCTTCTTCCCTCCGTTCCTGTAGCAGGTCAAGGTTGAGACGGATATCTTCTTTATTTTGTTCTACAGTTCGACGGGGATCTTCCTCTTCGAGCCCTTCCCTTATCCGCCTTACTCTGTACGTTGGCATGCCTATTTCTGCCGGTATGACCGCTTCGCTTCCGTAAGTGAGGCTGAAGGGTGTTTCTCCGTTGCTAGTCTTGATGGATGTCCGGTGTGCCCAAAGGACATTCGGTAGCTCGTCCACCCATCCGGCTTTTGCACGCCCCAACCTTGTTTTGATTCCCTCCATCAAGCTCTTGTTGGCCCTTTCTACCAGTCCGTTGGCCTGCGGATGGGCCACGGCTGTATTAATTTGCTTGATGTTGAGATTTTCGCACCAGCTTTTGAAGGGGTTGTCTATGAATTGCTTAGCATTGTCAGTGACGATGACGGCGGGGAGACTGAAGCGGCACACTATGTTATCCCACACGAACTTCGTGACATCTTTCCCCGTGATCTTTGCCAACGGTTTGGCTTCTGTCCATTTGGTGAAATAATCGATGGCAACTAAGAGGAACTTGACTTTTCCGGCTGCCGATGGTAGAGGTCCCACTATGTCCATACCCCATTGGTAAAAGGGCCATGGAGCTATGATGGGTGTTAGCTTGGTTTTTGGAAGCTGCGGCACTGGGGAATGGATCTGGCAGGAGTCACACTTGATTATTTCGTTTCTAGCATCCCGGTGCATTGTTGGCCAGGAGTATCCTTGCCGCATGGCCTTCGCCACGACCGAGCGCGGACCGGAATGCATTCCGCAAGCTCCCATGTGTATCTCCCTTATAACGTAGTTTGCTTGTAAGGGACCCACGCACCTCATCATGGGTACCAAATATGCTTTCTTGTAGAGTATACCATCTTCCATGACATATTGGCTGATTTTCATCCTTAGGTTGCGGGCTTCATTAGGGTCCTCCGGCCAAATTCCTTCCTCAAGACACCGGATGATAGGGGTCATCCCGTTGTCTCCTTCTTCTTCAACGACATTATTGACTTCCTTACTTTCCGTCGATCTTTCCCTTAGTACCTCCACTAGCACTTCCTTCATCAAGTGGTCAAAAGCGACCGTGGCTAGTTTACTAAGGACATCTGCCTTTTGATTCTGACCCCGAGGGATGTTCCGGATGGTGAAGTTTTCAAAACTAGCTATATACTCCTTTGCTTTTGCTAGGTACTTGATCATACTTTCATGACTCGCCACATAATCCCCATTTATCTTATTAGCCACCAGCTTAGAGTCCACCCGGACCTCAAGGCTACGGGCCTGCATACTCTCCGCTATTCTTAGCCCCGCCAGTAGGGCTTCGTATTCGGCTTCATTATTAGTGTTGTCGAACTCAAGCTGGATGGCATAAGTGAACTCCATTCCCTCTGGATTGATTAGTACAAGACCCGCTTCGGAGCCTTTGTTATTGGATGCTCCGTCCGTATACAAAAGCCATTTCTCCTCCTCCCTCTTCTTCATCGCAGGCTGATTGAAGTACTTGTCGTTGTTTTCTCCGATGGGAGCTTTCGACAGGAAGTCCGCCAACACTTGACCTTTGATTGCGTTCCGGGGCTCGTAGGTTATGTTGTATGCACCCAGCTCCACCGAGTACTTAGCCAACTTCCCGGACGCTTCCGGCTTGTTGAGGATCTACTTTATTGGTTGGTCCGTGATTACCTTTATAGGGTGAGCTTCGAAGTATCTCCGGAGTCTTCTTGACATGTGCAATAGACACAGTGCTAGCTTCTAGATCGGAGCGTAGTTCCTCTCGGCTTTGTTAAGTGTTCGACTTACATAACGGACTGGTAATTGTCTTCCCTTTCTTTCTGTGAGGAGAACCGCGCTGACCGCTTCCTCCGCGGCCGCAAGATACACGTACAGTGTTTCCTTTGCCGTTGGTGTTGTTAGTGAGGGGAGATCCGTTATCAACTTTTTCATCTCTTGGAATGCCGATTCTGCCTCTTCCGTCCACCGATACTCCTCCTTATTCTCCTTAGTGATGTTCTTGAGCGTTTCAAAGAATGGTAAGGACCTTTCAGCCGAACGAGCCAAGAAACGATTGAGTGCCGCCAATTTGCCGCTGAGGCTCTGCATTTCTTTCAGGGTCCTCGGCGATTGCATGTCCATTATTGCCTTCGTCTTCTTTGGGTTTTCCCGAATTCCTTCTGAGGTCACCATATATCCTAGGAACTTTCCTTCTTCCATTCCGAAGGAGCATTTTTTAGGGTTCAACTTCATGTTGATCTTCTGAAGGTTGTCGAACGTTTCAGCTATGTCCGCTAGCATTCCCTGCTCTTCCATGCTCTTGATGACCATGTCATCCACATATGCTTCAAGGTTCCTCCCTATCTGTGATTGGAAAGCGGAGTCTATCATCCGTTGGTAGGTGGCCCCGGCATTCTTCAAGCCGAACGGCATCTTGGTGTAACAGTAGGTCCCCTGTTCAGTGTAGAACGATGTTTTCTCTTCGTCTTCCCTTGCCATCTGCACCTGGTGATATCCTTTATAAGCATCCAAGAAACATTTGTATTTGTACCCCATGACCGACTCGATCTTCCAGTCGATTTTCGGTAAGGGGTAATAGTCTTTAGGACAAGCGGAATTGATGTTCTTGAAGTCGATACACATACGCCAGCTCCCATCACACTTTTTTACTAGAACAGGGTTGGATATCCAGGTAGGGTACTTCACCGGCCTGACAATGCCCGCCTTGACCCATTCTTCTACTTCCTTTGTGACTGCCTGGCTCCGATCCGCCGCCAACATTCGGCGTTTTTGACATACCGGGTCTATCGAAGGGTTGGCATTCAGAGTGTGCTCAATGACCCCTCTGGGGACTCCTGTCATATCCGCTGGCTCCCATGCGAATATGTCGAGGTTCCTTTGTAACAGTTCTTTGAGGCACCTTTTGCCCCCGACGGACAGTGCACCTCCTATCGTTACTGCTTGTTCGGGGAAGGCTGGATTGATTGCCACTTCCTCCGTTAAACCCACCTCTCCTGTGTCGGTTTCTTCCTTATCCTGCTCCGGAACAATGGTCTGCAATCTTTCCAATCTCCTGCATTCCGAAATGATGACGGAACGAGTGACCAACGTGGCGATTCCTTGAGGGGTTGGGAACTTCATCATGGAATGGACCGTAGAAGGTATGGCCCGCAGGATCTTCAATCCGGTCCTTCCTAAGATCACATTATATGGTGACGGTGCCCGAATAACTGTGAACTTCATCCTGGCCTTCCTGTACAACCATTCATCTCCGAATGACACATCTAGCTCGATTTTTCCCAGCGGGCGAGTCACCTGTCCGGCAAACCCCAGCAGATCTGTCTGCGTCTGTTTCATTCGAGCCCTTATCTCATGAGGCAAGTTGTTGAAGCAGTGTTCGAACATTACCTCCACCGAAGCTCCTTCATCTACAAAGACTCTCCTTACTAGGTACCCTTCCATCGTGGCTTCAACTATGAGAGGATCATCCGATACGTCTCCGTCAGGAAGAGGAGGGAAAGTTATGGGTACGTTCATCCACCTTTCCTCTTGTTCCGATGACTTCCTCTTTCTTCGTTCGGGCCAGGTTCGGATCATGTTGATGACTTTGTCTTTGGCTCCTGCGTCATTCTTTGGGGGTTCCCTCCTTCCCTTCTGCCTGAGATCCTTGACCAGATGGTTCAGCTTCCCTGACTCCAATGCTATCTCTAACTGTCTTTTGAGCTGATAGCAGTCATTCGTGTAGTGCCCTTTTTCTCTGTGATAATCACAATACTTATCTTGATTCTCCTTGCGAGGGGGATCACGCATTGGCTTCGGAGGTGGTAAGCGCAGCTGGTGTTCTGTAGCCAAGATTTCTTTCGGTGGCTTTATAAGCGATTCTAAGGTTAGGCGGGGGTTGCCCCGGTTCGGGTGATCACCGCGATGAGGCAAGTAAGGAGCCGGTCTGTCACCGTGACGGTGTGAGCTTCCCCGATCTCTTCCAGAATACGCATGTCGCCCTTCACTCTTCCTATCTCCTCCATAGTGACCTCTGATGACCCTTTCGTCCTTTCGGAAGGGCCCAGTTGAGGCTCTTCTGGTTGTATCGTAGTGTTCTCCTCGAGGCAATTCGGTGCTGGCAAAAGCTTCCTCCGACCTCACAAAGTCATCGACCCTAATCATCATCTCCTCCACAGTCTTAGGGATCGTATCGGCGAACCGCTTGGCCAGCTCGGGACACTTGCACCCATTCATGAATGATGAGATCCTCAAGATCTCCGGGGCTCCCTGTATGAATCCTGTCTCAGTGGTCCACCTTTCTTTGAATTCGGGCAGCGTTTCGTTAGCTTTTCTGACTATTTTGGCAATTTCGGTGGGATCCTTGACGCAGGCCTTGTGTAAGGAGAAACTAGTTTCGAACTGATCTCTGAAAGCTGCCCATTCGTCTATGCTCCCCGGAGGGAGCCCGTCAAACCATCCTCTGGCCTTTCCGTCTAAGGTTTGTTGGAACATGCGACACCATACTGGCATCGGCCATTCCCCATGTCCTGCGGCACCGGTGAACCTGTTGAGATGGTCTTGAGGATCTGTCGACCCATCATACAGCTTGATGTGGGTGGGCATCTTGTGCTCCGGAGCGGAGAACTCGATGATTCGTCTACTGAAAGGGGATTTCAAGACTTCCTTGAAGGGTTTCGTGAGGTCTTCATCCTTCACCTTACTCCCAGTAACTATCTCCTTCTTTTTATCCATCGGTTCGCCCTTATCGAGAGTCGTCTCATCCTCAAAATCCAATCGTATCGGCTCAACGGTATCCCTTCGGCTGTTATGCTCTTTCACCATAGACTTGAGTGCAGTTACATACCCTTCCAACTGTTCCCTCGTCAATGGTGTGGAGCTTTTTTCTCCTCCCCCGGAAGTTTCCGGAGGTGGCGAACCCGTCATCCTATAGCTCTAGCAGAATGAATGCGTGTCCCACGGATGGCGCCAATGTCGAAGTATTTTTTTGTGGGTCGTCACAGTTATCTTTCAGCCTTAGGAATAAGCCTTCTAGATACCTGCTAAGATGAACAACGCGTTAGTCTCGCCCCGGGTGTTATCCCAGGACCCGACTCCGGCGTAAGAGTAAGTATGTGTTTTTCCGAAAGGTATAGTATAAATGTGTGTGTGAGAAAAATGATACCTTATTCCCAAATGACCGAAAGGATCACACTCTATCCGAAGAGTCCCACACTTAGCCGAAAGGCCCGGTATTCTAGTGCAACAGTCCAAGGCTGTACCGAATGGTATGACGACAGGTCATCCGTCCGAAGGACGCGCTGACCTGACAGTACTTTTGGCATCTAGCCTGGACACACTTTGTCTCATCCCCGTGGATGTCGGACATGACCTCAGAGACAGTGTCAGCTCTGACATCACCAACGGTCCCATGAAGTACGACAGACCCAGGGACCAGACAGTGACATCAGGTAGTATAAATACGCATACAGTATTTGGGAATAAGGTATCATTTTTCTCACACACACATTTATACTATACCTTTCGAAAAAACACATACTTACTCTTACGCCGGAGTCGGGTCCTGGGATAACACCCGGGGCGAGACTAACGCGTTGTTCATCTTAGCAGGTATCTAGAAGGCTTATTCCTAAGGCTGAAAGATAACTGTGACGACCCACAAAAAAATACTTCGACAGCCCCAAAGTTGGTTATTCAAGTAACCAAACTTTAACTTGCATTGACCAAGTATCTAAGCTACTACTAAGCTATCACTAAACATTACAAGCTACATTACAAACTTAATAATGTACATAAAGCTACTATGCTAAGCTGTTATATCCTGCTGCAGTCCTTTAAACACTTTGTATGATAAAGATAGCTTGTGGACATCGTTTTAATGATTGAGTTGACTATATGTCCATTACACCCCCTGCAAGTTGGCAGTGTGTATGGATCACACATGCCAAACTTGAAAATACAAGCTTGGAAGAGAGATCTGCTAAGCCCTTTTGTGAGAACATCTGCAGTTTGAGCCTTTGTAAGGATAAGAACATGAAACTCCATGAGAAGACTTTGTAGCCAAGTAAGTTCACAAGTACAATCAGCTAATGCTTTATATTCTGCTTCAGTGGAGCTCCTTGATACAACTGTTTGTTTCTTAGATTGCCAAGAGAACAAAATGGACATAGGAATATGCAGAAACCAGTAACAGATCTTCTAGTAACTGGACAACTTGACCAATCACTATCACAATATGCTTGTAGGTTTAGAGAAGAATTGGGTAGGAAATGTAGACCTTGACCAGGACACATTTTGATGTACCATAAGACTTTGATGAGTGCATCAAAATGTGGTGTTCTTGGGGCATGAGTGAATTGACTTACACGATGTGCAGCATATGATAGATCTGGTATGGTAATGGTTAAGTAGAGAAGTTTCCCAACTAAAGCCCTGTAGATGAAGCATCTGATAGTGGATCACCATATTCATCATTTAGTTTGACAGTAGGATCAATGGGAATATGAGATGGTTTAAGATCAAGGACATAAGCTGTGTGAAGAAGCTCAAGAGCATATTTCCTCTAGGTCATAGTAATGCCTTTATCATTCATGAGAAACTCATTACCAAGGTAGTAATTGAGTTCTCATAGATCCTTGATACTGAATTGCAGGTCTAATTGTTGTTTGAAGTGTGAAATGAGATGAGTGTTATTGCCAGGTAGAAGGATATCATCAACATAGATGACCAAGGCAATAAAGTTAGCACCTTTGTTGGACATATGGTCAGCTCAGTCATCACAACAATGTCCACATTGTTCTGTTTCAACTGAACTAGATCATTTGTGATTTGATAAATCCTGTGACCATCCAATTAAGAGTAGTGCTCTTGCAATTCATTCCAAAGATAACAAGCAAAATTAACAAAATTGAGTGAATTGCTTATTTGTTCATCAATTGTGTTCAAGATCCATGATATGATCTTACCATTAGTTCTTTCCCAAAGTGCCTTTAGATTTGAGCTAATTCCAGGTTCTTCAAACTCACTAGTGACAATCCTAAGGTTCTGTTTCTTTTTTTCTTCTTCTAGATTCAGAGGTTATAAAGAAATGTGGGTCCATGTGGGTCCGGTTTTGTTAATGTGTCTATATGGGGAGGATCAACTATTTTTATGCCTTTAAGACTAAGACGTTCTAATATGTTTGTGTGGACCCCAACAAAAAGAAAAACATTAATATATAAGAAGGACCCACCCTCCTTCCCCATACAGATGATGCAAAAGAAAAGGAAACGGAGCCTAAGTTTGTTCCTTGCATTTAGGATTATCATCATGGATCTTTTCCAATAACCATAATTATCTGATCCTGTGAGCTTCTTTGATATAAGGATTAGACCTGGATGGTCATTTTGATGTAAGAATAAAGGATGATTTGAGTTGATTTAATTATTCTGAGAGGTTTATGAGTTTTCGACTATTTTTTAAATGTAAAGTTTTGTTGTGTTTTGTAATGAACTGAGTTGAAATTTGTATTCTTGATGTTATTGTGATCAGAAATATGTTGGTTTTATTTGATTTTGGTGATGAAAAATGGTGGTTTATGATGGATTGTGATGGTGAAAAATTGTTATGGTTGTCAGAGTTTGTTACAAATGTCGGAAGTTTGTTATTAATGACGAGATAAGGTGGTGGTTGAGCAGGGTGGTTTCCGCTCTGATACCATATTGAGATTGAGAGGAAATGAAAAATTGAATTATTATTGAAGTGAAAATCTTGTGATCGAATGACCAAATACAGAGTATTTATGCAGGGTACATTTTGGCGTCAAAATTTGTTATTCAAGTAACCACACTTTGACCTGCATCGAGTTTTATATATATAAATAAGCCGAGATTGAGCTTTGGCAGACTCGAGCTCGGCTCGGCTCAGCTCGTTTGCACCCCTAATCTAGATGTAAACTAAAATTCTCATATTTTGCCCATGAAATTGCTTGGAATTAGTAAGTCAATGTGCCATATAAATTATTGCTTGATAAATTAACATCTTTATATGCAATCATGTGTTCGAGGCATCTCACCTAACACACATAACACGCACGTATATAGATGATCGTGTTTGACCATCTAGCCATTTGGGTTTGTCTTTAACCCATTTAATTAATTAGTTTAGTTGTATTACAATTTTACGAAGTAGTAGTTATTTAAAGAGAGCGAGTTTTTAACATAGACGCACGCGATCTAATCTAGTTTTTTGGTGACCATTTCAACATATATGACCTCATAGTTTGGGACATCATTATCTTTATTACATTATAATGCATTTAAGACTATTTTATTATTAGCAAAACTTAAAATTCAAACTTTTAAACCTACTTGTTTTGAAAATATTGTCTTTTGATAGTCATCAATATCATTAACATTGTAACAACCAATTTAATCTTCATTGTAATAAATTTCAATAATTATTAAAAACGTGTAACCGCAAAAAATCATTACTATCAATAATGATTATTAAAAATATGTAACCGCATCCACCATATAAGTTCACACAAATCATTTCATATCTCTCACACACAAAAATAGTCTCTCAGTATACTTTCACTTTCACTTCTTAACTCTTACGTGTACTTTTTTTTCCAGATATTCTTTATATGTTTGTTAGAAAAAAATTTAACTGAATAACATTTGCTCACCGAAAAATATAATCATAAAGTACTCACCGCCGCATTGCGCGTGTACCCTTATAATCATACTTAATAGTTGGTGTTTACATATTGTAAATATTCTTGCCGTAGTTCTATTATTGAGCTTTTGCAAATATTTTACTTTTGCACATGAAATTGATTGGAGTGACATATTTTACTTTTAAAATATAATAATAAGGCTAGCACACATGCTTACAGTGTCAACTAATGAGACATGAAGACTAAATCAATTGTTAAGCTAAAATACCTCAAATAAGACATTTTGATAACATCTAGACTAAAACACAGTTTTTCAATTGCACATGAAATTGATTGGAGTGCTAGTCAATGTGCCAGCATACAAATTATTGTTTAATACAACTACATATATGTACCTAGTGTATGCATTTATATATGTTAGTGAACGAGTTAAGAAGTAATATATATACAGTTTGTTTAGTTACATTTCATAAACAAGATTGCAAACACCTTTTTTATAATTGGTTATTTTTTGATCAAAAAATAATGGAGGCTTTACTTAAGGAGTTTCAACATCTTAAAGTTCAACTTGAAGAGATCAAATCGGCTACGGACAGCTTTAGTAGTAGAAACGTTATCGGGAGTGGTGGATTTGGTAAAGTGTACAAAGGAGAAATATGTCACTCAAAGGGGCGCGGAACTGTTGCTATTAAGCGTTTAGATCATAGATATGGGCAAGGAAACGCTGAATTCTGGAAGGAAATCATGATGCTTTCACGTTACACGCATGAAAATCTCGTATCTCTCGTGGGATTTTGTGATGAGGGTGGTGAGAAGATTCTCATATACGAGCTTGAATCTAATGGAAGTCTAGATCGACATTTGAGTGTCACTAGTCTTACATGGATACAACGTCTCAGAATATGCCTTGATGCTGCAAGGGGATTAAGTTACCTTCATGATGACAAGGGTACTCAACAAAGAGTTCTCCATCGTGATATAAAAAGTTCCAACATCTTACTAGACACAAATTTAAAAGCTAAAATTTCCGACTTGGGGTTGTCAAAGATTGGTCCTGCTAATCAGCAGCATACGGTTGTTGTCTCCAATGTTGTGGGTACCTAGATCCACTCTATATTGATATGGGCATATTAACTAAAGAATCAGATGTATATTCTTTTGGTGTTGTATTATTTGAAGTATTATGTGGGAGATTATGCTTTGATAGTAGCAATGGTCCGCTTAAGATTTTAGTGCGTAAGTGGAAACAAAGCTACAAAGAGAAGAAGTTCGATGAAATAATCTTCCAAGGTATGGTACAACAGATGGATTTGAATTCTTTGGAATCCTTTTCAGACATTGCATTTCGATGTTTGAAGAAACGTCGTGAAGACCGGCCAACGATGTCTCAAGTTGTGAAAAAGCTTGAGATTGCACTTGAAGATCAGGAGCTATTTGAAAGGGTAAACCTGCCGAAGAACTACAAAGAGATGATTAAGACTGCAGTGCCTCCTCTCAACTATAGATCCGAAGGGGACTTGAAGAAGCTTTTCTTTAAAGGGGTCCTCCTAAACGCAGGGAAAACGGTAATTACATATATGTTTATAATTTCTGAATTCTGATTCATTTTCTCATCCTACATCATCCGAGCTAACTTGAACTTCTTTAATGGACAGTGGTTTTCACTGAATATGATTGGAGAACATTGTGAAATGATATCTATGGCAGAATGTTTAATTCCAGTTCCAAGTGATTCTGATTATTATCGTTATTCTTCGGAATATAATTCAAGGTAATTTTTCCTCTTCCAAAATATCTACTTAGTATATATGTAGTACATTATCATTATTTGCGTGCTCTTTGTGATGCAGATTTGCAGTGGGTTGCTATGAACCATCAAAACTGATATTTGAAACACTTGTTAGATATCAGTTCTTGTCACCACAAGTCACATACACCATGAACCTTGTCTTCAAACATAAGTATAGTAAAGATCGCTATATCGGCCTCAAATACAAAGTAAAAGGGGAGAAGAAATCGTATACCTTTCTTTCTGACGAGAGAGAAAATGAATGGTTGGCGGTGGAATTGTGTCAATTTACTAGCGACCATAGAATGGCTGATCTTGAAATTATGTTTGACATTAGGCATTGTCAAAATATACTCATAGATGGCATCGAGTTTAAACCCGTGGAGAAAGTAAGCTGACCAACACTCTTTTATTCATTTTCGGCTTTTTCTCTATGATGTTCCTAGTGTATTAATCTTAATATTCTTACGAGATAGCTCATGCCGCAAGAATATTATCGATTTAAGAGATCTGTATGGTTCACGTACTTCTTGCAGAGTTTATTTCATGGCGTCTAATATGACATATCTTTAGAATATGATAATTTTTCCATAGTTGAATAAAGTCCAATTCTGTTATTGTTTTGTATGTAGGTGGATCATGGATTGTTAAAGAATGAGCAGGTGGACATTCAACCAAAATCAGATAGCGATACATATTGGGAACACAAATTGCCGAATGATTATGAAAATATTATCAAGTGGTCAAAAGATGCTGTGCACTGGAAAACTAAAAAGGAACTCTATTATGCATTGTGCCAAGGGATCTTGATCAATGATGGTGAAGAGGTAAATTTAATCTGAGAATTTATTTTATCAATTGAGACATGTTTAAGATAGTTGTTCCACTTAAATTTCACATGTAGTTGTTCCATAGCTGTAAAATAAGTACTTATGAAATATATATTGTTGATTGCCAGTGGTTTTTTCTTGCAAAAGATGGAAAGAAATGTCTTATGCTGCCAGCAAGAGCGGCTTTGGAAGAAGATAAATGGGAACGGAAGTCTCTACCCGAAACAAGGTTCTTTGCTTTTAGTTGATATCAAGTAAAAGTATTTCTTAGAATGATTATGATGCTTAAACGTGCCTGATGTTGTAAAAAACTTATGGTGCATTATAGTGTAAAAAACGGAAATTCAGACATGACAGGACCGTTGTTTACTTGAGCTGACCCCTTTTTAATTTTTCCTATGTCAATTCACTACCTCGTTTTTTCGTATACAGGATGGATTTTAATGCATGGAATTTCAAATCCTTTTGTGTTTGTTTTCCTATTCTAACATTTTATAAAAACCTAATATGTCTTTTCTCAGGTTTGAAGTGGCTTATCATTCCTCTCGTGAATTTGGCATTTTCTGCAAATTCAAAGCCAAACTACTCTCAACTCAAACAACATACGCGACTTACCTTGTATACAAGTTACGAGAAGACTACTACAATGTTCAGCCTCCTCCTGTGCAAGTGAAAGATAAGAATTCAGATTCAAGAGAAATTTGCCATGTCTATTTAAGCACTCCTCAAACCCCAGTTATAAGTCGGAATAGTGATGATATAAAAACCCACAACCCGATGAATAGACCCAAGATAAAAGGCCTTCCACGACGGAGGTGTGATGGTTGGATGGAAGTACAAGTTTCGGAATTTCAAACACTAGATACCACCAGAATGATTTCTACGCGTCTTCAGTTGTCAAGTTACGACATGTCACTTGATGTGATTAGTGTGCAAGGCGTTGAGTTTAGACCTGTATAGACCCGTTCTCTTCTTATGATTGTTGAAGAAGTAATTGTAGACCCAATAAGCTTGTGTCCAATTCAGTCTAGCTTGTAAAAGATAAACATAAAGAATGAATTTGATGGTTTATATTATTGATCTTGGGTAAAAGCCATAAAATAACAACGTACTTTCTCAAATGTACCGAATTGAAACACTTACTTTTTTATTAACATACCGCATTACGTCTTTTAAATTTTGTTCCGAAACACCCATATGACCGATTTATATTAATATAATATCATATTAAATAATACTACCTCTGTCCCTAAATAAATGTCCACGTTTGACTTTCAAAGTCTTACTTATTCAACTTTGACCTTAAATATTTGTGTTTATCTTATATAATACTTGATATAAAATATATGAATGAATTGTGTTTTAAATGTACTTTAAGTTGGTATAATTTTTATCAAGTATTATATAACACAAATAAAAATATTTAAGGTCAAAGTTGTACAAGAAAGACTTTAAAAGTCAAAAGTGGACATTTATTTAGGGACGGAGGGAGTATTATTTTATTACAATATGAGTAAAGTCGGAACAAAATTTGAAAGTACGTGGGTGTATATGTTAATAAAAAAGTAAGTGTTTCAAGTCGGTACATTTTAAAAAGTACGTTGTTATTTTATGGCTTTTACCCTATTGATGCTTACCAGATTAAAAGTTTTGTAAATTTTAACCATGAATTTGGTATGTTATTTTATAAAATTATTTTCACCCATAACACCATCTTAACAAACTTTATTTAGGCCTTTAGGGTATAACAAAAAAACTAACATGATGGTTATTAAAAAAGTTGGTTATCCATATGGCCCATTTTTGTTTTTGAATACATGGTCCATATATTTCTCACCATATTTGGGCCTTGCAAAATATGCTCAATCCCATTTGTTTATTTCTAGTCGACTTAAAAGAACAACTCACGAATATTTTACGCGACAACTAACTCATGCACACATCTTTTGTGAGGTTGGATTTACAAATTTTGCTTAACATGACAAATTACAAACTTAGTACTCACATAATTTATAGGAGTATCTATTAAAAAAACCATACTAGTATATAAAGTTTTTATTATACTCCTTCCGTCTCAAACTAATAATTCACATTATCTTTTTGGAATATTTTATTTTTTATTGTCCAGTACTAAATGTAGATAAGGAAGGTTAATCGGGTTTATCATATTGACTTTACTTGAAATTATTTCTACAAACTTTAAAGAAGGTATAATTAATTTGTTTAGGGTAAAATTGTCATTTACAAAAAGCAAGACAGAAAAAAAGTAATATTTATGTTTTTTTCGTTGGTTGAAAAAAAAAAGACTTATTTTTTCACAAACTAATTACTATTGTAGACACAAAATTAGAAATATCTTAAGGTCTTTTAATCACATTTTTCTCAAATTGGATTATACATTAGATTTTTTTGTTTGTTTGGAAAAAGAAGCAAGAAAAAGCATATTGAAGAATCAAACACTTGGTCTTTATTTGACTAGAAGGTACCAGGAAACTAGTTTTTTCTACCCAAAGACTATGACTGTGACTTCCCATCTTATGACTTTAATCAATCTTGACATTTTGCAATTATTATCATATAATTCACACATCTTGACCGGCCACTTATCATTTTGATACTAGAATTTTTGAGTATAATATAAATATTTATACTCAAAATTCAGAAATCGTAAGTTTTAGTTATTATTACATACTTTCTCCGTCTCATAATAAATGTGTACATTACTATTTTAGAATATTTCAAAATAAGCGTGTATTTTGTATTTCAACCAAGAAGAAGAGGTTTTAATGGAAAGATATAATATTTAATTGGTGAAAAGTGTAGTTAGTAAGATTTCTGAAAACTTTGTGCATATTGAAAGTGAACGATTATTGAAAGTGAACGATTTATGAAAGCTTAAGAGCTTATAGGATCCCGATCTTAATCATATATGATCTTAAGATCTACTCCGATCCGATCTTATCTTTCTCAAACCACAAACTAAAAAACTACAAATTTATTGTTTATGTTTTTATCTAATTTGAAAACAACATGTGATTTTTCTTAAACATTCCATATTCATAATTTATGACAACATTCCCATGAAACATTCATATAATTTCGTGTTTATAATATATAATTATTTGTAGATTTGAATAATATTACAAAAATTATTAAAAAAATGACATTATAGCTGGATCTTAGGATCTCGATCTAATTTTACAATCAAGATCTTGCAAAGACGAAAATAAGTATAGGTAGGATTTCGATCTTAAAAACGTAAGAAGTATAACAATTTGAATTTTTCTAAATGGGCTCACTCCATCGAAAGCTTGGCCCAAGTGATCATTTAGAGCGCAGCTATTTTTCTGGTAACAAACTAATAATGTAACAAATTAACTATAACCTCATGCTTCTTATTCCAAAACAAAACAAAAAAACTCGATCAAGTAATTATACGCTTATCATGTTTATATCCGTATAGAAGCTTCGTTGACATTTATTTTCTTCTATCGTTTCTCATAATTTGTCGAGATCTATCATTACTTTGTGAAATTGTAAGCATTCGTTCATTATTTAAAGTTTCCGCCCTTGGTTCAAAAAGATGTCGTTTATCATGGAATTTTCTGAGAACTTCTTTACGAGGCCAACGGATCGAGGACCCTGTTACAAGAGATCGTCAATTTATAGACCATATGTATGATCTAAATGAACATTGTGAGAAAAACAAAATTTTTTTTTGGAGCTCTTCTATATGTCCTAGCTATGGCTTTTGGGGACTACATGTCTACAAGCATGACCTCGATAAGGCCCATACTGTTTTTGAATACATGGTCCACATATTCCTCACCATATTTGGGCCTTGCAAAATATGTTTATTTTAGTCGACTTAAAAGAACAACTCACGAATTTTTTACGCGACAACTAACTCATGCACACATCTTTTGTGAGGTTCGCATTTACAATTTTTGGTGCTTAAAAGTTGTTTATACAGGATGCAGACTCATCCTTAAAAATTATTCTTTGCTGATTTTTACATATATATCAGAAACAAGCTTGTTGCATGCTTTCCTGGCAATGTCCTCCAGATACGAAACACTTCAAATGCAAACGACAACAGCAAATATCGAACAGTTTGATTTTCCACGCCAAGTATCTTGAATGGTGAATTTATTTTTTCTTCTCATTTATAGATTAACATATTGACGTGGCAGTGATGTGGCATTGTATTACACTCAAAAGTCTAATGCATAAATAGTTCTTTATCATAGATAAATTCGTTTATATTATAGTTGAAAATATAGATAAATTTATCTCCACAAAACACTTGAAAATATAGAAAATGCGTTTATATTATTGTAGAGAAATATACATAGATAAATTCGTTATGCAGTGATGTCATTTATCATCGTGTTTGGAGATGCTCTTGTACAAATAGTTCTTTTGACAATCTCATATATAATGATGTAACATTGTAGAGAATTAAAGATAAAACATAAAGAATGAATTTGATGGTTTATATTATTGATGCTTACAAGATTTAAAGTTTGTAACCATGAATTTGGTTTGTTATATTTTAAAATTATTTTCACCCATAAGGCTAAGAACAATGGATCGGTTGATCCGTTCGGTTGTGCTCGGTTGCCATCGGTCGACACCAGTGTGGGTGCTCGGTTGCCATCGGTTGAGGTTGAGGAAGCACGCAAACTAGGTTGCTTCGGCAACCGAATTGGAAACACACTACAAGACAAAAGTAATGTTTTTAAAACTAATGGTAATATCTTCGTGTGACAGTGTTGTACAAGAGTGAGATCCTGAGTTTTAGGGGTGGGTGTTTTTCTTGGGGAGATGACAATGATTTTGTGGGTGGGTGGTTATATATGTATGGCTATTTAGAGGTTTATGATTGAGTTGTTGGGCTAGGTTTAAATTGGATATCCAAGCCCATGGATTTATTCAAATGTTAAGTCAAATGAATTGAACTGACAACCCATAACTATTAACGTTTAAAATATTTGAATTTAAAAAAAAAAAGAAAAAAAAAGAATTAACTCGGTCACTAATGTGGCAACTAGGTCGTCGTCAGATCGTCGGAGAGATAAAGCTGATGTGACATAAATGAACTAGGTTGCCACTGTGTTCAGCCTAACACCATCTTAACAAACTTTATTTTGGTTACAACAAAAAACTACCATGATGATTATTAAAAAAAATAGTAGGTTATCGATAAGGCCCATATTGTTTTTGAATACATGGTCCATATATTTCTCACCATATTTGGGCCTTGCGAAATATGTTTATTTTAGTCGACTTAAAAGAACAACTCACGAATTTTTTACGCGACAACTAACTCATGCACACATCTTTTGTGAGGTTTGAATTTACAAATTTAGCTTAAATATGTTGTTTAATCAGTTTCCTCAAGGCATTGATTAAGATAATTATTTAAAAAAATTATATGCTTATTAAACTTATACATTACTTTAATAATTTTGAGACGGAAGAAGTAACCTAAAAGAAAAGTTTGAGATGAATTAATGCAACCTAATCAATGTTCTGAGAGCGTATTTTAGACAATCCCTATTTAACTTTTTGAAAACATTCTGACAACCATGCAACAAGCTGCGTCACTAGCTCTTTTTGGATTGCAAAATTGATTATTTTGAAAACAACATTTGTGGATCTAGCTGTCATAACATTATTATGCATAACTCGTTAGACTCTGTTGAGGAGCTCCACTGTCTCAGGTGTAAGAAAACAAAAAGTTTCAAACGCGAAAAAGAATAAAAACATGTTGATTTTCAATGCATGTTTTCTCGTGTTTTGTCACTTTGTACGAGGCGGCTTTCAAAGCAGTCTGTCCCATTGTAACCTCGGCTACCCAAACCCACGAGAGAAGAAACTCGGTTATATCCACCACGCATGTTTCCTTCCAACAAATCCAAAACTAAAACATCTGCTGTGCAGTGTAGATCTTCCATCCAACGGGTTCTTCAAAAAGTTCACAAGTGCTCTTTTTTTGGACGATCCGCACGCCTACGTAAAAAAAGCGTATGTAACCATATTGTGTATGTACTTGAAGCTTTCGAGCTCTTTGCAATGAACCGCATGTTCTTCAAAGGAATCCGTCAATTGCATATATATCCACTAAAACTTGCATATTTGCATATATACCCAAAATATGCTTAACTTGCATTGTACATCATGCATTGAAAACTTGTATTTTGGGAAAATATGCAAGTTTTTAAGTTTTAGTGGGTTTATATGCAATTCTCCCAAGGAATCCAAACATGCCTTGTGACAAATTGGGCATATCTCATCAACCGAAAATAAAAGAATCATGAGGTGATACTTAAAGATAGTTATATTTCACCAGTGACATATGTTGACCTAGTCTATTTATAGGGATAACTAATAGAAAATCATGAACATGTGATGCCCGTATACATTAAAAATTTGCTTTTTTTCTCATAATCATGTCGAAGTGGATTTTCATATCCTTGACCATTTCATTAAAATGACCAACAATAATTATACATTTATTAGTACTTTAAATGGCCAACAATAATTATAAATCACATTAATTAATCATTTTATTCAAAAACACGACTAGTAACATTTTCGAATAGTCGAAGATCTTTAAATTACATTGCACAAAATTTCAATTTTTATATCAGAGAAAATATTAACTAATTTTAATTGACATATAATATAAAACATTTATGTGCGATTTGCCTTAAAATAAACACAAAAATTGTCCAAAATGTATTACTTGGAAACAAATAATTAGTTTGTTACATTCAAGTTTAACAGATTTCAATCTCGACCACATATTCTTCATATGTGTACAAATAAAAAATCTTCAAACGATGTTTGGCATGTGGCAAGGGAAATAGTGAACAGTGAGTACCTAACAAAATTAGAAAATTTTCTCTAATTGCATTAGGAAACAAAACAAAGTCCTTACAAAAGAAATACTAAATTTAGAAACCATGTTGAATATACACCTTGAAATTTAACCTAATAATAGCCAAAAGTACAAACTTTTGATATATACAAACTTTTGATATTTATAGCAATGGTGTTAATAACTCTACTTTCACATCCACACATCAAAGTCCTTTTAATTTGTTTGCTTTCAAAGGGTTTGTACGAGAAATGTATCTAGAGTTAGGTCATCATGTGGTGCAAGGAAAAGCCGAAAATGAAGTCGATAATTGAGGATATAAAAGTCTTTTTGCGAACTGAAATCAGTTCGAGTTCCAAACTAATGGAAACAAAACCAAATGCTCTAAAAAGGAAAAATAAATGATCAACCCATTACAAAGTGAAAGCATTATAGCAAAACATATGAACAAAAATTGACACATGTTATCCATATGTCTATTTTCAATTCATGAGCAAACAAGAAAATATTCCCATCCACCATTGTTGCATTACATCATACTCACCATCATCCTTACAACTACAATTTGCCATTATCAAGAATGACTTGGATCATACTAAAATGCTAAAAATAAATGGAGATTGCACTTACACTAGTCACAACATTGCTTACTCCATAAGATACAAAAAAACAAAAACAAAATGAAGCAATCAATCAAAAACCTAATCTTTCTTTGCATCATATCTAAAGAAATAGATTTAAGATATAACAAAAAGCCAAAACTTTTGGGGTAACCTCCAAAAAATCTTTATCAAAAAGGTTGTATCCTTTTATATAATATCCAAAAGCTCTACTTATAAAGTTTTAAGATAATAGAATTATGTGAAAAGAAGGAAATTCTTCAATATAGCAAGCCAATATTTATGTTTTTACAGGAGATCAAGAGTATGTGTGTTGGGTGTATGTATCTTGTAAATTCGTTGTTCTTGCGGTACTTGTTACCATTAACTAGGTTTTATTTTGAACCTAGCTAGTTTTATGTACGTAATTGGTTATATGTGGAGATGCAAGTTTATTTATTCATTAATAATTGAGATTACATAATGACCTTATACTAATGACTAAACTTAATATTTGAGCTTGGGCTTAAACCAATACAAATACAAATATAAGTCTACTAACAACCTCTCGTAGTTGGAGCATTACCCGCAGCTCGAGCGAGAGTAGAATGAACATTCAAATTGTCTCGAAACTCAGATGGAAGACCCTTGGTGAAGATGTCACCAAACTGATAACGCGATGAAACATGCAAAAACAGCATGTTCAGACAACTAAATCACGAACAAAATGAATGCAACCCGCAATGCTTCGTGGTTTGACGTGCATAGAATTAAAAGACAAATAACTACACTAACATTATCACAATAGACAAGAATTACAGAAGACAACAACGTGTAAAGCTCAAGCAAAAGATTAAGCAACCAACAAGTCTCAGCAAAACCGTTGGAAACACCGCTATAGTCACCTTAGCACTGGAGCGAGGCGTAACCTACGCTTAGAAGACCAGGAGAGAATGTTGTTGCCAAGAAACACACAATACCCAGAAGGTGACCGCCTAGTAGTAGCGAAACCAACCCATTTAGCATTAGAATATACAACCAAAGAAGTTGTCGAAGTAGAAATACTCTATAACCCATAGTGCCTCGAACATAGCGTAAAATGCGCATCAGAGCCGAAAAGTGAGGCTCTCGTGGATATGCATAAGTAAACACACCTGATGAACCGCATAAGAACTATCTGGACAAGTAAACGTAAGATACCAAAGACCACCTGCAAGACTGTGATACATAGTAGGATCCTTTAAGGGCATAGAGCACCCAACTTAGAATCATTGTCAACCGAGTAGTCAAAGTTGCCGTTGAGCATATGAGCGTGCTCAAGTACCTCATAAGCATATTTCTCCTAAGACAAGAACATCCTTGCCGGAGAATGAACAACAAACATCCAAGAAAATAATTAAGCGGACCATGGTTAGTCATAGAAAACTCCTGATGAAGAGAATCAATAACATGCTGTAACAATGTTGCAGGATAGGTAGTCAAGAAAATATCATCACCATATAACTAGTAAGCAATATTTGTCCCATAAGGGTAAATACATAACGAGGTGTCACAATGACTACGATGGAAGCCAACACGAATAGCACAACCTGTAAATCTTTGAAACTAGGCAGGAGGACGCTCAGACCATAAAGAGACCTCTATAGATGATAAACACGATCAAGATGTTGTGGGTGGGTCCCCAAAACAGGTGGTTGATGCATATAAACAGTCTCAAATATACTATCATAAAGAAATGCATTCTTAACATCAAGATGATGAATAGGCCAATGTCGAGTAAGACCAAGACTAAGAACAATGCGCATAGTGGTCGATTTGACAACCAGACTAAGAGTCTCATCAACATCAACCCCAAAATGTTGTGAACTACCATTCACCAAAAAATGAGCCTTGTAGAGACTAAGAGAACTATCTGCTGAATACTTGTACTTAAACAACCACATGGAGCGAACAATGTTCGCACCAGATAGACGAGGCACAAGAATAAAGGTATTATTTTTAATGAATGCATCATATTAATCAAATATAGCATTCTGCTAATTAGAATCAATAAAGGAAACGCTATAAGACTTACGGGGACGACTTACATTAGACATATTTAAAGTAAAAATTAAGTAAACCTATTAGAGACAACACAAAATGAGTAATCATGGGATAAATTGAAGCGGGATTGGGATCGGGTGGCTGATGTGGGTGTTATTGGCTAGCGATAATTGGGCTGGTCCACAGCAGAAACCGAATGGGCTTTCAAATGGGTATTTGAAGTCGAGCCATGAGGCTAAGGGAAAGGATTAGTTCTATTGGCTGTGAGTTGCAATCGGTATTATGGGCCGGGTATTTGTGCCGAGGCGTGTGGTCTACTGAATATTTGGGCCGTGTGATATGGGTAGAATATTTCGACCGATAGATGTAGTTGGGCTTGGTGTTATGGGTAGAATATTTGGGCGGGGTATAGTTGGGCTTGTTGTTGGCGAACGAAGATGTTGGTTAATTATATTCAGTGATGGGTCTAGTAATCTGTATGGGGGAGGATTATTGGGAGTCGTGGAACCATAGGGAAACTTAGTCTCATCAAAAGTGAGATGGTGAGAAATAATTATTTTTTTATGGTCAAGTCAAGACAAGGAAACCTATAATGACTTATGAAGTAGCCTAGAACGATAGAAGGAGTGACGCATGGTTCAAATTTATTATTGGTGAAAAGGTATTGATAACATAGACACCCAAAGATATGAATAGTTGAATAATCATGGAAAGTCTTGTATAAGCGAAAGTAAGGAGTTTCATTATTAATGGAGGTTAAGGGTAATATGTTTACAAGATAGGTTGCCATATGAAGTACTTTGACCCAAAAGATAGGGGTAGTTAATGGCACGGTGAGGTTGTTAATGGTACGGATCATACGTTCGGACTTCTCATTTTGTTGAGAAGTCTTGGGGCAACAAAAACATATAGTAATGCCATTTGTGGCAAACAATTGTTGTAAATCATGATTATCAAATCCACCACCATGGTTACATTGCAAAGATCTAATATCACAATTAAATTGATTTATAACAAAAGCACAAAAATGAATAAACATAGAAAAAGAATAAGACTTATTTCAAAGAGGATAAACTCATAAATAATACGAAAAATGATCCAAAAACAAAACATAACATTTCGTACTAGTAGCACTCGGAAATGGAGAAGTCTACAAGTCTGAGGGTACAATATCCAAAACAGACCTAACTACAATTTTAGAACTAGAAAAAGAGAAGCCTCACGTGTTTGCCAAGCTGGCAATCATGACAAACTGTAGGATACTGCGTCTTATTACAAGAAATACGATTACTAGAAATAAGAGACCGCAACACTTCACTTTCCGGATGACCAAGTCGTTGGTGCCAGTGTAATAAGTGACAAGAAAAACTTGAGGAATATGAGATGGCTTTGTGACCGGATACAGGACACGTGTTTTGTCACATTTGAGGAGGGTTTGATGTGCCAAATAATCCTTCACTGAAAAACCAAAATGATCAAAATCAATAGAATACTGGTTATCATGAACAAACCGGCCCGAAATCACTTTATTTTACAAGATCGGCCGCAATAAGAACATTATTTAAATTAAGGGGTCAAAAAGGAGTTGGCAAACTACTATGGTGGTATTAGTAACAATGGAATTCCTGTCACCAACTTATACATACAGATAAATGTATTTATCAAATACAATATTTTGGTTATAAATAGAAGAGTTAAGATAAGATGATGCACATATGTCTATATTCAGTTTGGGTTGTTAGGATATTGCAAGGTCATGGTACTAAACGCCCGAGGGAGTAACGTCTCCTGCCCATTAAACACATTAGAAGCATGAGATACAACAACATTGTTATTCATCCTTTGGGCCAGTTGTGATGGTTGATATTGGGCCTGAAAGGCCACTGGTTGTTGTTGGGCCGAAGATGAAAAGCCAGGAGGAATAATGGGTCATGAAGTAGTCTGTTGGGCTTTTCCTAACTGTTGGGCAAGATTGTCAATGACCTTTTGTGTGGTCTGTAACATGGAAAAGATATGGGCATGTCCCTCGTGTGAATTAAAAATCGATTATCACACATGGGAATGAAAACCAACCGGTCCCATATTCGATTGAAAAGTACCGGACCTAGTATTTGCAAATTTAGTATTCGAACCCAATGCATGTCCAACAGAAGAATTGTTTTGTTGATTTTTCTATAATAATGGGTTATTAACACCAGCCGAACTATCATCCACAAATCTACAAACGTTACCAAATGAAAAAAATCATGAGCAAAATTAGAAAAATACGTGGAAACGTGGGGGGGTGAATACGTTGCCGTTTAAAAACTTTAGATCTTTAGTATCAAATTGCTTATGAAGCTTGTTATAATATGAAAGTACCAATTATTGTTTGTGACTAGTATAAAACATAGTAAACTAAGTTGTCACACAATCATGAACACCAAACCACATCACAAACAATAGTATAGTGCAAGTATAAATGTAAAGAGATAAAGAAAGGAAAGTGCAAACCGAACACGAGGATTTATAGTGGTTCGGTCACGGATCTCCTTTCCCCCCTACTCCACTCCCCGAGTACCCAACTCGAGAGTTACTTCACTAAATCAACAAGCTCCCTTCTCGGCGGAGAAAACCTTACAATATTAAACACTTTTTCGGTACAAAGCTAAATACCGAGTTCTAGTTCGAGGTAGAACCAACCTAACGTCGCCTATACAATATTTCCGACACTAAGCTAGATGTCGAGTTCTTTTACAAGGGTACAACCACTCCCATTATGTTTTATGGCCCAACATAACAAACCTTGTGTTTTATGGCACAAACACATAAACCATCTAATCTAGTTTGGTGAAAGTGTTGTTATGATGCAATGATGTTTACACTAATGATCCATGACACAAATGTCTAATGGATATGAATAACTACTTCTAAATGAACTTCCATTGATAGGAAGCCTTCATGATGAAGATCACAAGTTCCCTAAACTTGTTGTGATAGATCTTCAGATTGTGGTGAGTGGGGATGGCTAGATCTCCAAGCTTTCCTTGGTTGATCAAAGAGTATGCTTACAACAAAGATGAATGTTAGAAGCATTATGATCATGATCATTAGGGTGTTTAATGTATGTTACTACATTGTTAATGATTGATCTAAATGTATGCAAGAAGGTGGAGAAGATGTGATTTGAAGTGGTGAAGAAATGAGAAAACAATGGGCTTCTATTTATAGGCAAAAGTGATCAGGAGCGTCCACGGACCAAGGAGCCCTTTAAAGGGTTCCGTCCTTTATACATTTGGTGCCGTGGGTGCCGACAGAAAATCTAAAAATCTTTCTTCAAATCTTTCCAAGATATTATCAAATCTTACTAAGATCACATTTGATATATTGAGTATCAATCTAACCAAAATATTTAAGTGATCTTCCAAGGATTTCAAAGATGATGCATGACATGATGTAACATGTATTTCCAATTTTAGATTAAAAGGTTTATCAAGGTAAACTTGTAAAATGTATTATGTAACTAGTTAATAAAATGTCTAGTTACCTTTTGTAAAGTGCTTGTCAAAATACAATATATTTTGTCAAGTGTAAGTAAACTTTAGTATTTGTATGAAATACTTGTAAATGCAAAATGTAAAATGAGGTCCGAAATAGAATGGTTAACCTATTAAAATACTTAGTGACTCTAAACGTATTTTAAACATTCTAAATGATTTGTTAATGGGTTTGATCATAATGCCACATAACAAACATGTACGAACCTGTGTTGTAACATATGAGGACTTGAGACATCGAGAGGTGTTGAATGTATGTTGAGACAAAGTGTGATTACAAGTAACTTGTACATTTTACGTTATGTATTACAAGTTACATGTTTGTCATCAATCAAAACAAACGAGACTGTATAGATTAAATATCGTAATATTTGCACTAACAATCTCCCCCTTTTGATGATGACAAAGATATGTAAATAATAAGTAAAATGTAAAAAGGTACTTGTATCCTTACTACCTTTACATTACCTTCTCCGTTTACACTCTTCTCCCCTTTTGTCGAAACAAAAGGGTGTGTCCTGAGTTTAACTTTATTTCTCCCCAAAAGGCGAGTTGCATCATCCTTGAAGTTAAATCGTCTGCTTCAATCCGTCCCTTGTTTGGTAGCGGATCCATGGATCAAATAAAGAGGCTTAACCTACATCAAGGTTAGGCAAAAAAATGAAAGAAATGGCGCATGTAATCTTTTATCGAAGCACAAATGCTTGTTGAAAAGTGAGAATGATGCTAAATGCGTGCTCTCCCCTTTTGAGGCATCGGGTATGATTAAAATCTACAAAAAAAATATTAATTCAAAACTATATTCGTCATTGGATGAGTAAGTGATATACAACAAAGTGTGTATAAGATGCATTCAATAAATGCTTGACGGAAGCTCCCCTTGCTCTAGGGCGTCAAGATGAACCTTCAAAATAAATATTAGTATAATAGAAGCTTTGTCTTTAGACAAATATGTCATATACAACCAAGTGTATAGACGATGCAATATGAGTGCTTAAAGAATATTCCTCCTTGTTCGAGGGTGGCAAGAAGCACCTAAAATAAGAAAAATAATTGATGCAAACTTCATCCTTAGATGAGTAAGTTATATACAATCGAGTGTATATGATGATGAACCTACAATGAAAAACATTAGTGCAATATATTTCATCTTTTTGACAAAGAAAAATAAGATGTATATATGTGATAAATGATATAATCAAAGATCTCATGAAGTGTAGTCTCCTAATTACAATCATAAGAAAAGTGAGAATATAATATGATAAAAGCCTACAAAATAGTTCCTAGAAAGAAGAAGTGAAGTTGGAATATAAAGAGTTAAAGCTAGTGGTGCTAGTGTTGGTGTCGGTTTACTAGTAGGATTCATGTGGTGATAAATCAGTAGATGACTCAAGATTTATCAAAATAAGTTTTAATCCATGGTGGTGACGATTAGTGAAAGTGGTGATGGAAGGTGGTGGTGATTAGGTAGGAAGCTATTAAGGAGTTAGAAACTCGTATGTATAGCAAATATAAAAATATGGACTCATGCAATCCTTTTGTCATGTCAAGTGACCAAAGCTAAGAGAAAGAAAAAATATGAATGGACATTGCATTTCAATGATGCATAAGGGTTATGATTTGAATGATTTATTGATGCTAACAACCTATTGTTTTGAGCAAGTTCTCATATGCTTCAACCCAAGAGCAATCAATAATGCGTTCTATCTAAGAATATTATAATGAAGATACCAAAAAGTATAAAAGTGATAACATGAAGATAAATTCGTTCATTGATTGACACGAATTATAAAAATGACATATTCTAGGTGACAATGGGAAAGGTAGTATTAGCATGGTTTTGACCGGATGATTATCACTTGAAAGAAGTGAAGACAATATGGAAAATACTAATAATAATAATAAGTACCTATATGAGGGTGAGAATGACATCATATGAGTGAGAGTTGGATAGACCAACGTGTTGAAAAGGTGTTGGGAATGGCGGTTTTGATTAACATATTGTTTGCACTGACAATAACATGTATGATAAGCGAGAAAAGGATAAGATCCTATGATGGTGTTCTAGATAGTGCAGTTGTAAGATGCTAGTTTAAGAAAAATCCTAGATGTGGAGATGAAGACATTTTGTAAAACCACATGATGCGTTTTTCACTTGATGAGGTATTGGTGCAAACCTGTGATAAAAGGTTAAAAAGGTTTAACTAGTTGTGGTTTCGTGAACCGGTTTAGCTAAGTGGTGTTTACCTATGTGTTGGTATTTTAGAGTCTAAGAGACATAAAATTTGACAAAAGACAATTATGTGAATGGATTTCTCTCCCCTTAATTGGTGGACATCCAACATAATGTGTAATGTATCAAATAAGGAATGACAACAAAGTGTTTAGGAGGTTATTCGGGTTAACGAAAGAGGTGAGCTTAATGATATTTTCTGGATGATGGTTAGCTTACAATGAACTTCATCCTTAAAGTCACGTACCTCTTCTCGATTAATACGAGATGATCGTATGATGAGGCATGTGGTTTCCTAATAGGAAGTGAAGAGGATTAGAGTATTGTTATAACTAAATAATGATGGAGATGATTTTTGGAAAGCGGGAGAAAAAATGAGATTTGGAAAGAGGTCGGTTGAAAAAAAAATGCAAAGCCAAACCTCTAGAACTTAATTCTATATGCTTTTAAACTATATGCAAGTGTAGGGGTCCCATAAAGCATAGTACTAATCTATGTAGCAATAAAGGGGATTATGCAAAATGAGCATATAAAAGTTAGAACCAAGTGAGATAACAAATAATTTGTTATCAACCTACAAAACAAATTTGTTAGTGACAAAAGATGTTAACATGATAGAAATCAAATGATAACATATTATATAAGCAAAAACAACACATTGCACTTAGTAGACAAGAAATCACCACACAAGATAGCATCAAAACAATCATATTATGCAAGAATACGACTTTATTCAAGACATTTCATTATGAGATTGTTTTGTCGTTAGACTTAGACACTTAAGCATACTTGGATATACAATAATCTATGTGATTAATTTGTAAGATAAAAAGCTTCTAAAAGTTTGTCATACCAAAAGCACTTTGACAGATTATATGTGCACACGTAGCAAACAAATAGTGTGACAAGAAGTAAAAGAAACAAGATGAAAGATTCATGCAAGCCATGTTTAAGACATAACAATTTGGAACATGTATCATTTGGATCGTACTACACATAGATATAATGAATGCCAACTAATAGCTTTCAAACACAAATATATCATATAAAAATTATCACGTATCAAAATGGCATATTATGAGTTCATAAGTAACATGTTAATCATGCTAAAATTAATTCAAAAGTAAGTATCATGCAAAAATAAAGGTTTTTTAGTAGCATGAAACAAAATACAAGCATTATAAAGATAAAACCGTACTAAGGTTTACACATTTGACTAGTTATCAAACACTAAGATAATGTCAAATCAACTTATCGTATCAAACAAGAACATGTAATCAACACATGTAAGTGCAATGCAAGTGGTTTTAAAAGAAAAGTCATATATACTACTTGTTTGATTAGTATTCCTAAAGTGAGGCAAACTATCAATGTTTTAACACTTACTTTAGGCAAGTATAGGAAAACAGATTTTTCAAGTTGGAGAATGAATATGAGACTATTACTAGCGGTGCTCAATTAAGGCTAAACCACGACCATGGGTGATTCCACATACTCAACTTCTCTCCAGGAAGCAATTCAACCGTTAGGTCAAATTGAGTTTCTAGTGCAATAGGTTCTCCAGTAGTCATTCTCATGTTAGAAAGATGGGAACTCCTACTTTTGCATATTAAAGTGCATAAAAGATGATAGTTTACCAATACTTGGCTTAATGTGACTTAACTAATATGCAATATAACTAAGGTGATGAAGACGTCATGTTATACACATGAATTTTAACAATGGTGTGTTAATAAATGATATGTTTTAATCTTGTGTTTAGAATCTAAGGTTGTTCAAATTACATAGCTAATTGTAAGATCTAATGGATGACATCTTTTATGTTGAAGTGTATACTTTAAAAGTGATTTGATTATCTAAGACTAGGGAATAGAACATGTTAAATTAAGAATTTTCTCAAGAAAGCTCTTTGGAACTTTATTTGGCAAGAATCTAAATAAGGTTACTAACTTCAATAGATCATGTGTATGTTCTAGAGATATGTAGTTTTAACCTTGGATGTGCACAAGGTTTGAGCAAGGTTAGGTTATGATGTACGCTTGAAAAGAAATGGATACAAATAGTATCTTTCAACAAATGAGATTATCGCATGGGATAAAGTTATCATGCTTATGAAAATAAGTATGACAAGATGAATTGGATATGCTAGTTCATAGAACTTGTTCGTTTCAAGATCATTTAGCCAATGAGGTGTACTGAAATTTCTTATAACACAACCATTTATGTCGCAAGGAGAAAATGATGCATAGGATATACAATATCCTTTTAACAAGATGAATACTTAACGCATGATTTCTTAGGCATAAAAACATCATGTTTTCGTAAATGAAGATATGAAGCCAAAGTGTTTGAATCGGATAGTCCTATCCTAAATATACTTGGTCTCAAGATTATATTCACTAGATGATGACAAGAGGAATTCACTCGAGTTTCTTATGTATACTCCTCAAAGGTCATTGTTGCTTGGGGTGTATGATGTTGGCTTTGAGATTGCATTTTAACATATGTTGTTAAAATGTTGATTTGAGGTTTAACAAAATTTATGCGAGAGTTTAACGACAAAGTTTTACTAATACTTTGATAATTTGTGAAGGTAGTACTACTTATACCTAGTGGAAATTGACAACAATTACCAAGAGCACCATGCTTATTTGATAGTTGAGGTTCTAGCCATAATGAATTATCTAAGTCCTTATATGTGGGAAAGGATGTTTGAGTTTGTTCAAACGTGCATTTGATTCATTACAAGTGTTGGACACAAGGGTTTTTGAGCAATACACTCAACGAATTCAAATGATGGTAAGGATGGTGGATTGGTTGATCTAGGTGGTAGGTCTTCTAGTGTGTCTAAATAAGGATGTGGTGATGTAGGGGTTTGTTGTGCTATGGGAATACTTAGGTTGATTGTCCATAGATGTTGAACACAAAAAGTACGGATACTAATTCTTATGGTTCATTGGTTGCTACAACTAGTGGGTGAAGTGCTTGAAGTTTTGGTTATGTCTATGAAGCTTAGGGGTTGAGGTATAGGTTCACCTTGAAAGGGCACGTTTGATTTAAAGGATGCTCTTGGAAGTTCATGAGCAATACGCTTAATGGTGCCAAAAGATGGAAGAGGGATAGTAGGTGTCAAAGAGGGATAAGTGGCATAGTGGGTTGTTTGTTTTGGATAAGTGTTTCAACATGTGTTGTTAAAATACTTGGGTGTTGATTTTTGGATATGACTTTTAATGACTACAATCGTAAGTCGCATATACTTGAATATTTAGGATGAAATACTTAAGTTGTCAATCCTAATTTGTTGAGATTATAAAGCTTAGATTGAACTCAAGGATAACAAGACTTGATAGTATGTCTTTAACATATGTGTGAGTTATGACTCTATGTAAATACTTATCGTCTTGAAGGATGACACATTATTTTCATGTTAACCAAGTGAGGCAATACATGTAGATACAAAACAATATCTATAGTCATATGATAGACTTGTGTATGATATCTTTGCAAATAATGAGTCCAGATTTGTTAGTCTGGTGGCAAGTCATCTAAGTCATCCGCAAATAGTGAGGAGATGTTGGTGGTGTTACACAAAGTTGATATGTACAAGTTTGGAGACTTTGGTAGTGAAGGTGTTTTTGGATGGTTGTGAAGAAGTCATAATGGTGGGTGATTTTGGTGGTGGAGTTGGAGTACTTAAGTTTAGAAAGTTCACATCTTGGATGAGTGATGAGATGTTGAGAGGTAATAAATTTGATGATGAAGAGTTCAAGTTAATGAAGCAACAAGATCGAATGCTAATCCTAGTGGTTTTCTTAAGTGCCTTATTTGAGGTTGAGGATTTAGTCATTTTGACTTTGCTTTAAGAAATGCTAAGCTTAAGGAAAATGTTGATGAAGGTGTGAAAATGACCAAACGAGGATTCATGCAGTTTGATGTTAATCCATGCAAAGATGGTAGTTTCTAATGAGATGGAAGTGTCTAAGATCATGTCAAACATCCTAAGTTAATCCATTGAGGATGTGTTGAGTGAGATATGAAAGATATGCATTAACAACTATCCTAGAAACGAAATTTGGTAAATTAGATTGCGGGATTTAGTAAAATTCAACAACTTACCACAGGGATCCACGGCACCAATTTTTGCACATGCGGAACCCTTAATTTGGTGCGCTGGTCGCTGTCTGAACGGCGGTACCAAAATGCATAGCGACGGTACCAAATTTTGGGTGCCGTCTAATCCGTGGACACCAGAAAACTTCACAGACCCATTTTTTAGGTGTCGGGGAGTTTTCGAAACTGAAATTTTTGCTTAAAAAATGTGACATTAATCATTTCTAGTTAGGAAAAGTCAATAACACATATACAAACATAGTGGAGCATAGACTTTGACCAAGGGCTAACGATTTTCACATATAAGTGAAAATGGGTAAAATTTGATAACACCAGTGTGTTATCCCCCTGCATGAACCGGTTAGCATACATCAATGTTTTAAGTTAGTTTATCATCCTACGAGGTGAAAACACATAAATTACATCATACAACATTGTTTTTGTCCTTGTACCAAACACTCTCTTAAAACCTTCATTTTTCAAAGTACTTGACTAATTTACTTAGTACTCATTGCTAAGTGAGTTATGACATTTCATAAGTTATGCGAGATGTTAGTATAACCTATGCAAAGAAAGTGATCTAATTCTACAAGCGATGGTAAAACAATTTTCCAACTTAGTGCACAAAATCTATCAAATATCCTATTGTGCATAAACAAGAAATCGTCAAACAAGCGAATAAATAACATGGCAAGATTGACACTTATATTATGCAAACAAACAAGTGTAAACAACAATTTGAAAATAAGCAAGCAACATATATGCAAACAACATAAACAAGTGGTCATTTAGCATAGCATAACAAGAGAGACACTTTTAGTCATTTTGTGTTTAAATATGACGATGTATACCAAGCTTGATTAGTTTCCTTTAAACATATTACCAAATTATTTAGTTTCAAAAGAAGTTGTATCAAAGTTCTAAGAATACCAACTTAAATTGTTTGATTCAAAAATTTGAGTTTTTATGTTAAAGCGAAACTTAATATTTTAGACATACTGTAGTATTTGGTCTATTTTACTTATTTAAAATTAGACTCAGGCCATGAAAGTATTTTTAAGTGAAAGTAGACTCAATTCCCTTTAAAATGATAGGTGGCTCGACTAAATGCGGACTTACGGTTAATTAGTTATGATTTTTGAAGTTGCCCAAGCGCATCTTGTCACACGGATTCCACGGAACCAAATAAAGGGATCCGCCCTTTATAAAATTTGGTGCCGTGGTCCTCGAGGCAATTCACCAAAACTAGTTTTTGACATAGAGAAAACGTGTGTGACTTACTAGATTTCATAGTAAACATATAATACACATATTTAACAACATATCTACTTATGTAACTTATCTTAAACATTTACGGTGGTGATTTTTCAACTAGATTTATAGTTATCCCAAACACTCCTTTAAAATCATATTTCTTCGTAAATTTTCTATAAGCACACAATACAATACTTACTAGTTCTTTCAACAAACTTTTATTTTATTTTTCAATAAAACCTTCAAGCTTGTATACAAAGTTACATTTAACAACAAAATTTCTAAGTATAACAAGCAAAGCATTTTCATATTATTTTTCGCTTCAATGGTAATTTGATACATGGATCGTACTCTATTTTAAAAACCATTTGTTTTGAAAATACGAGCTACATGGCTCTGATACCAATTGTGGAAGCGTGGGGGTGAATACGTTACCATTTAAAAACTTTAGATCTTTAGTATCAAATTGCTTATGAAGCTTGTTATAATATGAAAGTTTCAATTATTGTTTGTGACTAATATAAAGCACAGTAAAACAAGTTGTCACACAAACATAAACATCAAGCCACATCACAAGCAATAATATAGTGCAAGTATAAAAGTAAAGAGATAAAGAAAGGAAAGTGCAAACCGAACGAGGATTTATAGTGGTTCGGTCACGGATCTCCTTTCCGCCCTACTCCACTCGTCGAGTACCCAACTCGAGAGTTACTTCACTAAATCAACAAGCTCCCTTCGTGGACCTTACAATAAATTAAACACACTTTTTCGGTACAAAGCTAAATATCGGGTTCTAGTTCGAGGTAGAACCAACCTAACGTCGCCTATACAATATTTCGACACTAAGCTAGATGTCGAGTTCTTTTACAAGTGTACAACCACTCCCAATATGTTTTATGGCCCAACATAACAAACCTTGTGTTTTATGGCACAAACACATAAACCATCTAATCTAGTTTGGTGAAAGTGTTGTTATGATGCAATGATGTTTACACTAATGATCCATGACACAAATGTCTAATGGATATGAATAGCTACTTCTAAATGAACTTCCATTGATAGGAAGCCTTCATGATGAAGATCACAAGTTCCCTAAACTTGTTGTGATAGATCTTCACTTGTGGTGAGTGGGAATGGCTAGATCTCCAAGCTTTCCTTGGTTGATCAAAGAGTATGCTTACAACAAAGATGAATGTTAGAAGCATTATGATCATGATCATTAGGGTGTTTAATGTATGTTACTACATTGTTAATGATTGATCTAAATGTATGCAAGAAGGTGGAGAAGATGTGATTTAAAGTGGTGAAGAAATGAGAAAACAATGGGCTTCTATTTATAGGCAAAAGTGATCAGGAGCGTCCACGGACCAAGGAGCCCTTTAAAGGGTTCCGCCCTTTATACAATTTGGTGTCGTGGGTGCACGACAGAAAATCTAAAAAAATATTTCTTCAAATCTTTCCAAGATATTACCAAATCTTACTAAGATCACATTTGATATATTGAGTGTCAATCTAACCAAAATATTCAAGTGATCTTCCAAAGATTTCAAAGATGATGCATGACATGATGTAACATGTATTTCCATTTTTAGATTAAAAGTTTATCAAGGTAAACTTGTAAAATGTATTATGTAACTAGTTAATAAAATGTCTAGTTACCTTTTGAAAGTGCTTGTCAAAATAAAATATATTTTGTCAAGTGTAAGTAAACTTTAAATATGAAAATACTTGTAAATGCAAAATGTAAAATGAGGATCGAAATAGAATGGTTAACCTATTAAAATACTTAGTGACTCTAAGCGTATTTTAAACATTCTAAATGATTTGTTAATGGGTTTGATCATAATGCCATATAACAAACATGTGCGAACTTTGTGTTGTAACATACGAGAACTTGAGACATCGAGAGGTGTTGAATGTATGTTGAGACAAAGTGTGATTACAAGTAACTTGTACATTTTACGTTATGTATTACAAGTTACATGTTTGTCATCAATCAAAACAAACGAGGCTGTATAGATTAAATATCATAATATTTGCACTAACAAACACCTTTGGTTGAGTAGAGGAATGTGAATCATGATAATCCAGCGACCACGGTGTTATTACGACTACAATTATCCGGTGAGGAGTACCATTCGGCTAGAAGCACCATAGGGCAGGGTGACCGTCGGTGGATAAGGTTGTTTCTTTGAGTTAAGGCGCATCTCTCCGGTTGTGACCATTGTGAAGCGTAGTAGCAAGATCAGGGAAAGAGATCCTATGATCAATTATACCGGCCACGTGAGCAATTTTATGACTCAAACCATTAATTGCATCACGTTTGACCATATCATCGTTACTAAAAATGAGCCAAAAGTATTAAGAAAATTAACAATTGAGTCGATCTTTTGCGATATGCATAATCGAATGAACAACAAGTTGTATGACATAAACTTCACCTTTTTAAACAATGGTACATGTCCGTTTGTTATCAGAAAAATATACTTTCAAATATTTCAAATCCTATCAAACTTGAGATTAGCTGCAGCAAGCCTTACTTTAAAGGGTTTTGGATAGAGTTAGAAAAATCCAAGACATAACTATGGAGTCTGCTTTTAGCCATTTCGCGGGTGGAGGAGTCAAACTAGCAACACTAGAAGACGTACCCGTGATGTGTTTTAACACATCAAAAATTTCATAATAATTTTTGAAGAATTAATACTACGCAACATAGTTTGGTTTGTTTACATCAAATTTTACGAGAATTTGATTAGTGATTGAGTTAACGTCATAGAGTTTATCGGTATGTGATAAAGTAGAAGTGAGAGGAGCATCATTCGTTATTACGAATGAGAGTTGAGATGACTAAAAGGTAAATACAAAAAGAAGGGGACAGTCGACTTCAAAATAATCAAATAAATAAACGAACTTTTAAAGAAAAGAACAAAAGGGTTTTGGTAGTGGAATAAATAACAATAATCGACTAAAGGAATTTATTGCAACCGACTTTGTTACTGTTACAGTAGAAGAAAAAAAACCGAAAAAATTCCTTGTGATCGACTGAGCTATAGTCGATAAAAAAGAGAATCCGAAAAAAAAAACTTGACTTTAGTTTTTAGGATCCTAGGCTCGATATACTCATTCATTCATAATTGAGATTACATAATGACCCATATATAAAGTAATAAATCTAAAAATATTAAGTAATCGAAAGTCTTTGCATTAAGTCATCAATTAATTAAACATGACTTAATAAAAAAAATTAACAAACAAGCCCGTAGTGTTTATAAAGTAGATGTTAGTTGTTGTATGAATGTTTTGTTCTGTTCAAGGAATCACCAAATAAGACTGAAGACTAATTAACTACAGATCAAGTGATAATTCAGTAGTATATATACAACATATCCATTATTATTGAAAGTTCAAAACCTTCGGAATTACAAGCGATAAAAGGTGTAGGTAGATGATATGTAATCTACAAATGATGCATGAAACGATCATTTAACTTGCTATGAACCTAAAGTTACTTAGGGATATATATGTGTACAAATTTGTACATATAACTCGCCTATAAGAAACGGGGTATAAAGACGAACACATAGCATGTAACTTATTTACTATTTTAAGGAATTTTTTTCCTTAAAACAGCATTACAACATGTTAACATTAACATGTAGTATTACGTGTGCACACAATAAAGTTCTATCGTGCAATACTTGCGACATTTTAGTGGCCTCTTCAGCTCAAGGGAGAGCTTTAGGCACTCTGCGAGATCTACCTTTGTGGATGGAAGCCATTTGTATTGTTGGAGATGCGTGCAAGCCACAAGTGAACTGTGGCTATCAGTGATTTTCGGGCAAACCCTACGACGGAACCAAATGGTGCAAGCCTAAGGTCGAACCCATGATTGGAAATTCTTCTTCCATAAATCTTTCGGGCTTGAAGTCCCATGGGTTTTTCCATATGGATGGATCATGTGTGATGGCCCACATGTTCACCATTGCAGTAGTCCGGCAGGAGCGAAGAATTTACCTATCATGACATCATGAGTTAAGGCTGAGCCCAAGAAAGTAATGGTCCTGGAGGATGCATCCTAAGGACTTCTTTGACCACGGCTTGAAGATAAACAAGTTTTGGTATATCAGAATCTTGAACATGTCTATGGTTGCCTACGTGCTCCTCGATCTCATCTTGAACCTTAGCTTGAATGTCCTGATGTAAAACCATTCTTGCCATGATCCACTCGAGAAGGATGGCCACCGTATCCATTCCTCGAAAGATCATCTCCTATAAGTACCAATAAACGTTAGGTTCAGTTACTTTATGATTTATCACATGTCAAAATCTATAATTTTCTTGTAATTAGGTCATAATTATAGTTATTAAGAACCTGATAAGGACTACTAATCATACGTCAATAAGATTACTTTTGTTCACACATGCATGCATGTGCTCAAAGTGTCAACATTCTATGTGAAAACTTTGGACGATATATTAAAATATAGCTTGAAGTTACTCTATCCAGAATATAGAGCTTAAAACATAGATTGGATATTTAGTTAATAAAATTAGTGGTGTCAAAGCTCCTTTTGGTTCAAAGTCTTTTCAAGTCTACCTCCTTAACTTTTGGCCAAAACAGCCATAAGTGCGTACAAATTATTTTTTCTTTTTACCGCATCTAACTAATCATTAAAATAATGATAGTCAAGATTCTGTTTACAAAAGTGATGCCAAAATATCTAAGAGATCTCTACTAAAAAATGATCTTGGCAGTTGGCACAATACCCGTCTCAAAAATAATATCTCCATCTTCAAAGTAATAACACTAGAATTGTTTCCACCAATCATGAATTAAACTATTTTTTTTTTTTTTTTTTTCATTTTAGTAATGATAGTCACAAACATTTTACCACAATGCTATAAACGAGTTATTGTAATTTCGGTTTACTAGAAAAGATGAGTTTTCTATTGAACATGTTCGTTTTACTAATTGTAAAATTTTAATGTACCTTTCTTTGGCAAACTTTAGGTTATGCATATGTAAGAAGACCTATTGAGAAAGACCAATAATTTTGCATATAGATGGTCTCTTCTAACTCATATATATAATCTTTGCATGTTTTTATAAATATTGTTATGGTTAGGTTCTTCATGTTTATGCGTATGAGAGAGGAAAATAGGGTTTAGAGATGGTGAGATATAGATAGAAAAATATTGCATGAATACATACATGAATAGATAGATGAGAAAGAGAGTGAGAGAAACTTACCCATAGAACAGCTATCATATCATCATGGGTGAGTTGATCTTCTTGAGGCAAAGACAACAATACACTAAGAAAGTCATTTGGCCATTTTAATACCTCCACCATCTCTAATTCTTTCCTCAATAACTTGGCCTACAAGATCCTTGACTTTCAAAGTCAACCTATGACACCTCCTTTTTGACCCTGTAAAGTCCAAAACCCTAATTGGAAAATAATCTCCCCAATGAAATTCACCTATTAACTCATACCCTTCTTTCACCATAACCCCTAGCTCTTCTTCTATTTTTAACCCTAATCCACTCCCAAACACACTCTCTATAATATTTCTTAAAGACCCTTTTTGCAATATCCCTCTTAAATTCACAATCCTTTTCTCACTCATCTCTTTTGATACTTTCTCGATCATGTTATCGCATATATGGTGTCTTAGACACTCGAGGCTCAAAACGCTTCTCGGCGAGAACATGTGGTTTGCAGCAATCCTCCTTAGATGTCGCCAATACTTACCTGATGGTGCAAAACCAATAGCTCGCTCAAACATCAACAAATTGGCTGATTCCTTTATAGGGCCGGTTGGCGCTGCCACTCAAAATTTCCTTTGCAGTCTCAGGGTGACTAGTAATGACCACGTTGAGCCAAGACTATAAGCCATAAGGCGAGT